>VXBT01008393.1:11502-73295 GCA_013400235.1 Oriolus oriolus | reverse complement strand
AAAAAAGGAAAGGAAAGGGAAAATGGTCAGTAGAAAAAGCAGACTTTTCTATTTACTTCTAAGATCAGCCATACCCTGAACTAGGAAAGCTGCATCCTCTTGGACTGCTGCCTGGACAACCCTTGCTCCTGCTCCTCAGTGATGCTAGGAGCCTGGCTGTGCCAAGGCAATGGCAGGGAGATGTCTCTGCTGTTCTGGGAAACCAGCAGGAGCTGCAGAGCCTGACACAGGCAGCACGACACGCGGAGAAAAATGGTTCATTAACGTGCTGGTGCTGCAAGCTGAGAACCTCAGCTGCCCCCTCACCTGACTTACCCCTCAAAGCTCACATTTAACCCTGGTGTTTGGGCTTGTCTTCTTTTTACAGAGCTCCCCTTCCTTTCAGTTTGTGAAACCACGCCATCCTGTGTACTTATCCCCTAATCCATGCAAGAGCACACATCCAGTCTCAGAACACGCTTGTTGTCACGGCTGACAAAGTCAAACGTCGCAGCAATCACACTTTGGCTTTGCTTGGCAATTTTAGCAACTGCTTCTCCTACATTCCTTCAAAGGTGCAGTAATGAAGCCGAGGGTTTGGTTTACACCGGGAAGAGAAGCTACAGAGATCTCCTATGTCCCTGCATCCTGCCTGGATGCCATTTCCCAAAGACTTCGTTTGTCTGGGGAAAAGTGTAGCACAACAGAGCTGCCATAGAAGAGCCCACCATGTTATGCAATGGGAAAACTTTGGGGAATTTCATGAAGCAACCAAGTGGGAAAGCTGAAGGGTTTGACAGAATGCCTATAATTCCAGTCACTTTGTGAAAACATCCAAACATTTATTCTAAACAAAAGCAAACACCAATCTAGACTTACAAATACTCCATCTTTAAACTCCAATACTTTATGTTCCTATGACAGACTTTAGGATGATATAACTTGCCAAGTAACATAGTCCTTATCTTCGTCACACCACACCTGGTTTTCTGTACTAGCAGATGTCATGCGAGTATCAAAACATATGTATCAGGAGAAGAGCCTAAAATGTCATCAGTGGGAAGATCAGCATAGTTGAGTTTGTGAGCTGGAAACAAGGCAATCTATCTCCAGAGATGCTTTCTTGCAAAAAAGCCCTCAGGATTCACAAGGTGTAAGGACAGTGCTCATAGAGATGTCTGTATCACCCTACTCTGTGTCTGAACCCAAAAAAATCTGCATTCAAAGACAGGAGTAACCACAAAGTGATTTGTTTTTCTTTAATTACTTGAAAGGTACTTGCAAGTGAAATACAGCGTGTCTAATTGTAGATGAAGGAGAAAACAGGGATTTCCTTCTGGTGTTATTAATGTGAAGCACAGGACAAGAAATAGCATATATAGGGAAATCTTGATCTTCTACAGAGGAACATCTCTCCTCCTAAATCCTCCTGTTCCTAATTCAGGCATTGCCAATGCTGTTACCCTGAAATTTTTCACTCTGCACTTCATGGCACTCGCTGCTTTGTAGTCCTGCTCCTGTTTTTGCCACCCCCCCACCATTAATTCATTCCTGTGTTGTTTCAGCCCTTCTTCTTTTTTAGTGAGGAAGGAGCTACAGAAACAGTAAGGAAGGGACAGTCATCGAGACCCTTTAATTTTTCCAGCTATACTGTAAAACTGCAAAGCCCTAAATGGAACAGTTTGATGGAAGAGGCCAAGAAACCAGCTTGTGTCCATGTTTAAGTGGAGAGGAGCAGAACCTGCAGCATCTCTGCAAATAATGTCCCTGGCAAGGAGTGAATGTAGTTTCAGAGACTCTGGCTCTTTTGCTATTCCCTAATAAAGGTATGAGAATCACAGCACCAATGGTCAACCAGGCAGAACACACACCAGAACAGAATTTATGATTAAACAGGCAAACAAAGCAGCATTTACCTTTCTGAGTCTACAAATCTGCTCAGGCGCTGGAGCAAGAATAACAACAACAAAGCCCATAAACAAACCTATTCACAGGGAGCAGGGCAGAGAAAAGAAAGGTGGAGCTTTTGCTGTCTTGCTGGGAAGAAAGGACAAAATAAGACACACACTCTTGACAGGAGTTAACAGCCATGAACTGCCGTGACTCCTGTGACAGAATAGAGGCCTTGGACTAGAAGTTAAGCAGCAAAACATGAGCTGCATGCTCATGCTATTGACCCAAGAACTCATGCATCAACATGTAACTTGGAGTTGTTAAAAGTTCATTAATTAAAGGCACATTTGTGGCTCACTTATTCCAGCCAGCAGGAGAGGGTCTGGTTTGTAAAGCAGACAGGCAAGATCCAACCCAGGCAAAGGCATGCAGACAGCAAGAGGAAGATAAACTTGCAGGGAAAAAATCATGCTCTGCACAGACCCTTGCACAGAACAAGGTACAGGACCAGCAGCTGGCTCTGAGGGGAGGTGTGGCAGTACAAAGCACTAGCCACACAAGGCAATACAAAAAGCAAGGTGAAAAATACCCTGCCCAGGAGCAGCAGGGGCAAGGAGCCTAAACGATCTCCTCTGGTCAGACGGGGCAGAGTCAGGCATAAAATAGGCAATCAAAATCTCCATGCAGAAAAGGATAGGAAGATTTAAAAGCCCATTACAGGGCAGAATAAAAGTCCACATTCCTCAAGTCAACACTGTGCCCAAACATTGGGCAAACAGCAGGAAAGAAAAATCCAGACCACCACAAAAAGCAGAAAGGTGGTTTAAGGTGTACAGTTCTACTTTATTCCTTGTCTTCTGCTAAATATAATATTAAGTCTTACCGTTTAATTATGGAACACGACGGTGATTCTGGATAGACGCTGAATCAGGACTATGGTTTAATTTCTTATCTTCTCTATTGTCTTGCAACATGAGGTTGGCAAATTATTTTCTTCTCTGCACCTCTATTTCACCTCCTAAATTTGGCTATTCTTGAATACTTAGATAAGAGAAATTTCCTGTCAAGGAAAAACTCCTGTGAGTTTTTACAGTGCCTGTACAATGGGACTTTGACCCTAACTTACACCTCAAGGTGCTACTAAATTTGGTCACTTACAAATTTTACAATGTCCGAATAACTCCACTGCTGCAGATGGAGCCTCATATTAATGTAGAAAAAGTAGGTCATTTTACCAAAGAAAGATTATATGTAAACCAGGCAGAACCAGTCAGCTGAAGTGACAGAACACCCCAACATGGGGACTATCACGACTACACCCTGCAGGATTGGTTTAATGGTGTGTGGACACAAATTCAGCCCCTGAATCTGCACTATTGCCTTGAGCTTTGCCTGTGACTGCAGTTTTTCCATGGTGTGGTGGTTTCTCGTGACTTTCCGCATGAGTGAGACCCCAAAGTGCCTTTTGAAACAGGGACCTAATCACTATAAAGAAAAAAAGCTTTTAAAATCTAATTTTATTTGTGTAAATCTTGGCCCAAAACTTTATATATATGTGTGTGTGTGTGTGTGTTTATATATATATATATATATATGTGTGTGTGTGTGTGTGTGCATGCACATTCCTGTCAGTACTAATTATTATTTTTTCCACATAATTGTAGGAGATAAGGTGCCAAATATGAAAGAAAGGGGAAGACAGCTGGGTTGGAAGCAGAGGGATCTTCATGTCCCATCAGAAAGCAGAGCTGGTGGCACTTCTTCTACAGCTTCACTCAGTTGCTTTGGTGGAGACCTCCTACATAAAGGAATCCAGTAGCACTTCAAAATACCACCATGGGAGACAGGAAGATGGTGAGGAAACAAATGTGCAGAAAAGGTAACTGGAAACCAGATGAAAAAGCAATATAAAAACACAGTATGTCTGTGGTCTCCACTGTTTCTATTCCTCTTACCAAATCTGTGACATTAGGCAAACTGATTTATAGCTCGATTTGTTCATTATTAAAAACAATAGACCAAATTCCTGGTCTTCAAAAGAAGCTACCACCTGTATAAATTAGGCTACTGCAAAGTATCTGCCTTTTTCCTCACTTTGGAGTTCATTTGTCTCTGATAAACAGCTATTGATGCAAGATAACAAATGCTCTATTCTTTCACACCTTTCCTAGATCACAGGGTGGGTGAAGGAAGAGGGGCAGGTGATAGGGCTTATGGACTGCAGCAGGTCAGTGAGATGAGTTCATGTGACAGAAAGGGTATTTCCAGCTATGGACCAATAACAAGCAATAAAAAGGGGATTTCTTACAGTGGATACTATTTCAAATCACTGTTGCACTTATTTAAAAAAAAAAAAAAAATCAACCACACAAAATTCAAGAGACCTTGAGGTGTGCCAAGGATTTATTCACTGTGTGACTGCAACCAAGTTCATTCCCTTCCAGAGGCTTCTTTGTCTTACCCATTTCATTTCTTTGGGGCAGAGAATATTTCCTTGTCTGTGTTTTCACAGAAATCAGAGCAAGAGTACTCCAGTTTTGAGTGATATCCCTTGCTGATATTTTAATAACAATACCTAAAGATTCATTTGGAGCAGATGGGCTCAAAGTCTTCCAAGAAGCAAGGAAGTGAAATGCTGGTTTTGGTTAAGAGCACTTTGAATAAATGCAGGGCTCTGAAGCCACAGACAGCTCGACAGGACCAATTTAACCACTGGTAGCCCCTCAGGTGAGAAATGTAATCTGCTCACATTAAGCAGTTGCAGCATTTCCTTCCACACAAAACTCTGCTGCCTACAGCATTTCCTCACCAGTCTGCACAAAACTCAGCTGACCTACAGATGCTGCCGAGCCTGGGGCCAGGGAGGCAGGAAAACGATGCTGAAACAGTTGCATGGAAGAAAAGCTAAAAGAAAAAAAACAGAAATGAACAGAAATCAAGCAAATAATTTTTAAAAAATCATGAAAACACAAGTATGTTGGGAAATGTGACACTCAAAGGGACCTCTCAGAAAATAAGCAGAGCAAGTTCTTTCTTTAAATTCAAGCAAAAGAATAGCAACTACTTCAAAGGAGATACTTAAACAGAAATTCAATGCATCCCACATTTAATTATTTTATGTAGCTGCCAAGTTCACCTATTTTATTACCAATGGAATAGTGGTGGGATTTTCAGCACTTAGCAGTTATGAGAATTACATATTTTACCATTAGAGTCCTTTCATAGGATTTTCTTTATTTGTGCCTCACAACTGATTCTTTAAAGTGTGCAATGTATACTCATTAAAAATGCTGGTTGACCAATGACCACATATTGAGTAAAGGAGTGGGGGAAATGAAGATATTTCAGACCAATTATCCATTTAGAATTAGCTTTCCCAGTCTAGGTTTATCTCCACATTTTCAACTGATTTCCTTGTACAGATCCCACTGGTTGCTCATCCCTAGACCCAAAGCAAATTCTGTACCCTTTTCACTGAATTCCTCCACATTTATCCATTTCAATACTAATTTTTTTTCACTTCTGACACTTTGCAAGATGTTTTCATTTTTTCAGGTGATGTGAATTTTGCCATTCATTATGCTGACCTTTATAGAAGTAAGAGGAACCTTCATTTTTACAAGTCTCCCATTAACATTCAAAATGTCTGTGCCACGTTTCCTCTAGCCAGGCAAATGCTGCTGAGAAGATTAAATGGTCTACTTAATTTGCTGATTCCAGCAGAATCATTCAGACTCACTTAAGGTACCCACATTTAAACCAAGTGATTCATATAGCAACAGTGAAAACCAGAGGAATTCCTAATTATTAGCTCAAGTGTTAGTGGTAATGTAAAAAGATTGTAGATGGTGACAAGGAATTTTAGCTTGTTGGGTCAGCCTTCTTTGGAGGGGTTAAAGCATCATAGCAAACCACAGCTAATAACTGTGCTTTATTAGCTACTTCTGGTTTTCAGCTGCTGTAGGTTTTAGTTCTCAGCATCCTTCCTTGCCTCACAGACTGAGGCTGACTAGGCTGTATACTCCTGTCAGGAATTTATTTCTGGCTGCAGTTTTGAAATAGCTGCTATATTCTTTCATTTTTGTTTGCTCTGTTCTGAAGTCCTTTCCTGGCTCTTGAGCATTTTTGAAATGCTCTGTTTTCTTAAAAGAGGGCACATAAGTCTCCCTCACATCTAATGGGATGTGAAACCTGGAAACAGAGAAATTGTTTCTACACATTTGCCTTATCTCTGAGAATATAAAATACTCTTCAATTTCTATAGCACTTTTTACAGGCGTCAAAAGAAAAGAGCACACTTTACTGCAATATTAACTAAAATTACTATTAAACAGAGAACTGGCTTCACCATCTCCTGCATTTATAAGGAGCAACTACAGCTAACTGCTCTTTCTTGATGTCACACCAATCAGTCTCTGGAGGATCAGAAAACCCTTTGGAGAATTATTTTTCTTTCCTGGAATGCTTCAAGCAAAGCTTCTAGGAGAAGGAGACTGACTACAGTCTCAGGTGACTTTCAAGTCTCACCTCCGCATCTCACGCAGACAAACATCTGAGCTGGAAATTTGGCTGAAGTGACTCACAAAAGCCACGTCAAAAATCAAACAGAAATCCCTGGGCCAGGGCAAAGGGCCAGCTGGGGCTGTGTTTTGTGCCTTATGCACAGTCTCAGATGCTCTGATAGTTCAGATACTCCTGAGGAGACTGTGTTTATGTCCTCACAGTCTTTTGAAGACACACAACAACTTTCTAGTCCTGGCCTGGGTCAGCTCCCAGGCAGAGGAGCACATTTATAGGCTGGTGTTGTGCTCAAGCAAATAGTGGTAAGTGCAGGGACCCAGCAGCAGCCCTACATCCATGAAATCAAACCTATAGGCAGAAAAAGTCTCATTAATATGAAATCCTACCAGGAGGAATATGAAGACATCTGCAGTAAGACAGCTGTCACAATATTTACTTTACATATGACAGAAAAAAAAAAAAACCCAAAATGTTTTAAGACATTTGTAACATCTTAATTTGATAATAGCAATTTATAATAAACATGCTGATAGAATTCTGAGAACGGGTGGTAATTTAGAAAGAATCAGGTTGCATCCAGCGTTATGATTTCAATAGAAATAAAATGTTATTTAACAAATCTAGAGTAAATCAAATCAATTTATTACTGATGCCACATACTGCGAGTTTTCAGCAGAAAAAAAATTCATAACTTCTTGGGGGAAAAAAGGGATTTTAGCAGATGCCTAAAGAGAACTCTCACTTCTCCAGCACAGCTACTTCTGGTTTAGTTTGTCTAAACACATGCATATATTTACAAAATAACACCACTGCCGGATACAGATACATTGAAGAGAAGGCTGGGGTGGGGGAAGTCCTGGAAATAAAGTGCTCTCATTGAAATTGCATTTGGCACCAGATGGGCAGGAAGCTTAATAGTGTAGTATACACCACACAAGTCACATTTAATAAATTCCCTAAGTCTGGTAGGCAGGTCTCAGTCAGTTCAAAACATCAGCTGAGACAGACTCAGTTTGCTTCCTCCCACTCAGCCTTGATGCAAAAACATCAAGACAAATAATTTCCTTGCAGAAAAACTATCATGTTGGTGTATCCAAAGACTGATTACTCTCTGCTGGTGGAGATTGTTACCACAGAATCAGCCTCTTCTGTTTGGACTCATCAGAAAACCAGGCAGAAATCAAATAAGCACGAGCCAGATAAGCCATGTAAAATCACAGTTGCAGAGGAGTCTGTCATACACGGCTCCACTTTGCCTGAGGCTCAGGAAGTTTCAGGTTTTCTGCTCTGAAGTAACTTCTCAGCCAGGAAATATGAGGGTCTATAAAAAATAGCACTTTTGAATATATATCTGTTATGCACATTTTGAAAACCATGACAGAGAAACAAAGGTGAAAAGAAGTGTTAGTTCCGAGTCAGCAGCAAGTATCTACCATTTACTCATGATTTTTAACTTGTGTTTGGGGAAATGTCCTTCTGAGACAAACCAGCCCTTCCATCTGCCCCCTGCTTTTCTACTTTCTAGAAGAAACTTCCACTGTCTTTTGCCATTACCACTGTTATTTCCAGGTATCTGAAAGTTCAAATGGTCTCATGCCATGAGAGGTATTTTCTTCTTTCATCCCATCCTGAATAAGCACATCCTCTGTCTGGTCTACAGTGTTCATTTTGGCTGAAGTTCTTCCTTCCTATCTCCTCCTTAAGCACCGACTCACTTTTTCTATGTCTCAGGTCTTAAAATCTGTCACTTAACAAAGAGCTGAGAGCAGGAGAAAGGAAAGAATAAAAGTCGGTTTGTTCCATTGTGGAAATCCTTCATATTCTGTTCTAAGAGGGTCTCCTATCTCAGATATTTACCAGTTCCAGATGTTTCCGTGAGAGGATTAATCCTGTCCCCCCACCCCCAACGAACTTAATTGTTCTATAGCATCCTGCAGGATATGGAGAGGGGAAAAAAAGGGTATTTTCTTCTTGACCCTTAGCTGTAAAACAATTTGTACCCTGAATTTGGGAACAGACAGTTTCTCCAATGCTCCCACAGTGTAAACATGAGCTATTCTCTGCCTTCAGACTGTCTCATTTCACTAAAGACATCAAATTGGTTTTATTCAATGATATAACAGGAACGAACTCCTAAACTGCCCACTTATGTTGGTTTCTATCCTAAATTTTCTCAACAGGTGTTTGAGAGGTTTTTGATCTTCAGACATCTGCAATTTACTCTGTGAAGTGATAAAGTCACAAGTAGGACAAACAAAGCAGTGTATGAACAGCTTAAATCTGGCTGGTAGAGTTAGCTGGCAATGCATAATGCATTTTTTCCGCAGGTAGGCTCCAGAAATCTTGCTTCATTTGCTTCAAGAATGCACTGTGAACTCATTGAATGTAGTGTATCTCTGGAGCCTGAATACACTCCAGGTGTAGCTTAATTACCTGTGCTGTCCACAGGCACAGCTCAGTTCGATAGAACCTCGTGAAAAAACCCAGTGGTGAAATTTAAAACACTAAAGGAAGGTGGAGTGTGCTTTGGTGATGGTGTTTTTTTCTTGGAACACTGAAAGAGCACCATGTGCTGTGATGCTATAGAACATTCAGCACCAGGTTATAATGAGGTACTCGGGATACACTCAGTATTTTTAAAAACCTAACATTTCTCCTCTACCTACAATCTATAAAAATTCTTAGCTACATTACCTGCACTTTTGTGCTCCTTTAGCATGCAGCTGCCCTGTATCCCCTCATCAGGAATCACACAACCCCTGGGGATCGCCTGGACTCCACAGGAATTCCCCTGCCACCACAAATTCAAGCTACCCATTTGCAAAACACCTCGAAAGATCAGCCAGACTTTGGAGACTAAAAGGTGAGTCTGTCACACACAATAGAGATGTAAGATCAGACTTTAACCTCTTCAGTACAGACTTTTCCTTTCAAAATTTTCCACTTCCTAAATAAATAACCTGTAAGAAGCATATATGGGGTTATAGAACATGGCTTCTGGGAAAGCAGCTGCCCCACCAGCCCACTTCTCAGAGCTTCAATTCTCTCTCTCCCCCTCTCTCATCTGGCCTCCATTATTTCCAGGAATTTTGTCAATGAATACCAAAGAGTAAGAGCTATTCACCATAATTTCTCATTAATTAAGTGCAGAACTATAATCAGTTATAACCAGTAAAGCACAGCATCCTTGAGTTATTTTATGTTCTCTTCCCAAGAAAGGCCAATGAAAATAAAGAAATCAAGAGGCAGGATGGAAGAGTAATTAGTGATTTTGAGTTCCCAAAAGGAAAAAGCTTAAAGTCTGTTGTCAATATCTTTTCTCTGTAAATCAGGTTCTTAGAAAATCCATCCAATTAGAAACATACATCCAGGTACAAACCCTCCTCTCTTCCATATTTATAAATAAATATAGCTAGATTTATATCTCTTTACCTTGCACTAGTAGAAACAGATACTAGAAACAATTAAATTATTAACTAATTAAGATAGCAGCTCACCATTAACAGAACTTTTAGTCTTACATTGAGAAGTAGCAGGGTGGAAAATTATCATTCTGTTGCCAGCAGAGCACCAGGAACCTCTTCAGAAGCAGTGTGAAATGCAAAAATTCACTTTCTTACCCGAGGGGTGCTTTTTTTCCCTCACATTATCACCTGAGTCAGTACTGCAGAAGAGATAAATGTCTAAGAAACAGAATTACTTTATGGATTAACTACAAGCAATCAGGCTACAACTGCATCAGCATGTTGCCATTCTACAGCTGGATTCCGGCTCTGATCTCACAGGGCAGGAGAAGGAGAAACGTCATTAAAACCAGAGAAATTGTCTCAGCAAAGCAGAGAGAAGAGCATCCCTTCCTTGGCACCCACATCTGCCTCCCCGTCCTGCGAGACAGAGACCATCTTCCCCTAAACTGGAGCAAGATATTTTGGCGGGGAGTGTGGGGTATTTTTATTTGCCTTTTAATTTGGAGTTAAGGAAAACCCAAGCATTTGTCTTTTTCTTGTTGAAATGCAAGTTAAAATACACAGTCACATGGCAGCAAGTCGCTGACATCATACACACCACATGATGTCAGGAACGCTGTCAACACTGTGCCACATTTGTACAAAAGTAACAAACAGCCTTTTACAGAAACGTCTCACATTTTCCCTGCCACATGGCTCTTCTCCTTTCCTTTTATACATATAACATGCATAATTTACTCTCCTATGCAAATAAATCCCAGCCTTTAATCAACCCCTCTGGTTGCACCTATTTATAAAGGATTAATTCAAAGGCACACAACTTCCCTTTTTATAATTTCCTGTTCAAGACCTCACTGTGACACCTTCTAAATGACAGCAAATAACTTCCCAAATATCTGCTTTTAACCTTACACAAATTAAACTGAAACAACACCACCCCACCACAAATTAAACAGAAACAACACCACCTCCACACCCCACATATATTTATTTTTTCCTCATGTAAGGCAAACCCATTCAGCCTGTGAGCTGTCAAACACGCTGCGTTCCTTGGTTAAGGAAGGAAAAAAATAAAGATGCATTGTGTTTTGCCAGGGTGGCAACGCAATGTGCTTCTCACCAATTGTAAAACTGCAGTCCTAAAACCACTGTTATCACTCTTTTTAATATTTTTTTCGGTATTTTATGATCAGCCAGTGATCAAAGGTGGAAATCACTTACTCTTTTGCATAATCATATTCAGCTACATTGTCTCCCTGGGGCTGGATCATCTTTTCAGGCAGTCCAGCAGAAGTTCCACTGGAAGACTCCCTATACTGGCATTTAAAGAGAGTTTTGTTTTCATTATGGCATTTAAACCACCCTTCCATTTCCTACTCAGATTGTTGGATCACACTCCAAAGGACATAACACGTGGCAATAATAATTTGCAGCAAAACAGAAGAAAGAAGAAAGAAATTTGAGTAAACTCAAACAAATACATTCTCTAGCAAAAGCCCAACAACTTTCTTCTTCATTACACTTTTTCCCAGTTTTCTGTAATTCCTTAGGGTTGGAAGACCTGTCCAAGCAAAAGCCATGGATTGTCATCACTGTTGGCTGGGTCATCTTTGCTCTGCAGTCTTTAAAGGGCGTGGTGGATGGGGACCAATCTAGAAGTGATAAGCATTAAGGCTTAAAATCAAAAGATGTGGTGAGGTGATTTACTCAATTCAGTTGTGACTCCTTGGATTTTTGCACCCGTAATGACATTCAGCCAATTAAAATGGGTCTCATTCATTTATGTCTAGATAAAACATTGTTGTCAACTCTGTTTTGCACCACTGCAAAAAGCCCACTGCTAAGAAACCCTGAAATGCTTTTCTCTGAGCCATCCTCTACATTAAATCAGGCACAGGCTTCTTGGTGAAAAAGAAGAACATGGCAGTATCATAGTGTAAAAAATCCTGGTATTCTTAAAAAAAGTGGTACTACAAAGGGTAGCGCCTCTGCAGCAGGATGCTCCTTATATAAATTAAATAACCGAAGATCATTACTAACACTTACATTCCTTCTTTCAGAAATCTCTCAGGCTGTATATATTGTGTAACATTGTTTCTTAAATTTGAACAAGCTAAAACTCACCTGCCAACACCTCTGAATTCACAAGGATCATGAAGAGCCATTATCTATGATGCAGGAGACCTTTAGAGAGGTTGTGTACAGTTTTGAGGTCCACTTCTGCTTTTCCTTGGTTTGACATGCTACTCCTCCAGTGCTCCCCTGCTTTCTAAATCGATCAAATCAGCCTGACTGATGGCAAAGGGGTTGGGACAGCAACACAGACATTAGTCAGACAGAGTAAAATTCACCAAAGGAATATTTTGTGACACACCAAATACTGCCGACACTGAACACACACTGCATTGTGGTGTCCATTTAAATGTCTTAAGTTGCATTTCTCAAAATTATTCTTAGAATAGCCCTACTTCCAGCTGAAGAAGGAAGATGGGTGTTATAAAAAGCCATTATAGGAATGATAAGACATGCAAGAATAATTTATCGCTTAGAAAAGCAAGGAACCTCCTCAGACCTGAACTTAGTGACCAGAAGCACTGGAAGGGCAGATTGTGAGGAAGGACAGCACTGCAGGGCCAGAATTTGTAGCATTCCTTTTCTGCAGTTGATTTCATGACAGTCCCTGCTTTGCCTACGACAAATATGGGTTTTCTGAATCTACTGAAGATCAGGACTGTAACAACCAGCACATCCCAGTGGATCTGGGAGCCTCTGCTTCCCAGCCTTTCCAGCCAGGAATACAAGTGTTCATCTGACTGTAAAACAGTTTCAGTCAGCATTTACCTAAATTGCAGGAGACACTGGGAAAACCATCTGAGCTCCTGTGTAACTCTATTCTCTCTCCAGGAGCCTGTAAGTAGCAACCTTCCCTCCACCACCCCAGGCACACTGACACTGTTTTAAATGGCGTTGCTCTCCCTGTTTTTCTAACCTGCTGTATGGATTTTACAGCCCGCTTACAGCCACCACCACTTCAGCTCTGTGTTTGCATTAACCCACAGGTTATTTCTCTGTGGTTTGTGCTCTAGTCAGTCTCATACCCCAGCTCCAGGCAGGAAGAACAACAGCAGAGGCTGCCAGAGACCAGGTATCCAGGAGAAACCTCTGCATCCCCGGGGGGAAACTCCTGGGGGTGAAGGCAGGAGCGGGACTGTAGCAACGCCCTGGAATACTGATGAAGATATGGTTTGAAGGAACAGGTTTCCAACAAAAACATGGCAATGCAGCACTGGAAAGAACCTACATCCAGTCAAACTCAGCTGCAGGCACCACAGAACAACACACAAGTGAGAGGCCCCAGATCCCCCGCTGGCTGCGACACCTCGGGTGGGAAATCAAGGCAGAATATTCACAGTCCATTTCATGCCCTCTCCCTCCACGGAGGAGGGATCCTGCACACTCAGAACACATCTGGCAGATGTTTGCCAAACCTGTTAAGACTCCCATGAAGGAGACACCATGGCAGGAGAAGATGAGAGGGCCCTAAATCAGCTGGGATAGCAGCATTCCCATTCCCACACAAACACCCTCCCTCTCAAGCCAGCAGGACGTTGACATGGGTGTCATAACCTCCATTTGCCCCAAACACCTCACCAAAAATTCTGGGCTCTCAACCTGACCAATGAGATTAGCATTTCAGAGAGCTCATTGATATTTCCAGGAACTTTCCAATTCCCAGTGATGGGATTTCTCTTTTCTTTATCATCCAGACAAGAATTCTCTTATTAGTACCCAGAGATTTCAGGACTCACTTCCCATTCTCCAGCAGGCAACCAAACTTTTTCATGACTTTTTTGCGAAGTGTCTCAAAATCTAGCATTTATTTCATGGGAAATTCCATCTTTTTCAATTAGGTTTTACTCTAAAAGGAAAAGTAAAAGAGGATTTCCAAACCTTCCCATGGAATTAAAACTCCGAAATTTGTTTCTCCAAAGGGGAATAACCAGGAATTTTCAATTCTTTTTCAGAATTATTTACTGCTTAATTAATATATACTGTTCTTATATTATTTAACAAATGGAAATATAGGAAACTGGTTATTCAGGAATTAAATATAACTACTGCCATTAATTCAGAAAACATCTAATTTTTTATTCAGCTTTGAAAATCATTAATGACAGTAGCAATTCAATACACACTGAAGGCTTCGCTGTTCTTTCTGCTTAAAGCTTCTTTCTCTGTGCTGAAAGTTTCATCACATTTTTACTAACAGAACACATATAAAAGATTAAATCAAATTTCAAGCCAAATATGCAGTTTCTTTTTGCACCATCTTATTCTTCTGAAACATTTTCCAGAATGAAAGTATGTATTTTTTTTTTTAATTCTTTGTGAAATTGCTTGAAAAAGATACCACATGGGCACATTTCCACAATAAAAATTTCATCAGATTTTTTCTGACAAACTCTTTTCCGGCTAAGTGCACTGGGATTTTCATGAGGAGGGGCCCTAAAAACCTCACTGAGTTGAATACAGAATTTAGTTTCCTCTGTATACTTCCTTTTGGGACCTTGAGAGCACACACTTGCCCAGTATGAACTTTTCCTTTCAAAACTAACCTGCTCTCCATTTCTCAGATAAACACAGCATTAAGAGACGTCTATTAGATTGCAGAAAGTGGCTGCTTTTATTGAAAATACGCATCCAGGAAAGTTGGTGCCCCACCACGTCCCTTTACAACAGTTTCAGCTCCAGCTCTCATTTGTTACATGCAGGCTCTTGCTCCCGTGAATGCTGATCAAGCTTCTGCTGAGCCTGGGGAAGGGGCTACCAAAGCTTTTATTTGATTTGTTTTCTCCCTTTTTTCAACATCAGAACCAAGGTGACCAGAAGTTTGTGTTAATTGGCAATAAATTAAATTAATTAAAAATTCCCCAAGTAGGGAGAGTTTTGCCTGCAACAACTGCCTCAGTCACTTGTGCTTCTCAGCCTGCACTGGAACTTATGGCAAAATAAAACCAGCCTTATAAGCACAATGACAAAGCAAGCAATAATTTCACCAAGGAAACACTCACCACTCTAATAGCACTAATGTGCAAGTGCTAAACTGAAGATCCCAGAGCTTTCACAGAAATATATTTCACATCCATCTACTGTAAACAACATCAGGCTCTTTACACTATGACAAATCAAACACACAGGATGATTGTTCTTACAACAAGCAGGTACAGAACATTCCTGTCACAGATGATTACATAAAATAATAGATCTAAACCTGATATATAATCACATGAAAATATTTTTAAGATTTAAACAGTCCTTTCTTGCAGACAGAGTTCATTTTCCTACTTTTCTGCTTCCTTAATCAGCATTAATTCATACTGTTGAACCGACACACCTTGTCTGACTGGAAGCACGTAACACCACTAAAGTCCAAACTTCCTAAATCCTGCCTGTCATTAAAGGGCTCCTGATGGTCTGAAGTGCATATTTGGAATGTCAGAAGATCAGAGTGTCTGACACTGTCATATTTTCTGTTGTCTCAGATTATTTGTCACAGAAGGCTGTCAGGGTCAGGTGCATTAGAAGTCTCCAGGGCTGACCACCTGCCGTGGATTACCTGCTTACAGGGATGAAGAAGTCGTAGGGGAGTGAAGGGTGTCAAATCTCAACCTATAGGGCAGCAAAAACCCACACATTTTATCACAGTTACAAAGTAATAATCCAGGAAGGATCCTAATGCATGAAGTAGACCCCATTCCCACCTCCCTTCTGGTGGCACAGGCTGCCCAGAGAAGCTGTGGCTGCCCCATCCCTGGAAATGTTCAAGGCCAGGCTGGATGGGGCTCTGAGCAACCTGGGATAGTGGGTGGCACCCCTGCTGATGAGAGGCAGTTTGGAACAAGATGGTTTTTAATGTCCCTTCTGCCCCAAACCACTCTACGACATTTTACAAAGGCAGAACCTGCCTGAAGAAACACTTTGGCTGAAATTTACAATCACACAGGCTCCAGGTCTGGAACAAAACAGGATTTCTCCACTGCTTGAGGAGGGGCTGTGTTCAATTAACCAGCAGTACAAAACCAAGCCTCCGCCCTGAACATCCTCCCAACGTGAGCTCATCTAAAAGGAAAAAGCTTCAAACCTTAGCTGTCTGTATCTAGGGAGAAAAGAGGAAGTAGCAAAGAAAAGAAAGCAGATACTAATAAATCAGAGAAAACTCTTCTACTTTCATACAAAGTCCTTTATAAATTTCTTGGAAGAACTTCTTGTTAGTTAACTGAGGGGTTTCCTGCCTCTTTTGTACTGTGTTCTCATGTTTGTTTCTTGTGGCTTGGACTGTACAAAATAAAACTCTGCTTCCCCAGCCAGTAAGGAATTAACAGACACTGTAAACTGAGTCATGACGTTTGTATTAGCTCATTCTTGTTTTCAACTTGATGTTCCCCCTACCTCCTGCCATTCTCCAGGTTTCTGAAGGAGACCACTGTGTGGCAGCCCAGTACCAAAAACAGAGGGCTGACAGGGTCAGCAGTGCCCAGTGAAAATTTATCGAGGCATTAAATACACAGGGAGCAAATATTCAACTCTTTTTGCTGCAGCCACAGATGGCAGGAGTGAGGGAGGCAGGATAACTTGCTCTGTTGCTGAAGAAGCCCACTCCATGCAGGTGTAGTCAAATACTGTGTTAAGGATCTTCTCTCAGTCACCTTTTCAGGGAAATGTTTTGTAGAATAAGATCTGACAAAATTTCTTTGTGAAGTTTCAACTTAAAATTACCTTTTTCAGCATCATTCTGCATAATTCATTATACGACTTTTATTTTAGAAAGGTGAGTAATCTACCAGCTCTTACATAGTCGTAAAATAACTTCTAGCATCTTCCACTACTCCCTATGAGAAGCACTGCAGCTGATATGATGGTGAGTTTAAAAAATAAACAAGTCCACAAAACTCACAACCCAAAACTGTGAAGGAGACTCACGCAGGGAAAACGGAATATGAGTCAGACAGAATATTGGAATAAGAGTTCAGTTAAAAGACCCCAAAGTGTACCTGTGTCTTCTCATTTTTGAAGTGTGAATGACGATTTCTCATCAGAAAATTCTAAAATAAGTATCCAGAGAGCTCCAAATCTGGGTGCCCTGCATCAAACCTCCTTCTACATCCCGGACAAACAAGCAAGTCTGTGAAAATGCCTCTTTTTTTCTCATTACAAATATGTTCTGATGCGACTTCAGCCTCTTGAGCTGTGACCTCATCCCACCTAGCAAGCAGAGTAGACGAACATGTCTGATCACTGTTTGGATGGAGAGAGCCAAGGAAAACCTTGCCTTGTCCCACAGCTCTGGGACTGATTCAGCGCACGGAACTTTCTCTTCTGAGTCAGCACTGAGTCACTGGTGGGGCTCAGTGCTTTGGCACAAGGGGCTTCCAAAAGAGACGTGTTTCAGCTAAACTACAAACCAAGTTCCAGCTGAGCACTAAACACAGCTCCCTTCAGCCAGGACAATGAGTGCTACCTCTCTATGTGTGTAAAAATTCAGAAAGTCAAAGAGTCTTTTATGTCCTGCATCTAGAAACTAGATGACTTCATCTAATTACGAAACAGTAAAACCTTCACATCAGGCAGTGACACTGCTCTGTCTTCCCAGGGGCTCAGTCTCCTCGTCACTTCCACACACAGAGAATTAGAGCTCTAGTCTTACTCCACCCACCCACATTTGCCTTGCCAAACAGAGCCATATACAGGCTCTATACTCCACCACCACAGCTCCTCTTCCCTCCCTGCAAAATGGAGCTGGGAGCACTGGATGTGTGGCCCCACGTAAACCCAGTTTTCTTCTGGAAAAGCCTACAGCCACAGTAACAGGGCAAGATCATGAAGGTATGGGTAGGAAATCCTGCAGGATCTCCAGAGCTCACTCAGGAGTTAAACCCTTTCTTTCCTTACCACAGGTTTTTGTTCCTACAGAGAGTCTTCTGAGCAAGCACAGGGTAGAAAGGTGTCCATATGCAAACCCTTGCAAGAGTTCATCTCTGTTTAACAGCCTGTGTGACAAAAAAATCTTTTTTTTTTGTTGGTGTTTAGATTCCCAGACACTGAATAGTACATGGGACCCACAGGTTTTGTATACCAGGACAGGAGAAATTGCTTCAGGTCTTGTCTGGTGCCTGGGGCCAGACACTCTGTTTCTGTCCTGATTTCACTTAAGCCCTTCCAAGTGCCATCCTCTGGAATACCCAGTGGGAGTTCTCAGGGGGCTGAACATGGGCCACGCCACCCCACTCAGCCCCAAACCCTTCTTTTCATCACCACTCTGTCCCTCCTGTGATGTCCACGCAGGCACCACAGCAGCTTGGCCACTGGCCTCCAAAATGTTGTCAGCTCTCTGGGGAAAGCACAGCCCTCAGGCTGCTGAACGTGCAGCCGGTGCTCAGGGCTCCGTCACCTGGTACCAATAACTGATGTTAAATCCAGAGCAGGCACCCAGTTCCTTAAGTCTTCCAGCTATTGGCACCACGGGATCGAGCCCACAATCAGAAGGTTGTTTTAAAAGAATAAACTCCACAGGCAAATGCACAGGACCCCCAGCTATCCCACTGAATATGCAAAGTTGAGGAGGGCACACATGTTCTCACAATACCTGGCTTTGGCTTCTTCTTTTGCTTTGTCTCGTGGCTCATTTCCACACAGCCTTTCCCTGCAAGGTAGAAAATTATCCCAATAGTCTGCTCATTCCAGTGCTAGCTTTAGGTGAAGAGACAACAATACAAAGATCCTTATGGAGAATTTAGGTCATCCATAGTCCCCATTTTAGAGGTCTGGTACAGCTGCCTAACTGTATGTTAGATTGTCATACATTTACATACATTTACAAAGTACTTGTGGCTTTCTCACCAATGCAGCTAGAAAAGCATGCTCACTAATCTCCAATTTTAACTCAGCAAAACCTTTTCTTTTTTTCCATAGGAAAATGCCAGTTCCTGAAAAATATGCATATATATTCTGCAGGAACAGGTTGATTGAATCCAATCTTCTAACATTGAGCAAACACACTTCCTAGGGAAACCTGGCTGGTTTCCTGCTAGCTCCTGGCCTCCCTGGGAGCCTCCCTGGTGAGCAGCATGTCTGGGATCACAGGCTGCCTGCTGCAATCATCATGGGGACCCCTGTCCTTTTCTGTTTAAAATAGTGAAATAAAAATCTTTCTTTTATTAATTAAATGAAATTTCATATTCCTGCTCTGTGGGAAGTGAAAAATTCCAAGATAATTAATTTTCATACAGAAAGGATGTGAGGGTGGTGAAAAACTTGCCCATTTCTCCCTCTACAGGAATTTGAGGTTCTGATGAGCCCTTCCTACACATCATTGCTTATTCCATTGCCCACCTCTGGCTGGGTAAAGACAACTGGTGGAAATCCAAACCTGACAAATTAACATTTTAAAAAAATTAAACTAACCAACTGTTATGAGTTTAACAACAAACAGGAGCCTACATTCCCCAGAGACCAACCATGGAGAGCAGCTGGCAATAAAACCTGACTGCATGTGGAAGCAGTTAGGAAAACAAAACAAAACAATAATACAACTTCGGCATGCAAACTCAAACTTCTAATCTCACCCAGGCCTTGGGAAAAAAAAATAATCAAGTAGCAGAAAGAACAACAGCACTTTCTGACCGTGAATCTTAGAAAGTTTAATGAAGTTACAGGCTTTACAAATAGAAAAACACACATAAAAAATAAAAAAATAAGGAAGATGAGCAGGCTAGTGGTAGGTGAGCAGAGCATATTTCACAGCCACAACCCAGCACCCAACCTTCAAGAATTTATCAAGGCGAGTTAAAGATTCAGTTTCTCAGCCCATAAACCTTGTGCCCTTCACAGTCAGTTGTTGCCTGCGAGCCCTGGACTGTTCAGACCCCTGAAGGTGGCAGGATTTCCAAATACAGCAAGTTTTTCAGCTGGGCCGATACCAACACGATCATCTTCTCCCTCCTAAAATCCACTTACATGAAGTCCTCCTCTTTAGGGACATCCTCTGTGGCTGGTATCTGCATTCCTCTGGGTGAAGGTGCAACCAAGAGAAATATTTTTGGTCTTATAGCAGCCTGAGCTCCAACAACACATTTCCTCCATGAAGAAATGTCAGAGGCTTGTCTTTGCCCATCTCAGAGAACAGTCAAAAAGCCCAGAGACATCTGCCCAGGATCCTGAGGGAGCATTTTAGCATTGTAACATCTAGGCCAGCATGAGATAATGTTTTGGCTATCTGCTTGAAGTAATTTGCACGATGAGCATATGATCCTTTTGTGGCTGGTGCTAACATTTCGGATTAGAGCTGTAAATGGTGTTGAGAGAAACGAAGGAGACATCTGGTCATACAGTCGGAATTTATGTGGGAAGCAAGAGAAGTATCTGCAAACCACCGAAAAACAAGATTTAAACATAGAAAAGGGGAAAATAACGTCGTTCAGCAGGCCAGGATGGCTGGTAAGAGGAGGCTGCTCCTCCTGCTGCTTTTTCCACCATGCACTACACCGCTGGTAGGCATTGTAAGTGCAAGGAGCATTTCCATGTTGAAAGATACAGAGGGATTCTCTAAATCACTTGTACACAGAACAGTGTGGTTAGATTTTCTGTGGCAAGAAACAGACCTCCAGAATAGATTAAAAGAGCTCTTAATAAAACACAAAGCTCTGCCTTCACGCAGCCTTGCTACAAGCATGACACATCCACCCCTCCTTGCAGCAAAGGCATTAGGGTAGGTGTTGAAGAAAAGCTTGGTGTCAATGATGAGCAAATTCATTTCTATCCTGATTTTTTTCTGCATTGGGAGTCATCATTTTTCGTTTTGTTGCTGCCATTTCTTCGATGCAATAGCTGGGAATCCTGTGGGAAGAGAAGCCAGGTTTTCTTGGTTCCAAGTCAGCACCCGAGCCATCAGATCATGGCATCTTTCTGCACATAAAGGGCAGTTACAGGCACAAGAGAAATGTCCCACATGAAAAACAAACCAGAGAAGCAACTTAACATTTATGCCTTTTTTTGACAGAATTTTTTTGTTCATTTGTTGGTAACAGATAGATTTTTGAAGGGAGGAAAATTTAGTCGATTACAATCAAAACATTCTCGGTTTTTTTAATAATTCTCAATTTTGTTAAAAGCTTGGAGTTCACACTGCTCAGAAAAATGGCAGCTCCAGCAACCAAGGCATTCTCCAAACCTAGATATTTATTATAAATATTATTTGCTGTTTTAAAAGAAAAAAGTCTTCCAGTAGAGGACACGTTGCCTCTTAAAGGGAAGGAGGGGTTTCCCCACAGTCCTAAAAAAAGTCTTACTTTTTAAATTGGTAGTCCTACATGTATTTGAGGCAGTAAATAAGCTCAGCCACTAAGACCTGTGTTTTGAATGATGCATTATTTTCATCTGCAAGGAAACATCTCCAAACTTTGGGAGTCACAGACCCAAATCCTTATTTTTAAACTTGATACCCTACATGGCCACCACAAAACGGACTTACAGATTAGATACGCATCGCTGATAATTCTCAGATAGAGAAAGGAATTTTACCTAAAATTTCCAGAACTTAGAAACCCCTTAGAGTGCTTTGAGAATTGAACGATCAGCTCGAGAAGAAGCAGCCAGTGCCCATGAACTCATAATGCTCAGTAAAACTGAAGCCCAAAAAAATAAAAGATAGGCTCGTCTTTCACTTCCAAGTGAAATTCCAATGTGCCCAAGGCTGAAAGTGAGTGCTTGCAAAACTTAATATAGGAATCCTTTGCACCTTCATATTTTATGTGAGTTACTGAGTTAGGAGCAGATGGGTTTTGCAGATTTAAATCTTTGGGGTTTGACTGCTTGAGGTGCACTTAAATACTTCTCCTTGCTACTATTATAATGAACATATTTCACCAGTTAATAAGGTAACAAACTTTGAGATACAGGCATATGGGCAGCGTGGGAATTCGAGCAAACTCATGTTTCTGTGGGATGGAACAGCCTTGTGCCATCAAAGGTGAAAATTGTTAATGGCTGCAAGTCCAACATCTGCTACACCACCTTTACACGGTTTCATGTGAAAACAAAATCCATATGAAGCACTGGTAGGAAGCAGGGCCTCGTGAGCTCTCTTCAGGCTCACAGGATGCCCTGACCATCCCTGCCTGGCACATGCCCAGCCTCCAATTCTACCTGTCACGTGAAGCAGAGCTGCACAGCACTTCAGTAAAATACCAGCCTAATACTTTTCCTGCTTTTAAACCACACCATTATTTAATATTTTAGGGAGATAATATTTTAAAAATTCATATTGATTTCTATTTTACACTTTTTCCTGTAACAGTAGAAAGCTTCAAAAATGAGGCTGTTGCTGAAGCTGATTTTTACCTTGCCGCCACTTGCTTTACTACCATTCTGCTTCATAAAAGGTACTTGTTAAGAAAAAAATAGGCTGGTTTTAATTTTATCAGCGTTTAACCTCAAAACAATACTCAAAATCTTCAACAACAAGCAGAAACTGAAGATCTCTCCCACCCTGAAAAATTTGTATCTGATTTGCAACAATTTTTCTTTCAAGACTTCTACACTTTTTAATATGCAAAGCAAACACTACAAACCCATTCTCCTCATTAGAAAGGACCCTGCCTCACATCCCTTCATATTTTAGGAATAGAAATTGTTGAAACTGGCACATTCTGGTGCCCTAATGAGGCTTAAGGCAGAGGTCACTCCTCCAGCTAAGGCTGATTAGGGTGTGTAGGTGCTTGCACAGATGAGTTGTTTCAAAACGTTCTATGATTTTTTAACAGCTATAATTAGAATCACTGGCACAGTTGAGTGAATCAGTGCAGCCACACCAGCGCTGGACAGTGGTGCAAATGTGCCTCCCTCCCTCAAGGAAGAAGAAACCACACATACATAAGCCTGCTGGTTAAAAAAAAGAGGAAATTACCATACCCCTAATTAGTTCAAAAAATATGCAAAGGCCAAGCCCTGGGAGAGGGTAGTGGTGACTGAATTAACTGGCACTTCCGTGGATAAATCTCATCTTGAGAGCATATTTATATAGTAAATGTGGGTGTTGGTCACCTGACTCAGTACAGACCCTTCATGAGCTATTTTACAAATTACTGAGAGAAACAGGCACCTATAGGACACAACTTCTTCATCCTAAGGAGGAAAGATAAAGCACATCAGGTAAATCACACTCAGCAATGCCTGTTCTCTCCACTGACTGTAACTGGAGCCCAGAGAGATTAGCTCTGATAAAGATACCTTCTTCAAATGTTTGTAGGCATGAAAAGCATGCAAGGTAATTCCTGCTCTAGCTAAGCCTCCAAGAGACCACAACCAACAACAAGTGTTGGTTTAGAACAGAAATATCCCACTTTAGGGCAAGAGCTGCACCAATGATCAACTGAAGCACAGTTACCACTTACTACATTCATACGGCACAACTCCTGCTGCTCCACAAGCAATCCCAAAAGCTTTTGGCCAGACTGCCTGTGTGGCAAAAGGTTGGAAGACTCCTAGTGAATAAACCACATCCTGTCACTGGTCAGGAGGAAACCTGAGGATTTCCAAGTCCCTTGAGGACAAATTACTCAGAGAAAAGTTTATAAGGGTTTTAGTAGTAGCAGTTGTAGTATTAGTAGTAGTATTCAAAACACAAATGCCTTAAAATAGCATGACCAGGAAGGGTGGATTCAGGGAGTTGACATCTGACAGATGTTGGTAGTTAAGAAAAACTCTGGAATCCAGCCCAAAGACTCACTGACTGAAATAGGCTTGACACCCAGATCTAACCAAGGGAAACAAATGCCCAGATCCCTCCATCCTCTGGTGCCTGGGTGCCAGATGTGTCAGCATCTAGTCCACAGCAGAGAGGCCACAAAGTACTTCCTCGCTGTTACAAACAAAACTCAGTCCTGGCATGTGTCATTTAATAAATGTGCCTTTCAGTGCTTAATATTGTGGTTCCCAAACCAGCCCAAGCAGCAGGAAAGGAGGATTAGTGTCTTTCCAGAAAGGATGCAGCAGTGAGTCATAATCTCAGCACTGCTGTGAGTCACTTTGACAGTGCTGCTGAATGGCTCAGCTACGAACATAAAGTGACAAAACATTCCCTTTGCGTTAGAGACCATGGGCAAATCCCCAAATCCAGACTGGGAGATGTCTGTGGTCCAACCCCGTATCCAGATAAGAGCTTCCCCTCTGCTTCTGCTCATTTTCATGATGACAGGAAGCAGAGAGGAGCTGAAAGATGAGACAAGTGGACCGTAGCTGTGTTTGCAACTCTGCCCCATCACCAGCTGGAGCAATGAGCTGCACCAAAGTCCTGGCTTCCACTTACTGTGGTAGGGGCTGCTTCCCAAGAGCCTGTGGCAGTCCTTGACAGTCATCCCTGCACCTCACCAGGAGGAGCACGGTGTCTGTGGCTTCGAGCAGGACAACCCTCCCAAGGCACAGGGTCACAGGGAACAGGCAGGAGATTTTCCTTGCCTTCCAGTGGGCAGAAAAATGCATCCTCATTGAGAAAAATCTCTAATAAATATCTCCTTTCCTAATCTAGGCCCAAACATTATGCCTGGGTTGAAGTCAACATCTTTCCTGTAGACAAGTGACTTCCCTGATCAGAGGTTGGACCTTCACCAGAAAGCTTTCATGTTTTCTGGTAGCAATGTCACATAACTTAAATCCTCAGCTTAAGCTCAGCTCAGCTCATAAAATGATCCCAGAAAAAGGTGATTCTAAAGACATTGCCTGCTAAGCCAACCAGATTATTCACCCCCAGCCCTTCTTCTCATGTGCATCAGAGTGAAGTGAAACTAGGTAGATAAACCTGGAGGTTTCCAGGAAATGAGTCCTGCAGGCAAATCTAAGCCCTTGCAACAAGACACCTCTTGTTTCTGAGAGGATTTTGCATATAGATAAAGCAGCAGCTCAAATCACAGCAGTTCATGGCAGGATACAATAGAATACCTGGCATTTAGATGGAGACCAAAAAAATCTTTCATTATATAAAAACTCTAAATGACAAATGCTACTTCACACTTTCTGATTACATATTTTAGTGAGTGAGTAAAACTGAGCAGAGAACAAACCATTCTCATTAGTGAGAGACTTATCTGGATGCATTATCCAGTTACTTCTGGATGACTGCAATTTGAGAATTGCTTCATTGCATCTCAAGTTCAAATTCCCTTGGAAAAGGAAGGAAAAGCTTGCATGAAGCAAAAAAAAAAACATAACTAGAAAACAAAGGTTTGAATTCAGATTGAGCATGAGTTGCATTTTCCAGCTGTTTCTGTCAGTACTTTGCTGCCAGAAAGCCCTAATTTTTTGTCTCCAGTTCTGAAAGTATTTTATTATACAGAGTTTATGGAAAAGACAAAGGAAAGAGCTGCTAAAACCTTTTCTTTACTACTTAATTTTCAGCAAGGTACATAATAGTTCAAAGAAAGTGGTATCCAAGCAACAGGTTTGAAAGGGGCAAAGTATTAGAAGATTGTTCAGTCAATTATCATAGCCTGAACATGCTGTTAACTGGCATAATTGCCTTTGATGCAAAACACACTTTTTATAGTTATAAATAATCACAGAATATCCAAAAGATGTATTAATAATGAAGAAAGCCATCTCTTGGAGTATTCTTGCCACATCCAGCTCACACTCATATACATTTTCTCCTCTAGCCAGAACACCATATCTCACAGGAACTAAAAGCTGACACCTTAAAGCAATATATTGTTTTGATTTTCAGTTAACTATAGCCAGAAAAGTGTTACTTCTTCAAAACATACCTATATATACCTGCATTCAAAACATTCTTAATGTCAGATCTCCATCTCTGAAGAGACTAAAAATAATTTTCCACCGTTTTATTCCCTTAGCTCCATGGAACTATCATAGCTGAAAGATTATGGGTAGGATTCTACATAGGCATTATTAAATAAATAATAAAATACATAGCACCATAGAGGATCTTTTTTGATCAGAAGAACATACGTTAACCATGGCCTAAGTGTTCCCCTGTGATCGCTGAGTCAAGGTTACAGGTGATGATTCACAAGCCAGAAAGAGCACAGCTTGACTTCCAGAGTTTCCATGGTTGGCAGATAGACACTCTCTATTCCTGCAGTGAGCACAGTTGATGGAAAGACAGCACATGGATAATCTTAGAATGCTGTATCTGCAGAACTGGGCAGCAGTCCTGGAAATATTCGTATTTAACAAGCACGGTGCTGTTCAGACATGTAAAATGGTGTGTATGTGCTTGGAGCAGGAGGCTTTGGTTCAAAAGCCAGAACTGCACCTTATGATGTGACAGCACTCCCTCAAAACTGCCACAGACAGGGCTGTTTCCTGCACAGATTTAAAAATGAAAAGAATTCTCCCAAAGGAAGGTATCTGGCAGTGCAGAAGTGAGAAGACAGGTTACCAGGCAGCAAGAGAGCATCAGCGAGGAGATACAGCCATCAACCTTCCCTCCCTGATCCAGAGCAGCTCTGGCAGAACCTGAGCCTTCCTTGTGGCAAACCAGCTACTTGGGCACAGTTTATGACAGCACAGAAAGGAAGGAAGGCATAGGCACCTGCCTGACTCCTAGCAGAACTTTTTGTCTCAAATCTCTTCCTGTCTGCACTCCCCTGTGCCAGAGAGATCGTGGGTACAAGGATGGGGAGACTCTTCTCCATTGTTCCCAGCCTGCAGAGCAGCCCCTCCTTCTTAATCCTCCTCCACTTAGCACCAAGTGATCCTATACCCCTCCGTGGTGATTTCACCAATCCCTTACAAAGGGGGCAGTTGAAAAATCGCCTTTTGTCTCTAACAGGAGACAAAATTTTGTCTTTTCTGTCATACATCAATGTGCAAAGTATAAGGAATGAATTACACTTGGAGATAAATACAGAGAAATTAACTGATCGTGGGCCAGCCTCACGGCTACCTGGTTTGGCTCCAAGGTGATTTCTGTCCTCCACTCAGCTGGTTCAAGTCAACCTAAGCCTCAGGATAACTCATGGTAATCAAATTGTGTGGCAAGACGCTTTATTTTGGAAGGTTTCTAGAAAAGGCTCTTTAATGTGGTATAAGGTCTTTCCAATACCTGTCAAATCTGACACCACTCGATTTAAAGAAGAAAACACCTTAAAACGTTCACCATGTAAAAACTCTGGGACAGTTTTGATCATTGTTGAATAAAGACATTTTCAAAATGCAAATTCACAAATGGAAGATTCAGCAAATCTGGCATCACCCTGACTGCAAACAAACAAAACAAACTTCTTTTCTGGCGGGGAAGGTAGGCAAGGAAATGTTGCATTACTTGTGGAACATACATTAACACCAGCCACCCAAGGCATACCAAATACCCCTTAGACAGATACACCACTAAGAAGAAGGAAGATGGATCTTGATAGGGATAAATACAATGTCCAAAACAAAGCTGGGAGCAACAGTGACTGTGCAGAAGGTGACTGCAAATGGCACATCAGCAACAGAGTCTGAGGAGAGGGACCCACTGGTCAGAACTCACATAAATAAAACTATAAAGTAATCATAAGCTAATTTTGCATGTGACATCAAAAGTGGCAAGAACGAGGAAAGTGTTACCAGCTAACAGATTCAGTTTTGCAGCTATCAGCTAAGACACACTCTCTAAAAATGTCACAGAAAACATATTATTATCGTACACTTCTGTGCTCGTCCCCCTTGAAGCATAAGGGACTGAACATTCTAATGAGAATTCAGGTCTCAACAATTACCTTGGGGGTACAACCCAAGCTGTTAAACCCTTGTTCTAAAAGTCAGTCTGAAAAATGTTAATATAACTCTTTAGTCTCTCCTGTACGCTCAACGGCTGGTACACTGCAGATCTTAAATATAGTCTTGCCACCAAGCTGTGCATTGGTAACTGATTTCAGACCAACTTTTCTTTGTTGATTACAAAATGGTTTTAAATTAGAACTCCAGCTTTGAGACTGTGTACTTTGTTGAACCTAAAATTTCATGATTTTAAGCTCAATTCTGAAAGCAGATACAAAGTACTACACAAATGGAAGCCTCAGAACTAAATGTAAACAGCTCTGTCCCAAGCCAATACCAATAACTAGTTGGCAGGTGCTGCTTGAGCTTGCCACCTACACACACAAAACTTGACAGAGGATGAAAGACAAGTACTGTACTTGTGTTCCACCTCAAGCCCTCTGAATTCACTGTTGGGACTGACATTTGGGAACAAATTTCTGCAAAAACACAGTACAATGAAGTATTTGAGAGGCTCAGCTGTACTTCACTCAGCTGAAGTGGCACACCAAACTCGCTGCACTAAGAGAGGGAGGTTGTAGCAAAGGATTTATTGTGTAGCTGGGACGTAGATGATACTGATTCCATTCTCCTCTGCATTTTAGATATCCTACTTGAACGCACAAGCACCTCTGTCCTTGAGAGATCCCATCCCTAAAATGATAACACCACCTCACAGCAGTGTTGTAAAATAAATATATACAATGTAACATGCAGCTGTAAAAACTGGCACCTGACTCAATAAGAGGATTTTATGCGGATTCACAAGCTGACCCCCCATGGTGAGCCTCCCAACAGATTCTCTGTTTCAGCCTTCAGATTTCTTCTTCTTCTTCCTGCTTTAGATGCCTGCAGCTGATAAAGCTTCCTGGAGGTGCAAGATTCCATATCTTGCTTTTCAGGCTTAATTCTCTCAGGACTCCTGGGATGAGAGAGCAATCCAGCCCCACAGGATATCCCTGGGCCTTTGTACCAGGCCCAAACCTCCGGACAAAGATGAAGAGTTTAAGTCCACTCTTGCAGCTCTGTGCAGGAACAGCTTCAAGGCTGAGTTAGGGAAGGAGTGCCATGGGAAATGGGACCTCTGGGATCTACCAGTCCCTTTTGGGGCTGTCGAGGCAGGGAGACAGGAGAAAGTGAACCAGGGCATGAGGCTCTAATGCTCCACTGGCTTAGAGACTCTGCTGGTTCAGACACCATTCTCATCATCGTCTTCCAGAAAGAATTCACGTTTTACTTACAAAATGGTTATTTCAGAAGCCTCTTTTACTTCATAGCTCCACATAATCCTACACTCTTAATTGTACTTCATTTCTTTAATGCAGTGTTAAGTCTTCAGGCACATTTAAAGGCTAGAAAGAACATTAACTGCGTTGTAGGTATTTTTAGGAGACATTTTGATGACTTTGTAGCACAGAGTTCAGTTAGAGTTTTCTTTCTAAAAACAACTAAGTCATCAACATGATTAAAATATGAGTATTAAATCCTTTAAAGCACTTAGATAAGTTTGTGGCTAGAAATAGAAGAGTTCGTTGGCTTTTTGGAGACACAGGGCATCAAAAACTGTGCTATGGTTTAAAAGCTAAAGGTAACTTTGACTGAGAAAAGGTCACTGGACCTTCACAACCCATCTACAGGTCCAAGGCTAGAATCCACATAATTATTCTTTGACAACCTCAACACAACTCAGACCTAAAATTATCTCATATGTATAAATTCTTAACATTTGATCAGTCATCACTGATTTCCCTCAAATGTGGCAAATTCATTCGTGTTTATGAAAGAAATAAATTGTATTTGAGCAGGGAGGAGAGGCAATAAAGCATTAAACAAAAGACATAATTGAAAATCTGACAAGTTTGACACAAAGCCTGTTTAACACATTTGCTCACATTTGGTAAAGCACAGCCTCTTTCCCTGCAGAGCCACGGAGCTGTGGATTCACACAAATCATCACTCAAGCATTATCCCCATAATGGAAAGATTCCTGCTCCTTTTAAAGGTTCTCATAACATGAATAAGAATTACCTTCAGAAAACAGACTCTGGCAGGATGAATGGATAAAGAAATGCTGTTACAACACAACCAAGCTGCAATGAACACCACCAGACCCTTCCCCTCCTCTGGAGAATGCAGAGGAGCACAGCTCTCCAGCAGCAGCCACTGGACCCAAGAAGCACCAGCAGATGGTGCTGTGAAAGCAGGCAGGTTTCTGAGAAAAATCAGCTTTTATGAATAGAAATTTGACAAGCACAGACGAGAAAATATCTTCAGTAAAGATATCACAGTAATATAATAAATTACTCCTTCCTTCAGAGAAAAATACAGCAAAAAAGGGCAATCTCCCGCCTAACTAATCTGCTTTCAGGTGATTCTGCTTTCATTATAATAGCATTGCTTTGTTTCCAGAGCACAAGTGCCAGTCATCATGCAGCAATCTCCCTCTTAACCATCAGTATTCCTTGAAGGCATCATTCCTTCTTGAAACTTCACAGATTTGCCTTGGAGGCAAGAACAGTTCAAGTCATTCATTTATGAAACCAAAGACATTCTCAGTGTTGTCAGAAATTGTGAAAAATTTGGGTACATGATTTCAGTGCCTTCTCTTTTCCTTTTGCTTGGCAGCATAAAATAGCACTGATTAAATAGATCTCACACTTGAATTTTTTTTCATATATTCTCTATTTAACATCTCCCAGAGTAGGAGTGGCTTTCAGCACATACAGGTGCAGTCATACAGCTGCAGAAGGATGGAGCACCACCTAAAATGGACTTCAATATTGGAGAGCCAGAGTGGGATCACGAGAGGAAGAAACCGGTGATGAACCAAATCAAGATATTTAATTTCACTTTTAGAAAGTGATCATGGACTCAGGCCTGACAGAGGTCAAGAAGTGTTTGGACAACACTCTCAGGCATGTGGTGAGATTCTTGGAGTGTCCTCGATGATCCTGATGGGTCCCTTCCAACTCATCATGTTCTGTGATTCTATGAAAAATGTCCATGAAAATGTGACCTGGAGTGCCCAAACAGGGAAATCTCCTCAGTGGGAGCAGGGAAGGGATCCCCACCACATGAGCTGTGCCAGGATGCACAACATGAACATGCCAGAGCCAACCAATGTGCTCTGGTCAGCCTGGGCAAGACTTACTGATGCAATGCAGGAAAAAAACAACCAAACAAAAAAAAACCCCCAAACCCCACGTGTAGTTAAAATGTAGATATATTTGATATACATTTCTACATTTATTTATTTGCATAAGTTTATTTAATGTTAGCTAAACAAGGAGCCTAATCTTTCTAACAGCACAAAATAAGGTATGAGGTGTGTGCTTCTCTCCTTGGCTCAGGAATCACACTGTCTTTAATTGAATATTTCATCATTAGGTGCCTCTCTGGGGACTCAGAAGACCTGAGTTTCCTGGCCCAGCTCAGGATTTTGGTCTGTGATAAGACATCCCATGCCAGAAGGGAGATAAATCAGCAGCAGAGGGGAGGGAAGGGCAGCATTGAGTCCTGGAAGGAGCAGAAGCAGCTTTGCTGGGCTGGAGCAGCAGGGACAAACAGGGGTGAGGTGCGAGTGGGGCAGGTCTGAGGTGCTGACACCCAAGGCAGAGCTGCCGGGAAGAGGTGTGGAGGAAGGGGAGAAGGGTGGGAAAGGGAAAGGGAATGCAGTATCCTGGATGGATGCAATCTGGGAACAACTGTAAACAGGTAACTCATTATACCACACCACTAATCCTAATTAGCAACTTTGGATATCAAGGACCTAATCTGTGTAGAGTCTGAGCTTGAGACTTCTGGCTGGTTTGGATAAGCTCAGCCCACCACTGCCTGCACACAGGAGTGGGATTTCAGCCTCAAGGACTGCCAACCCATGGAGTTCATCAGAACCAGGTCTTTTTAAGGTGGTCTGTGTACATATGGGAGGGAGTGGGCAACACTTTTCCTCACTCACTGAAGAGTCCATCCTTTCCCTGTCCATTTTGAAACACAAGTTAGACCAGCTTTGAAGACATACCTTACAAAGCTGCTCACCTGCAAGGACAGATTTCCCCACACACATTTCCATGTCAGTTGCTGGCCAGCTATTCTACATTGAGGTTTGTCTTTGGCAACCAGTTTCACAATGAGAATATTCACACCTGATTTCTCTCACCACAGCATTTAGCTCCAGGCAGAGGAAGAGCTGCAGTGGCAGCAGGGGCAATGTGGGCACTGTTCAGTGAGGATGCACCACTTGCCTCCCCCACTGGGTCACAGTAAAGACTCATAAGTTCTCTTTTTATTTACTTATGTTCAAAACAAGAGAAGCAGAGAACACACCTCACTCACTGCACCAGAACACACATTAATTTGCTGTATCAGTAGAACAATTCATGTGTTGATTTAGTACTCATTAGCTCCTATGAGCTCTCCCTCATCATTAAACTTCTCTTTGACGCCCTGTTTGATTTTAATGGAATCTTAAATTAGTGAAGGACTGTGCACTCTGAGCCACATCTGTTTCCTCTATGATTTTTTATGCTATTGCCTGTAAAATATTTCTATATGTTTCAAAGTGAAAGGTCAAAAATTATCAAGAAGTTGCTTCCTCCTACTGAAGCACTGTTTTCCCACCAAGTCATTGATTTGCATGCAATCGGAAAGTTCCCCTTGCTTAATATCTTTGTCAATCCTAAATGTTTCATTACTCTGATGAAGAAAACAGATGATCTGTCATTTGACATTGTTCCACACATCATCTCCACTAGAGTTAATTGTCCATATTTTTTTCTCTTGGAGTAGGGGTAGAGACAACAGGTCCTGTTGTAACACTGCATATATTAGATTTTATCTCAGCTTTAACTGACGCAAAAAATTGACATTTCCTGTCTGCCTCAGTTTCTTGGATGAGGGCATGCATTTGGATGATAGATCAGCTGGAGAGTCCCAATATGTACCTTTTCCTCTCATGAACAATCTTTTAGCTTTTCATCTACAGCAGAAAAGTATTCTTTCATTCCACTGGAACATTCTACCCTTCAGCCTTATTTTATTTTCAGTGCTTCCTGACATCATTGCTATCAACTTCTACTGGTACAAGAGATCCATCCAGCACAAAACCCAGCACTTTCCCCAGGACGTGATACAGAATATGATGGGTTTAATTTCACTTTTTACCACACCAAAAAAAAAAAAAACCTTGAAGTGAGAGCAGCAGGCAGTGGTATAGACTTTGCACAATAGACAAGAGGAACATTTTGCAGCTGCAGAGCATATTTCAGCTAAGGGCCTCAAAACATAAAACAAATTTCACAAGAGCCTTGCTGAGACAGGGTTTTGTGACGTTCATTTAATTAAGGATTAGTTGATGCATGAGAGTAATGTTTGGGTTTTTGCAGAGGAAATCATGACAGTGACAAACAACTATATTTCTCATTTATTTTGTGAAATTTGTGATGTTTCTGGACCAGAATTTTATAATAAGCTGTGAAGACAGTCCTGGATAATCTTTATCACACCAGAAAATTTAAAAAAAGCTGTAACTCTGCGATGTCAAACCATAATTGATTTCATATTGACCAGCAGCGTCACAAATTTGTATCAAGGCACTGAGGAGCAAAACACACCACAAAAGCAGAAGAGAGCAATTGTGTGGAAAATAAGTGACATGATTATTGAACCAACTTCATCTGATATTGCATGGGAGGATGACTTGCCATTCAGGCAGAAATTATACAGCAAAAAACATCCTTAAACTAGGAAAACAGTTAATTAATACACTTAGGTTCACAGGTGTTTTAATCAAGTACAGTCTAGATGATTGAAACTGTAACTGTTTGCTATCCTGAGTGAAAGACATCAAAATAAATCTTCAGCATTAAATCCTGACATGAATATGGAACTTCTAATAAGGCAAAAAATTACAATAAAATTAGCATAGGCATTTCTTGACAATTCAATTATCTTAAAGAAATGTATGGTTTTACACAGATCACCAAGAATCTATCACTTTTAGGAGCTAAAACTCCTTTTACACTTACAGCTAAAAAATTAAATAGTATATACCTCAGGCAAAACAGAAATTCCAAGAATATTAGCCATATTCTTATGGTTGTATTATCTTATGAAATAATAATTTCAAATCTTTTGGGGGAGTGGAAGGAGGACAATCTTCAGGAGAGTGAAAATGGAAGGATAGGTCGGGTCCTACTGCATGGTGTAGGCAGAGTGAGTCTGCCTTGGATCTGTCTTGGAGGCCTAAACAGTCCTGGGATTAAAATGGAAGCACAGGTCGAGTGAGATGCCCTGCAAATGGATTGGAACTGTTGGACTCAGGTGGTGGAAATACAGAGTTTCCTGTTTGCTGCGGAGAACAACACCCATGAATCTCAGCAGAATACAGCAGGGGTTAAAAAATGGGGTAATGAGAGCAGGGAAAGTTAAATCATAGAATCATAGAATGCCCTGGGGCATTGGAAGGGAAAATAAAGATAATTTAGTTCCAACCCCCTGCCATGGGCAGGGACACCTTCCACTATCCCAGGTTGCTCACAGCTCCATCCAACCTGGCCTTGGACACTTTCAGGGACGGGGCAGCCCCAGCTCCTCTGAGCACCCTGTGCCAGGGCCTCACCACCCTCACGGGGAAGAGTTTCTTCCAAATATCTGATTTAAACCTACTCTCTTTCAGTGTGATGCCCCTTGTCCTGTCACTGGGCTGTGTCAGCGCTGTCCAGTCAGTCAAGAGCTCCCACTAGGGTTGCTCTTGATTTCAGTTCCACCACTTGAACAAGGAACTAAATGTAGGAGATTATTAAAGAGAGGGAAAAGTACAGTAAGAGAAAGAAGCTGTCATAAGGGTTAGGCTCACAGATACTTTCACACTCAATTCATCTGTTTTAAACCTGATCCATGCTGTCAATTCCCCAAAGCTTGTAAACTCTGGAAATTATGTCATCTGGAAATCTTGTTGAAAAGATTCAGATGCCATTGTCAGCACCTAATGAAGAATTGCAGCACTTTATGAAAAACAAAGTTTTAGCTGGAGCCCTGGAGAAGGATGGAGATCAGGGTGATCTGTTGCTGCTGCCTGTGGCTCCGTGTAGGAGCATCCATGGGCATTTTACACCTGGTCCTCCAAATATGTGGTATCAGGACACAGAAAGGATCCGAGACCAAGGGGAAATCCATCTGGGTGAAGCTTTTAGTGTGGGGGGTTTGTTTGGTTGTTCAGTTTGGTTTTTTTCTTTAAATCCAAGCTGCAAGTTGAAGATCCTCCTCTTAAAAATAAATCATGCAGGACTGGCTGTTGGATTGGGCAATAGCAGATAACACAGAAAAATGAAGGTCTTGGGAGCAGACTTAAAGCTGGCACATCTGGAAGTAAATATTTCCATAACTGACAACTTAGGCTGGTTTGTATGAGACAGCAATTGGCACATCTTAATAAAAACAAGCACTTTTCACCAGATATTTTTGTGTAGAACTGAGATTTTCCACATGTTGGAACCTTTGTACTATTCCAGTCAAGTTCACAACTTTTGAAATATATCTTCTAACACACTGAAGTACATCCCTGACTTGGATTTTCTTTTCTAGAAAACCTGATGAATATGCATTAATAAGAGCTACTTATTGGAGAACTATGAGCTTTTTGGTCTATGGGGACAAGAATTGGGTATCTAAATAGGAAGGGGACACAGGAAAAATTTTTTACTTTTGGATTAGATAAAGACATAGGACACAAATAACATCTTTGTATTTTCATTGAAATTTGCATCTAGTCTGGCAATTTCCAGGCTCGTAACCTGCATCCCTTATCAAATAGATAGTTTATATTTGTTTCCTGATTATCATGATTTGGCTGGCATGTCTTGGGGGAGCAACCAGACTTCCTGCTGGTACTCAGGAGTCTACTGAAAAAATTGTAAAATGCCAACTAGTTTACATTTTAAAAGTCTGGAAAAACAGCCATGAAGTAATTCCACTCGAGCATACAATAGAGATATTTGTAACTCTTCATACCTCTTGGCACAAAAGCACAACACAATGCAGAGCTCAGGAAGAAAAAGCCACACCAATCCAGATGAGAGATAAACTCTTTGTCTGGAAACATGCTGCAATAACTCACTTAATACATGGTGAATTTTCTGATTTTTTTTAATTAAACCTTTAAATCAGGTTTGTGCAAATCCGTTTTTTTAGGTACCTGCTATTCACCAAATATATTAAGACAAATTGCCCACAGGACAGCAGTTTGGTAAGAAGTAAGGAAGAAGCTGTGGCTTTAAAACTCCAATTCCCTTTCTCAGTAAAAAATGGAATTCCCCAAATAAGTGTCACAAATTCTGCAAATAAGTGATAATATTACTTTTCTGGAAGCTGTCTTAGAAAATAAAACAAAACATATAAGCAGATTTATGGGCATATGTAGCATTGCTGCCACTAATGAAAATACAAACTTTCTTGTGCCTCCAGGACTACCATACACCAAGTTTTGCATAAACAAATCGTAGTTTCTTTTTTAATCTTCCCAAGCTTACGTTCATTTAAATGTATCCACTTTATCAAAGGTGGGATATGTACCAGCTTCTTAAAAAAAAAAAAAAAGGAGAACCTGGCATTAAAAAAGTCATATCCTTGGGTTTGATTTTAAAAGAAGGAGTGAAAAATTAAGTTGAGCCTTCATGAATATGAACCTGTACAACTTTGAAACCTGAAACTTTGCTGCTTCACATGAACAGGTGCTACTGCTTTAAGTGATTGGATGCCCTTGACACTTCCGTGAGTGTTAAAGCCACGAGTAACCAGCTGAGTTTTATCTATCTGTGCTTGAGCACTCACAGGCTACTAAAAAGAAATCAGAAATAACCTGCACAGCTGATGTGCTGCTACACTCAGGTATAAATCTTCATTGTCTTTTGATTGATTAACTGAAAGGGCTGCTGTTATTACTGAACCTGATCAATCCTACACTGTCTTCCTTTGTCCATATTATTAAAATAACACATGCCTTTGTTTTCAAAACAGATCCTGCACTTTCTTCTTAAAAGGGAATCATCATCAATTAGCCTTGAACTTTTAAATCACTGTTTTGCAACCTTTAAAAAGATTTTTCAAGTTAATGAAGGCAAAGGTATTTTCTAGTGACTCAGAATTTAACTTCTGTATTAGGTGCACAAAAGGTTTCTATTTACAGCACCAAAACAATGCCGGTTATCACCACTGATCATTTCAAAACAGCAACTGTGGTCTTTGATGACTAGACACTAAATATATTTTTAAGAGACAAAAACATTGCCGTAGCAGATTTCATCCTGCTTCAACAGGCTTGATTTCCAAATCACCTTGCCCTTCACAAGCCCCTTAAGAGTACAAAGCCAGAGGTATCCAGAGTCAGCAGTTAAGAAACAATTCCACAGTGGAGCATCTGGAGAAGGAAAATCCTCTGCCTGCTCATGACCATCCATCCTGTCCCCAGGAGGGGGAAGCCGAGCTCCGCCAGTCGCAGAATAAAGTTCCAGGGGATTAAACTGAAGTGTGGGATGGATCTTTTATTCCCTAACATCAACTATTTTTATGCTTGTTCCCAGGAATGAAGTTAATACTCTCCAACTGTCTCCTCCCAGGGTTCCCCACCGTGGACAAGAATCTTTCTGTCCTCACTGAGAATGCTCTAAGTTTTGGGTCAGAGGGGGTTTTTTCTTTTTTTTTGCTTGGCAAATTTGCTCTTGAGCAATAGGAGGGTGAAGCTGACACCAACCACACTGCCTTTCTGGCTCCCCTCTCACTCACGTAAATATGCTGCTCAGAGCTTTAACAAGGAGTCCCGAGCCCAAGCATCTGTTTCAATTAACATGAAATGCAACTGTTCTCTTATCCAGGGCCAGCAGCCTATCTGGAGGGCTCCTCTCCACAATGGGGAGGATTGTGCTGCTTTCATAGAAGGCCATTTTCACTGGTGGAGATGAGGAGGGTGATTCAATTGCCAGAACACTTTCGTGCCTTTGGAGACACCTTGGTCCCCAGGTGCATCCAAGCTTCCTGTAGGTCACATTGCACCCCCAGATGCTCAGGGTCATCTGTCCTGGCACCACTGCCCACTTTTGGGCACCAAATCCTTCACTTGGATGTGCTGCCTGCCCATGCTGCAGGGCAAGGTTTGGTCTGTGGGCAGGTGAGTGATGCCTTGGGTTTTAACTGTTATGTTTTTCCAAATTCTATATTCCTAGTGTGTGACTCTGAGCTGCCTTGCAGCCTGTCAGCTGCTGCTCTCTCATGCTCACACAGACATAACAAAGCCTCTCCAGGCCTGCTCTCCAAGGACACCCAGCCCGTCCCAGGCCCAAAATGTGTAACCCAGCACCTTGAGAAGGGGGGCGAGCTGAGGGGCAGTTCCATCATTAGCTAAAGTTTAATTGGTGAATTTATGCTGATCTGCAAATGGACTAAACCTGTAACAGTATGAAGAACTCGTGACTTGTCCATCTCGGGTGCAGCCTTTGGCCTGCCCAGGGTGTGCCTCTGAAGGCCTTTCCAATAAATATCCACCTTTATTCCCTTACCCCTGTCTAGTCTCTGTTTCCAGGTTGGCCTTTTAGGCATCACGGGAGGTGTGAGCAGCACACGGTGCAGGCTGGAGTGTGGGACTCAGAAAATGAAACCTTCTCGTGAAGCACCGTGACCACAGTGGAGCGGTGGCTGGGTGTGCGTCTGCAGCACGTAAAACCATTAATTCTGGAATCATTACCTACAGTTTCAGCTGCTCCATGGGTACAAAGCCCACGGAACTGTTTTATGAGCTTCCCAGGCTGCGAGGAGCTGGGGTGACAAAGGAACTGGGGTGACAAAGGAACACGTGTGTCGGGTGGATCATTCATTTAAGGGAGGGCAGGCTGCCTGCAGGCAGGGAGTGATCTCCCCGCCAAGAGGAGCTGCCAAGCAGTGATGCAACATCCACAGCAACACCGCTCCAGACCTCTCCTTCTGGGAAACCAAAACCAAAAAAGCTCCTGACAAATAAGTACGTTTTATTACCCTCGGAGGACAAGTTCAAGCGCTCAGACAATTATGCAAAGCAATCTTTCAATTCAGAGCGGAGTCATCCTGAGAGGTGTCTGCCTTCATCTGCCTGAGGGCCCGAACCAGTGTCCTTTCCCTTTTGATAAGCCTGTAAAAGGAGAGCACACCTGACAAGCCTTAAGGTCAGCAACCAAACACAGTGTGAAATGAGGGATTAACCGAGCAAATTCTGCCCCACTGGTTTTAATGAGGAAACAGCACATGCATTAGAAGTAGATCTGGCTCCTGCTGCCCTATAGTAAGCACACAGAGCTGTCCCCCTTCTGATAACTTACAGTTAGCCTAAAATATACTTGACGAGAAATCAAAATGATATTTTTTAGTACAGAACTATTCAGCAAAAGATGTCAAGGTTCTCCTGCAATATAGTATTTCTAATAGAGTGTATTAGCCCCGAACTTTTAAATCATCTTACTTTCCAGTCTTCTTCAAATTGACCAAAACCAAGCAAATCAAAAAATATAATTTTAACTGAAAAACATGCAGAATATTTTTTCATCCTAGTTCTCTGCTGTGCCTTTCTGTGCATTTGTATAATTGACTTTTGGTTCTTATGGGAAAAGCAAGTACACAAGCAATACACAGCATTGTTGGTCCAGAATTTTTGGAGTTTCCTTCCAGAAAAAAAAGTCTCCTTATTGAGTATGCATCCTCAGGGAGCAGAAAACTGATTCTGTGCATGCCAGTTTTTGTATGGAAATAAATAAAATTTGGCACTGTGACTTATATCTCCGGTATAGAAGCAATTGCTTGAATAAAAGAGTTTCTAAGAGTATACAAGCTTTAATGATGTACAAGACCCATTGCCACTGCCTCCATTCCAGGAGCTTATATTTCCCATCAGGAACTGCTGAATATTTTCCTCCACATTAATGCAAACCAATACAACATAAATTATTCTGTTAGACTATTTTTTAATTATGCCTGTTGGAGAAATCCTTATCTATATGGAAGCTGTGTTAATATTGTGCAATTCAGTGTCTGACTGCATCCATGCTCATTTCCCTGCCAGTGCCAGTGCCAGTAACAGCTCTGTGGTATAAACCCTGTGCATTTCTGTGGCACAGCAATTCAAAACCTGGGGTGCTAGGTAATGGAATTTTTTAATGCTAGTACTTCTACCAGTCCTCTTTTTTTGTTTTGTTTTTTTTTTTTTTTAATTACAAGAGGGTCAATTTAGATTGAGATACAAGGAGTAAGTGCTTTGCAAGTGTTTTGCAAGTGGTTTTGTGTTCAAGAAATGATTGGACACAGGACTTGGCCACAGACAACTTTGTTTGGGGTTGGCAACAGTGGGAACAACTCCAGAGCCACAGCACACAGTGCTCTCTCTGCCTTACTTTATTTTCAGGGTCTCTCTGGAGTGACTTAAATACACATTTGATTAACCCCACACAAATTTTAGCTGGAGCATTATTTTTGTATTTGCGGTTTTTTTAATCCTTTTTTTTGTTGTTGTTGTGCCTGTAGACACCACCAGAGTCCAAGAGAGGTTGTGCTGTCTGCCACAGCGCCATACCTCGAGGACCCTGTGTCACTTGCAAGTATGGAACACATCCCAGAATTCCTCTCAGCCTGTTCCCAGACCTCATCCAGACCCAGGGTCTGAAAGAAACCTGGTGGAAGTGGCTGCTCCATGTGGTCTGTGGCCTTGTGCTGACCCTGAGTGTCCCCCAGCATTCTCTCTCCAACACACATCATTAAGCCAAACCTACAGCAATTTTATACATGTTAGAAGTGGCATATTTGCTCTCGAACGACATCCACTGCCACATCTTTCTATACGCAAAAGAGAAAATTTGGGAGCCTCTTCTCATGAGCTTGAGCCAGTGAAACCTTGTGTGCCCTGTGCCCTTTCTGCCTCTTCCACCTCCTCTCCATGGCCTGGAGTGTCCACCAGCTCCTGGCGGTGTTGGGGGGTCACTTCTGTGGTTGTGTGTGGATAATCTTGATTTAATGGGCAACAACAAGCAGTTTCTTGCCTCTTTAAAGTTCTTTAAAGTTCTCAGAAAACCCACTGCTTCCCCTTATTAGTCATGCTCACACTTTGGAGTCTAGGTCCTTCCCGACTGAAGCACATTTTGTCCTTCAGAGTGACAATGTTTTCTTTTTTTAAAAGGCTGCCCCAGTTTATTTTCCTGCTCTTTAAGCCTCTCAGCTCCTGGTCTAGGTGGGGGCAGCAGCCTCTGAGGTGTCTCTTCAGCCAAAACATCAACCACTCATCAGATTAAAAATGCAGGGAGGGTCTCGGTTTGAACCTACCCAGAGTTTTAAGCAGAGGACCCACAAGGATGAGAGAGAAAGTAAATGGCTGATGCTGGAAGCCTGGAATCCATCTTGCACAAATTAATCTCATATTACACTGGGATTCATATCCAAACTTCCTTGGCTGTGGGAAGTCTTAGACAAAGTTCTTGTCCTAAGTCTGTTACGGATTAATGCTAAGTGACTTTAAAACAGCACACATGCACCCACGGGGTCTGTGCATGCCACAGGCATCTCACTGTGTTTCTAGTTTAGATGCACTAAAATGAACTAATAAAGTGAGTACACTCACATTTTAGTATGCTGTGTGTTTATCACTTTCCAGCACCCATTTCTTCAAGAATTTCAATGCTTTCACAAGAAATAGATGTTCCTAATTACAGTTCTTCACACCAGAAACAGCTCTGTATCTGATATTAAAAGAGCTATAAACCATCCATACAATTTAAAGCCTTATAAATTTATTGCTGCTATTATAGATTATTATTTGTTGGAGAAGCCCATCCCCATGGAGTTGGGGGATGAGAGCCATCTGCTCGTGCTGGCCTCGGCAGAAGTCTCTTCAGCAGAGAAGGGAACTGCCCTATCCAGCCCACAATGCAAAGATTATGTCTAATGCCCCTCACAATATTAAAACCTGGTTGGCACTGCAGCCTGAGAGCTGCACACAACTGTGTATTTTTCTCTTTTAAAAGACAAAGGCCTTGACTATACGGAAATATCACAGAGAGAACATCCAGAACTGGATAATCACGGAAACAACACATCCTCTTCTCAGAGGTGACCAGCCAGGGGTTTTTTCTGTGTTCAAGAGTTCTCACTTCTGGCCCTACTTTTTCTGGTGAAACAGCCAGGTGTTCCTATCATTCTCAGGTTACTGTTGAAGAATAAAGCCTACCCTACCACCTGTAGGTACTTTAGCACCATAGTAGGATCTGATCCTCTGGTTACCCAGTGGACTTGGCTTGGGACTTTTAAAATTTTTCTCACCTTGTCTGAAATGTCAAACTATTGTCCTCAGGCTGAAAGAACCAAATATATCTCTTGAGATGGCAGAGATATTAATTATATCCTAGACGAGACTGCTTCACATTTCCTGCATTCCCAGAATTTATGGGGTTTTTTTGAGACTAATTCTCTTTCCTGAACCACATCTCACAATGAATGAAATTATCACATAAACTGCAAAGAGGTTCCTCATGACTGCCCTAAACTTGGTATACAATGAAAATCCTGTTAAAACAATTAGGACTCTTCCCTTGATAAATAAAATACATTTATTTTAATTCTTCAAAGCTGACAGAAGACAGTAAGGTCACATTTTTATTTAGCTAAATCACAAGCAGATAGTGCTTATTTGGGTACAATCATGACTAAGTTTCAGTATCTACTTCTACCACAATCACTATGAAAACATTCTTTTAAAATGTTTTTAAAAGGATAGTAAACATTTTTAATACAATAAAGGTTTGATAACACTGTCTGCTGCCATACTTAAAATATGGACCTAACAAATTCTTCCCTGGCTTGGACTAATAATCCCCCCAGTGCTACAAGAACTGCTCAATTAACATTTGCAAATATATAGTAGATAGGTAAACTGAATAAAACAGGCTGTGTCTCAGGTCAGGGACTATCCAAAATTTATGAGATTTCTGTGTCATTTCACTAGTAAGCCCTGGTTTTGATTTCACTTACGTAAATAAGATCTTGTTGACTCTTAATGATCTTGATTCAAGTCTAGACTGCAGCTTTCCTTATCCATATTTCTTCCATGGTGCTGTAAAAAACCATGCTTTTTTTTTTTCCTTCCTTCCATTTCATATCAAATAAAGACAATAACCACATTATTGTCTTTATTTGATATGAGGTTGAGATTGGTTTTATGCTATTTCATTAGCTACCCAGAGACTGTTTATGCTGACCTTTGTGGGGATTTTGTAGACCACTGAGGTCTTGATTCTGTAAATCCCGTATTAAGGCAGTCCCACTGACCCCTGTGTGTCCTCAGTTACAAAGCTTACCTGCCTGGAGGGTGGAAACCTCCATCAGTATCCATCAGGTCTTTTACATAAACACTAGCATATAAAAATATTCTTTCTCTTTAACCTTTTCAAACACTTACCAAAACAATGATTATTTATAGGTAAGAATAGTAAAATGTGTCTCATTTTGAGAAAACCATACAGGATTGCGAATCTGAGAAAGGAACAGGATTTTTTAGTCCACAAGTTTAAAAATCATCCTGTAAATATACTTGAAAGTGTTTAATCTTGTTTCTAATGGTGTAATTGCAAGGTTTTTCACACCTAAATACAAACAGGATAATAATCAGAAAATATAATCTCCTGAGAGCTGACAGGAAAACAAAATAAAGTCAATGTAACCGGGACAATTCGATCTGTATGTTACTGTTTTGTTCTGGGCAACCTCAATTCATATCCAGTCTGGCAACAGATGAGAAGCAGACACAGAACCAAAGCAATCACATTAAATTATAGCTACGGTATTATTTTACTGGGCAATTATTAGAGATAATTGCTTTCAGCACTTGAGAAAAGGCCATACAAAACACTCGCAAAGCAAGCGCCACTGCCAGCTGGGAGGAGAACGAGCTCTGCTGCTGCTTCTTGATGTTGGCTCCAGACTAATTCACCACGTGGCCTTGTCCTTGGCTCAAAATCCACCACCTTTTGGCAAAGCCTGTTGCTGAGGTGTGAGTGCAGGCGGTGACCAGCCTCACAGCCCTCTCTTTTCTCAGCTGCACCCCATCAGCAGAGTAAAAACCCAGCCTGTCTCTGAGCACAGCTTCAAAGGCAGCCCAGCCACGCAGCCAATGCTGTGTTCAACAGCTTGACCTCAGCACAAACCCAGTGAAATGCCACCAATCACTACAGCAACCTCAGGATACGCTTTTTAGACACTTTCTCAGGCTGCCACTGGTCAGCAGAAAGTTAATGTTTTCTCAAAATATGAGTCAGACAGAAAATGCTCAGTGCTGTGGTACTAGAGGAGGGAATGTTCTCCCCTGCAGGACTTGCTTTCCTTTTAATGGCTTTACAAATATTTTGGTCCTTCCAGTGGGAACAAGAAGAATGGCAAATGGATGCCTTGTGCTTGGGCAAGACCATACTGGACTGGCTCCACACAAAGCCATAGTCATGAACCAAAAGATAAGATGCTCAGAAAAAAGTAAAACACATGTTGGGGACCAATACAGGTACAAATACATTTAGGAGCCATGAGGACATAAACAATCCCCATAACTTACTGGAGTCTGATATTGGCTGGAAAAAAAAAAAATGTTGCTGGCATGGAATCTTATTTAGAAATTAAGAGACTTGATTAATCCCAAGGAGGTAGTAAAGTTAAAAACATTTGTAATATATGTCAGATGTATATCTGGTATTGTGGTTTAAACAGCAGAACTTTCAGGGGCAGAATTATCCCATATATTCTTAAATTATTTCCACTGCCAGCAACATTCCACTAGAAAGGGATACCCCTCATGAGTCTCACCACAGACGATTTAGACACTCACACACTTTCACAGATCCCTGCAACTACTAGCTGTGTTTATTTAGAATTGCGCCATACCCTGCACAATATTTTCCATTGTGTCACTGAGTAGCTGCTACACCACTTTCTGTCTGTTTTCACAGCTTGTTCTGCTTTTGTGGCTGTGTGGGTGGACGGGCTTGGGCGGCCCATGCGAGGAGCCCGCTGCGTGTGAGCGCAGGCGCAGGAAGCAGCTCTGCCTGCATGCTCCACTGAGACCCTTCCAGCTGTGATTCCAGGAAAACCCTGCATGGCCCTGCGTGGAAAAACAAGTGTTTGAGTGGGGAAATTAGCACGAAAAGGGAAACTCAGCACTCTTACCTCACATGCGCTCTCATTTTTTATTCCAGCAGATTGGAATCTGTGTGAAAATCCCTGTATGGAATGCAGAGAACAAAGTAAAAGATAAATGTCTGCTGAATTTTGAGTTGCCTCGGTGATGTGTGTTGTGTTGCCAATGTATTCCTGTGGTTTTCATTCCCACTGCTTTCTTTTCTGACCTTCTGTGCTCATGGGTAGAAGTTCTCATGAAGAAAATGGTCAAGGGAAAGATACAGCTTTTTAACAATGTCATCTTACATTTCTTGTGGATTCATGCACATGTGAATACATACATGCATTTCCCTTGCCATAGTCCTGATATTCTGAAAGCAGAGCAAAGTATGGAGGGTTGCATCTGCTGTGTATATATGTGAGCAGCATGCAAGAGAACTGGGATTCCTTTCCTCCCCTAAAATTAAATTAATGCCCAATCTGGTCCATTTTAAAAGCAAAAAAAACCCAACCCACAAACCCTGCAAAGTTTAAAAAAACCCAATGCCTTCTCTATAGCAGCCTTATGAGCTGTAAGGGCAATGCTCCTTCCTATCAAGGCTGTTGTATTATACACTGAGTGGGAGTGAAAACCACTAGGGCAAGAAAAATAATCTCAAATATTCTTTTGATTCATAGATAACTTGCCTTGCAAATTCCTCCCTGAAAGTCCTTAATCATGTGTTGTTTTCTCTTCCACAACCAAAATACACTAAATCCTAACAACAGACATTAAACAAACACAACTCTTCAGGGAGATGTGCGACAGCGCAGACTCTGAGGTGTCCCACTTTGGGAAATAAAATAGAAATTATTGGAAAAAGGGAAATGACCACTTCTGAGATGCGTCAATCCCTGAAACAGTCACTCAGAGAAGGTGCAAACATTGCTTAGCAGCTTTTTTGCTCCTAAGAAATCTCCCGAGGATCTGAGAGGGAGGAGAGAGGAGGACAGCTGCTCGTACATCAGCAGTCCCTCACTCGTGGTCTTGCTGTGTGCCAAACACTCACAAACGTGCTCACGACGGGAAGAGAAATACACATTTCTGCACCCCAGCTGAGGTACAGAAGGAGCAGCCTGTTAATCCTATTTACTCTAGAATGACAGACTTAGATCCTGCTAATATAAACACACTCAAAGAGGAGAATGAAAGGGATTATAACTCCTTATTCATACTACAGAGAAACTACTCTTGACAAGTGCTCTAGAAAACTAAGCCTGTAATCTCTTAAAACATTCAGAGTACGATCTTAAAACATCTCTCAACAATCTCAGACCTCAAAGGCTGAACCACTGCACTGAGCCTTCAATAATGAAATAAATATTTGTCTTTACAAGGAAACATTTCCTTGTTTCCACTTAGAGCATGAATTAGGGCACTTAAAAAAAACCTTCCTGTACAACCAAGAACATTTCAAATGTATGTACTTAAGACTCTTTTAAAAAATTATCTACTGATCTCGAGAGTAAATTATTTGCATTTTTTTGATAACAAAATAGGGGACCACCACAGATACAAGGAATTTTTTTTCCTGAGGCACAGTAATATTATAAAGATGATGGAGGAAAATATGAACTCTGGCCCATCCTTCTCTTGTCACAAAATCGGTTTCAACAGCATTTAACTCAAAGCTCAACTTGGCCTTATTTATGCAAGTCATCTGGTCTTAAAAATGGGTTTACCAGGGTTTTGTATGTCTGTCTGCCTTTCTGTTCTTCTTTTTCTATTTTCCACTGAACATTTTGGGAAGAGCCAGTCTGTTAACAGCACAACGAAGACAGCGCTTTCAGTGCCCTGCTAAGAATAGACAGAAGTGTTTATAGACTTACAATTTGTCTGATATGTTGCTCCTCTGATGGAGCAGAGGCAAAGGCCCTGATTCTGCACCTTTAAAGCCCATCAGTCCTTTTGTACTGACTCATTCATTGAACTGCCTTTGAATTCAGATCCTGTTCCACCCTTAGCTGCGCTGCTGTACAGGTGGAAAACAGCAGGCCTTGCCAACCACTTCTCAAGCTGCAGAAAACAAGAAGTGCAAGGAAAGGTCAATGTTCACAGCAAATGGAAATGTATTTCAGTGCAACACTGTGGCACAAAGCCCATCAAATGGCTGGCTGAGGGAGAGCAGGGAGGAGGTAGCCACTCTAGCAAGGCTCTTCACTCCAGCACAGAAATGAGAAGGGAAACCGAGGACTGGAAGCAAATCCAGGCCACTGCCATGGGAGAGTGAGGAAGAAGTTGTGAAGAGTAAGAACAACTAGCTCTGGAAATGAGCCACTGACTGACATAACAGATCCATGTGGATGTGTTTGTCTTGGGGTTGTAGGTTAAGCCTGGAGGTCTTTCTGGAGGCGATGCTCTAGCCAAGCATTGGCTGAGGAGCTCAGGGCCCTTTGACTCTGGTGGCTTAGAGGAGTCAAAATAGCAGATTCAATGGTCCTTTGGCCTCTGCAAAGTCACCATAACAAACACAGATCACAAACAAGACAGGAGGTGAGTGGGGGACCTGTGGGGGCAAATATGCCGGAGTCTCCAGCTGCTCTTTCCTCTCCTACTGCCTTAGGGATCAGAAGGATGAGGTCTGAAGGGAGCCTGGGTTGAGGTGGCAGGGAAGTCAGTCAGCCTTGGGGGCCAGCCAGCTTTCTTATCATTCCAGTGCAGCATGTTCAGAAAGCAGATTTGGGGGTTTCTCTTTGTTCCTTGCGGCAAAGGGAGTGTTGTGGCTGAAACCGACTGCCCCAGGAGCTGTGGGTACATCAGCTCCCAGAAATGCTGATGCCTGGTGAAGCTGAAGGGCTGGAGCCAGATGGAAGAGCAGGGGTGTCCAGCATTCTCTGAAGCAAGGTCCCCTCAGCTGTCACAAAGTCAGGGGTCAATGTTTGCTTCACAGTGCTGGCTGTGCAGCACGCCCACCCAAGGGTCAGTGTGACAGCTCCTTGCCTCTTGCTGCTGAGAGCTTGTTCCCCACGTTCCTGCATTGCCCAAAACAGTGGGGTACCAGTGTTCTCTGGGATCAGGCTCTGGGCTGGACAGAGTCCCCCGGCTCAGAGCTGCACATTACTGGATGTGGCCACAATGGTCTAATGAGGGCTCTGAGGGATTTTGGAGACTGCAGCCCCCTGCAGAAGTCCTTGTTCCCTTGCCTGTCCCTGCTCAGTGTGTGGCCTTGGGTACTGGAGCAACTGTCCTTCCATGGTCTGGGCAAATGAGAAAGTCATTCTGGGGAAAGCTGGTGTACAGACCTTTGGGGCAGTGGCTGCATGGCAAGAATTGCCTGTCAGTGTGTAGATGTGTGGCAAAGTTCATGTCCTTTTCACTGCTTTCTGGAGTATTTCAGGGAAGTAACATCAGAATGGGCAGTGTTCGCCGAGCAGCTGACACTCTGCCAGATCACATCCTTCTTTACCCCAGGAAAAATGATTTCTGCATCATTAAAGGCAAAAACTCAAATATCATCAAGTTAGGCAGGTCATGACCTCTTATAAAAGAGCAGAGTCTTTGAAATTTCTCCTTCAGAAATGAAAGTCAGAGTGGATCATCTCTGGAATGTGTCTAGACAAAGATCACATTATTGCCTTAACCTGTCACAGGAGCACCTATAGCTCTGTGAGGCAGATTCTCTTTCTTTCTTTCTTTTCTTTCTTTCTTTCTTTCTTTCTCTTTCTTTCTTTCTTTCTTTCTTTCTTTCTTTCTTTCTTTCTTTCTTTCTATCTTTCTTTTTTCTCTTTCTCTCTCTCTCCCCCTCCCAAAGGGCAAAAAAAATGGCAATCAATAACCTGACAAACAAAACTGAGAAATAAAAACCACTTTTCTCTCTCTTTGAGCTGGAACTGGTACAAGCAGTGTACACTGCTCCATCAAAGCTTGCTTGCATTACATCACACCAACATCCGTAATGGGAAAAGGACAAAGAGGCCACATTGCGATATTAGCTGGAGATATGTGCCAGAAGAAAAAAGAAGTAAAGAGGTCGGGAAAGTCAGAACTAAAACATTACAAAATATTACATATATGCAATCAGTGGTGCAAGAAGTTCAAGGGCTGGAAGAAGATGTCGGACAGCTGATCACCAGCTGACAAGCCATGCAATATTGCTCCTTTTTTACTTTCTGGGGCGAGCCCTGTCCTGCTGTGAACAGAAGAAAGAGGTGGCACATCTGATGCCATGGTGATTTTTTGCTTTTCTTTTATATGCCTTTTATACCCCTTTTATACACTCTTTTATATAGCTTTATGTATTCTTTTATGCTTTTAGCTTACATAGTTATAATTATTTAAGTTTGATAACTCCTCTTAGACCTAGTATTTCGTTAAGTTTAGAGATTAAACATTCTAAAAACCCCAGACCCCAAAGGCCTCTCCAGAACACATTCTGTAAACAAAGCCAGGCCCAGCCAGGGGAAGGTTCCTCGCTGAGGGGTCTCGCTGGAGTCCCTCCCTGGGGAATCTTTGATAGATGTGCTAATTAGCAAGGCCTGTAATTGCACACACATCACATCGTGGGGGGCCATTTCTCCGGTGGGCATTTCGGGGTGCATTTCGATGTGCATTTCAGCGCACCTGAGGATCCTTCAATAAACACCGAGGTAAAACCCTTCTTCCCTCTTAACTGTGTTCAGCTCTCTTAATTTTAAGACCAGAATAAGGCACCACATCCACGTCTGCATTTCACGGCGTGGCAGCGCACACAGAGCCAGGCAGCATTCACAGCCCCAGCTGCACTCACTCTACTGACAGCTGCTGACCTGCCTCTAAGCCATTACAGAATCATCTTAACGTCCTGACCGCTACACCTCCTGAGAGGCAGGGCTTTTAGGGGAATTCAGCCCAACCACCCCTCTGTCCTGCAACCACATTTTCAAAAACCCAAATGCCAGACTACCCTATAGCTACACTTTGTATTGCAAGTGGTATCAGAGGGAATTTTTTGAGTTATTTAAGGGCCAAACCAGCTTTTTACAATAAAATGAAACTACAGCTCTCATCAAATCCTAGTAGTAGTACCATGTTTTATCAAATAATTCAATAAACAACATTAAGTCTTACAGATTTCAGTTCCCATTTCTCGCTGCTTGGCACCCATATCATATCCTGTTGCATTACATGGTTTCCTATTTGACTGTGCTATGAGGAGAAATAAACATTTTCTAAATTTTTTATTTCTAAAGACAATATTAAAACATAATTTTTGATATGTGACGGTCACTGTTTTGCTCTGACATTAATGTGTCCAAGAATACAGCTGTGTTTTTCGCCAAGAGGGAATATTTTCATATCAGAGATTGGTTTCCAAAATTTGCTAGATTCTTTACTTCATGGCAATGGCTTACAGCAAGACAGATAAATATTTGCTTTCTAACATAGTGTTAAGATTATTTTTTATTATACTTGGTCTTCAAATAGCTTTCTATAAGGTCCATTTAGACTTGGAACACAATATCAGTTTCCAAATACATGCTTAATATGTTTTATAATTTCAAATCAGAGATCATTTACTTTAATAATGAAATGTTGACATAATGATTATCAGAAGCAAGTTACAATTATATCTATAAAATGACTGAGAATATTTTTCTTTTAATTTGCTTCTTGAAACTCTTGATGTGCAGTGAGATATGAAACAAAAATCTTTAATTTGTACAGCAAATACCTATGCTGCATTTTATGTCCTTAGAGTAAATATTAGTCTGGAGACCTTACATAATTGTGTTTGCACTTGAAAAATGTTTCACCTGTTCAGATATTGCCACAATGGCTCTTAAGCATTTTCTCTGAACATTTCATTAGTTGTCCTCACAGAAGATCACCATGATCAGAAACGAAAAGAGACCTGAATTGTATGGCATTTTATGGACTTAACCTTACCACAGTTTGGGAAGGCTGAGGTCTGAAATTAGTTTTAGTAGGTTCTAAATACCTTTATGTTTTAGTTCTAACCAGAGAGCAGCCAGTGCACGCACCAGGAACTCCCTCTCCACACTCTCTGTAGAGAGCTTGCCGGTCACTGGGATCCAGCCTTAGCTGTCATGGGGTTTTTTTAATTTCTCAGAGGATTTCCAATGTTCTGTGTGTAATGTGGGATCAGAAATGCCATGTTGAGGAAGTTCTCCTAAAAACTAACAACTTCCTTTTGGAGAAGGAAAACTCCTGCTGGATAGTTTAAGACAATCTGCTCCTTCTCTTCCTCAGCTAAAGGCATCTGCCTCTGGCTTGAGGCTGAGTTTATGCAGCTGTGCTCCCTCTCTTGTCATTCTTATAGTTAATGTAGTAAACCTGGGCAAAAGAAGGTAATCCTTCTCCAGAAGGCATTTCACACTCTGAAACCTGTGAACCCTAAAACCTGAAAACTCTAATCCTGAAGAGAGTCTTTGATGCATTATCTAGTGTCCTTAGCAAATGATCAGAGCAAAGGGTATCTGGCAGAAATGAAAGTGAACAAAGGAGCAGAGGGAAATTCAGACAGCAAGAGCACTCTTCTCTTTGGAATCATTCCACACAGGATAAAGTGGCCTGAATACAAGAGGCTCAAGGGACATTTTCAGCAATGACATACCGTGGTCATTCCTTTTGTTTGTTTTTTTAAACATGCTCACACACAGTGAGCAGGGAAAAGTATTGCCAAGTTAGTTATTCCCTTGCTATTCCTAAAACAACAGCAAATCAACTATCTCAATGTGCACAACTAATAAAGAACTGTGAATACCAGTGCTCCTTTCTAACAACATAACTAAATATAATGCAGTACTTTCCTTCTCTGGGTATAAATAAATGGATTGCCACTGCTGCCACACATGCAGAGCACATTTTGCCCAAAACATGTGTTTCACAGGGCTGAAGGTTTCCTCTTTTGCATGGAACAGTCTTGGAATTTGGATGTTAAAAATGATATTTTTGGCCAGTGCCTCAAGTGCCTGGTGTGACAACAAAATGTGAGCTAGAGAGCAAACAGACAGACTGTTGTTTCCTCTTTGTTCATTCACTTCTCACAAATGATTTTCTCAGAATCACAAGATACTTTAATTGCAGTTCCATCTTTTCCCTCATCACCAGACTGTTCTTAGCAGTCACCTTTGCTGTCTTACTCCACTGTCTCCACTAGTCAAGGAAACAATTTGTGTTTTTGCACTATCGTCCCCTCATCCTCTATTAAGATGCAACATCCTCCTTCCATTTGCTACTTCTGTTAGCTTCTCTGGAGGCAGAGAAAAAGGGTTTGAAAAGTGTTGCACACAAAAGAGAGGACAAATTAGCTGTCAACAATTAAGGTGTTTTGTAAATCACTCTAGAAACTCAGCTGTCTCTGTCTGAATTTTTCTATAAGAGTATGGTGGTAGGGATGAGGAGCCACATGCAATGAAAACTTTTCACACAGGTTTTTCAAACATCCCTGTCTGTTATTGTTCACCTTATCTTTGATGAAATACCTGTATGGCAAAGATCATATCACTGATGTCTCTGTTTTGACCCTAAGTCAAATACCCCAACTTATTGCTGGCAAATGCCATATTAATAAAACTGTGTCCAAAAGAGTAAAAATACTTTTTTATTTTATGCTATTCAATGTGAATACAAGGAACCATATCAGCTGCAGCTGCTTCTCTTTTTTCGCTTGTATGGGAAAAAAAAGGGAAGCACTCCCCAAAAAAGTCTTATACGTAATGGCAATGATTTGGCAGTGAGAATCTGCTTTTATTAACCACAGGGCTGTTCAGTGTGTGCCATAGGAATGGAGTCACTGGCAGAAGAATGTCCTTGTATTTCAAGTCTTCTGAGGAATTCTGCAGGTAGGGGCAACTTAGGACCTGCCTAAGGCTGGGCCTTCATGAACACCATTTAGAAGGGAAATAGATGGCACGGTTGCCTTATAGATCAAAAATTCATTGGGCAATGTACATTCAAAAGTGTGACTCAGGCAGCAAACAGGTTTGCAACCTGAGCTTTCCAACTTCTAAGGAGATTCCTGGCTACAGCAGGACAAATTTGCCTTTCTTGCTTATTGGGAAATTCCTTTCCACCAAAACTGGTACGTAGATGTAGTCACGTAGTTTTATCATGTATGAAAAAAGTAGGGCAGAAACCATTGCAAAGAACAGGAGAAGACTTCATTCAAATTATGCATCTTAGAAAGAATAATTTTATATCCAGAACCGTAAAAATTCACATATAAAGTCACAAGCTTTTAAAGTCAGGAAGTTTGTAGCCACAAAGAACTGATTCCATGTGCATCCCCATTCACCAAATGCCTGTTATTGAAACAACACCCAAAATATCAAAAGAATAGTTCCCAAACTAAGATGTCTCATCAGGAGATATTTCAGTGAAAGACATGAACTGGCTGTTGCATGTTCTGATTCAGGCGTAATTCCTTGGGAATGTTTATCTTCCTTTAAATTTAGCACAAATTTAAGCCTACCCTCCCAAACCGATCACTGATTTACAAGTATCGGTGACACACAGAGAGGCTGAAGTAGTGTCAGCTTTAAGACCCAAAACTGAAATCCCCCTTCTTGCTGCTGGCTGGCAGCGGAAATGGCGTTGAGACCTGCGGGTCTTGCACAACCCCAGAGTTTCATGCTCATTGTGCACAAATTCCATTCCCAGGGTGACTAAAATAAATTTTAAAAAAATAAAACATGAGCGTGGCAGACTTTAACCATTGATGCAGTGGCAGCTTTGTGCTGTGTATCACAAACGTTCACGCTGGCAAAGGGGTCCCAGCTGGGTTGAAGCTCCTGACAACGAACAAGGCAAACACAGCCGGTGATGTGGAGCCAAAAATGAAACTGCTGAGACTGAGAACCGCAGCTTTCAAACAGCCGGGTGGTTCTAAAACACCCCCTCACCAGCACACCTACGACAGCTCCAGGTGCGGTCATGCTCTCTATCAAATTCCGTTTAGTTATTTACAAAATATAAATATAGAACAAACATGCTATTTATGCAAATATACACCTAACGTCCTTCGAAACACGACTTTCCCGGTTCCCAGGCAGGATTCTTCGAGATCCCGGAGCGCAGCGGGAGCAGTCCCTGCCCTCCCCCGGGGCTGTGGGGACCGATCTCCGGCGCCTCGCAGGGCCAAGAGGCTGCCGCTGTCTCCGTGCTGGGGCAAAAGCTGCCCAGCCCCGGCTCCCCAGTGCTCCCCAGCAGCGGTGAGGGGCGTCCCGGACGCCTGACAGGCACCGGCGTCCTCCCCGCAGGGGAGATGGATTTGCGGGGAAGACGGGTTTGCGGGAGCCGGGATCCCCCATCCAGCGGCACCAGCGAGGCTCAGGAAAGGGGTCGGTGGGGATGGGTGGGTGCCTGAGCCCCCGCAGCGCCAGGACGGGCCGTGCCGGGTCCCCGCTTCGCACAGCGCCCCGCGCTCCGTTCGGAAGGCGGAAATCCCCGGCGGAGGAGGCGTGGGAGGGAGAAGAGAACGGCCCGAGGCGGGCAGCTGGCGCTCGGCTCGGCTCGGCACGGCTCGGCACGGCTCGGCACGGCTCGGCACGGGACGGCACGGCTGGTTCGGCACGGCTCGGGCACGATGAAGCCGCGAGGGTGAGTGGTGGCCGCGGGGGAAGGGGCGCTGGGGGACACGGCGGCCACTTCCCGGGCAGGGATGCGCAGCCTCCCTGAGGAAATGCGAGTTTTGCTGCTACAGCGAGCAGGGAAAGCGCCGGCGGGGGCTGGGCTGCTTAACTGGAGTCAGGGGCGACCCCCGGACCCGGGACAGGCTGCGGAGCAGGTCTCGTCCGCCGGCAGCGCTCCCGGAGCTGCGGGAGCGGGCGGGGAGCCGGGCTGGGGGGAGCCGGGTGTTTCCAGAGCCCCCCGTCAGCCCGGGCAGGGGGTCCCCTGTCCGTCCGCGCCCATCGAGGGCTCCAGGCAATTAACGGGCCTTTTATGGATACTTTCGGCTGAAGGGTTGCGATGGGATGTGGCTCACCTGGGGTTCACTGCCCAGGGTAGCGCTGCTTTACAGCGGGTGTTAGCAAAGCTCCGCAGGTGACCTGTTTAGGGCACCTGCTGGTGCGAGAAGAGCCGTGTCGCCACAAGGTTAGGGGACAAAGTGAGTCTCAGCAGTGGAGCAAAGACCCCAAAGTTGTTACTGCGAGCATCAGGATATCTCTTGCCTGGCTAGAGTGTGCCACAGCAGCAACATCCCAGGGCTCTAAGATGAGTAGCGATGAAAGAGTTGAGATGCTGGTAGGAAGAATTACCTCACACAGCAAGAATGTATGAAAGGGGAAGTGCAACTTTCTCCTGTTTCACATGGCATTTTAAAAAACTTGCAGAAGAGGAAGGTGTGGGAAAGAATTGAAAAAGTAAAAAAATTAAAATATTTTTTAAAATTGGGAGAGCAAGAACCTAAGAATGCAGTGCACCTATGCCAGCACTTAATTAGGCTTACTGCTAGTGTGATGGACACAGGAGCTGAGCAAAAGTAGAGGGCAAAAGGGGGATCGCTCTGCAGGCAGAGAGTTTCTCCCCTTTTCCAATAGAAGCTTGGAATTAAAGCTGTTCCAAGGGAACATCATGTGTTGACACTGCCCCCACAAAAACAGAGCTGCAACCTCCTCCAAGTAAGAGGATGAGGCATCTCTGGATCTGTCCAACCTTGACTGTGACATCACTTATTAAAATAAGGAATCAAGATCCACTTTGTATACATATGAGAATCAGTTCTGGCTGAATATCTAAATGTTTGTTTGCATTAGGAAATGCCTGCCATGGGAAATTCCCTAGACAGTCCCATAAAGATCAGTCAGTTATTGTTTTCATTCAATTCAAATGAGTTGCTATATCCAGACCTTTTAATTTGGGTAGGGAATAATAAAACAAACAGAGGCATCGGATTAAGAAAGACTGAGGACTACATGAGCTGAGCTTGCCAAGACAGACCTCTACAAGCCTGGCACAAAAGTGATGACTCCTGCACAGGATAAAAAATGCAACAGGAATAAAATACAAATCCATGTGTAAAAGCCACTGTCAGAGACAGAACAGAATGTTTAGGTGTGCTTCCTTGGGAGTCTTCCTTTGAGACTGATTGCAGATTTACTGAAGTAATAGAGCAGAAATTTTCTGCTCTGGGCATCCACTTAAACTTTTCAAGCCTCATCTATCAAATAATTTCAAAGGATACAGAAAAAGAAAATAAAGTGTTTTCTTTATTCAAAGTTAATACAATTCAGACTGGGTCTCCCCTGAAGTTTCTCTAGCTCAGTCTTTGGAAATGGGGCTTCAAGTTGAGGTAGATTTTGTGTCAGGAATGTCTTCTGCTTTCTGCATGGGGAGCTGAATATGTTTGGGAAGATGATCATTTTCTTGGGGGTCAGGTAGGAATTAGAGACACTCCTCTGCAGCAGAGGAGCCCCAGGTTGTGCCCACGCAAGTGGTAGGAGTAAAGCTGGGCAAAAGCAAAGCTCTGCCTGGGAAGTGATGTATGAATTCCTGTGCTTGGCTGGACAAAGGAGCAGAAGCTGTGGGGAAAGGGCAGGAAGCCTGGAAGAGAGGGGATTTTGTAAAGCACAACGAGGTGAGAAATGGCTGCTTAGGTTAGGACTTGGAGGGAGGAGGGCCAGGCAGGGCAGGGTTGGCTTGGAGGGAAGGCAGCGAGCAGTCTGGTTGGGAGACTCTGGAGCTCCATCCTGGGTGGACATGGCCTGCTGGGAGCAGCTGTCCCCTTTGCCCCAGCCCTGGGCTCAGTGCTGGGCCTGGCTGAGGGCTGAGAACACCAGGGGAAGGGAGCCAGCTGTACCCAGGCAGTGTGGCCTCACAGTCCTGCCTGCTTGCCAAAGGCAAGCTGGGTAAGCTGGTGACAGGCCAGTGCTCCTGTCACTCCGCCCATCAGCTCAGCTTTGCAACCTTCTTGCACCTGGGGCAATATCAAGGTGGGCACCTGCAGCCACACAGTTCTCAGTCCAAAACCTCTCCATCATCTTTCTTTCCTTTCCTACAGCGGTGTGGAGCAGGGAGAGCATAATGTGTAACTAGGAGTGGTGGCAAAATGCTATTTTAAAGTAACTCACAGGGAAGCGCTCTCCATTTATCTCCCTTAAACCCCTGTGGGATCAGAGTTAAATCACTTGGCCTTCATAGATGGGTTAAACTGGGTTTTCCTATGGAATCCTTTCCTCTGGGGAAACTCCTGCACAGATTTGCCCCTCCTGAGTAATCAAACACACCAAATTCTTTCCAGCAAAAACCTTTGCACAGCTCTCCACTATCAGCAGGTTTCCTGTTTACACATTTTTACTGAGTGCATGAGCTGGTGGGCAGCATGGTCAGCTGCTATTTGTCCTTTAACCAGATAAAACCATAACTCCTTGAGTTTCAGCAAAAGACTGGAGAACCTGGGGTTTGACCTGTGTGGCCACTGTCCTTCCCTGTGACCCAGACAGGCTCCAGAGCCTGTTTGTCCAGCAAGCCAATCGATTCTTTCACAAGAGAAGACAGGCACAGCACCAGCTTCATGCCCTCTGCCCTGATTCCAATATTAGTGCATTTTGCTGCTATTCATGGCCTTGGTCACCAAACCACTGCTGAGCTGTATAAAGAGAAGTTTTGCAGCTGTCAAAAATGCAAATATTTAATGGGACATTACGCGGGAGCAGTACCTAATTTACCTACTTTTGCCACTATATTAAAACATTCAATATTGGGTTTATTGCTTATTTAAACAACAGAGATGCAAAGTCAGTTGTAACAGCTGTTTGCTTTTCGTTTTAGGTACAGATTTCTGTTACTGCTCCTTCATGTCCTGAAAGCTGGTAAGTTCACAAAAACTCAGTTAAAAACTAAACTGCCATCCTTTTCATATGTTTGGCCAAACTCACAAAGTAGTTGTAAAATGAACAATACAGACATCTGTGTGTTTTCTACAAGATACTGAAAAATTCCTCAGTGTGAAATGTTTCTCTGACATGCATCAGGGAAAGAAGAAACAATTTCTATCAATTTTGCTGTGGAGAACAGCAAGGGACCTTGTGGATGCTCCTGCTCAGATTGCTTTGCTTGCTTCAGAGACCTCCCTGTGTACTTATCCCTGTCAACAAAAGGCCTTAGAAGCAGAGTAATAAGAGTTGCTGACAAGCAGATCTAACATGCCTGTATACTCAAGACTGGAATTATACATCACGGTCTCAAGTTGCCAATATTAGTAATTTTACTACTACTTATTAGTAGTAAATTCACTCCTACTATTAGTAATTTTACTTTTACTACAGTTCTTAAATATCCCTTGCAAAACAAAGGTAGAATTCAATCGCATCACCTGATGATATTTAAATGTTTTTAGAGTTCTCTCCTCTGTTCTTGCTTAATCACTTAGAAGGACCTCAATGAAGTCACCAAGAAAACTCCCTGGCCCCAATATCAGGACAAACTGTACCAGATTCAGTCTCAATAGATGCTGCCTGGCCTGGTTCTGGCCAGTGATGGAAGTGCGCCCATTTTGCCTGGGCACTACTTTTCCTACTGTTCCAAGAGGTTTCCCAGATCTGAGCCAAGAAATTGTGTTGCAGTTCAAGCCTGTTACTTCCAGTCCCACCCCGCAGAGTTTAAGTGCCTGGTAAACACCCCGCCTTTCTCCCTGCAAGTGCTGTGTCTGCCTCAGTGGTGTTTTGAGACCAGGGTGCCCAACTCAGATGTGTAGATGAGATATTTCTGAGTCCAGTGCACCCTCACAAAGACAGGTCCCCTTTTAACACTGTCGCCTCCCTCCCACCTCACCACGCGCTGTTCCCACATTTCCAAACCTTCACTCCTGTCATCTTCCTTTCCCTGAATCATCCACCCGCACACTCTCCTCCCCCAGCTGTAACCTCTCCCATCCAGCCCCATGCCTGGCCCCTCTTGCCCCCCAGCCTGACACTCACCACACATACACTGCTTTGGTGCCACCAGCCAGTTGCACCAGCGAGGTTTTGGCTGCTGGGCTGCAGGTGGTGGATCCTCAGCTGGGAGGCTGTGGGCAGAGCTGCCCAGCCCTGTGGCACTCACTGACCTGTGCTCTCTGCATCACCTGTCAGCCACCTCATGCCTTTGCCTTGCTCACCAGGAGCAGAGGCTGCCTTTCTCAGGTCTGGAAGGCAGGGAAAGTGTTCTGAAAGCCACATACCGTCCTGACTTTACCTCAAGTGACCCTCAAGATGTAAATGAGTAATGAATGTGTCACTGGAGGCATGCTGGTTTGCCAGCTGAGTGTATTTGTTCAGAGGGTGTCACCAATAGTAGCAGTAAAATGTGGTTGCTTTGTCATGCTGGCATTGAGAAACACTGCTTTTACTCCTTGTCTTAATTATGTGGGTCTCAAAATTATGGCAGCACTCTTTCTCATCAATGTTTCCACTTCTTCTGATTTAAGTGGAGTTATTTGGCATTTTTCTTAACTAAAAACAAAAAGAAGTGATTATTAAAGCATTAGGACTTGAATATGTGTCTGCAGTCAGTGGGCAAAGTGAAATGTAGGTATCCATGGGGCTGGGAATGATTAAGACTGATTTGCCCTCAGAGAAAAGGTCTATTTGGACAATGCACAGACAAATGGACATGGAGAGAATTAGCCACTGGGAATTTGGGGGGTAGGAATGACTATGAAGTGAGCACACTCACCCACCTGCTATAAAACTAATACTGGAGTCTATATGTACTTGAAAATAATTACTTTTTTCCTCACATAACATCCCTTTTTTCTCTCTCTCTCTCTTTTAATCTTGTAGTTATTGCGCTAGAGGAGAAGAACATCATCAGTAAACTTGGAGACAACGCCACACTAAGTTGCATTTATAACAAAAGAGACTTGCAATTAAAAAATCTACGGGTATATTGGCAAATAGCTGATGATGATCAAGGAAAGTGTTCAGTTGTACATGCACTGATCTCTGGCCAAGACAATAACAGTAACCAGTGTATTCGCTTTAAAGACAGGACTCGATTATTCTGGGATAGGTTGGAAAATGGTGATTTTTCTCTGCTATTACTAAATGTCAGCCAGGGAGATGGACATACATACAAATGTGTGATACAGGAGAAAACTGAATATCCTCGAGTGATTCACCAGGAAGAAGTGGTTCTCAGTTTAGCAGGTAAGATCTTGTGCCACTTTGCCCAATTTCTCATTTCTGCTTTTCAAATTCGTGCTGTTTCAATGTTAAATTTAAGCACACCTTTAACTTTGAAACAGGCTTCTGCCCTCTGCTGAGATTTAGTCTGCTTAACTTAAATGTTACAGACAGGGAATGTAAACCTTGGAGAATACACGTAACAAGTGTTTACCCAGTGTCTGTTCCTTTTCTTCTTGTTTCTCTTGGATATGAGGGCTCTTGCATGTGACTGGGTGACAGCAGCTTGAGTTGGTCCTTTCTTCCTTTGGGTTTGGCTTTAACCTTCTGCCTTCCCAGTGATGCTCTCAGCTCTCTGGCTTACAGACCAAACCTGCAGGTGTTTCCCCTTCAAGTCATGAGGGTGGAGTTAAATCCAGCAGTTTGGCTTCAGAATCCGTCTCAAAGTTTTGCCTTTCCAGTATGTTTCGAAAGGTCAGTGACTATTTCTTTTTTCTCTTGCTCTCCAGCGAGTTACAGCCAGCCGATACTCAGTGGACCAATAAGAAACAGTAGCAGCACAGAAGAGGAGGTGACTTTCAGCTGCAGGTCTGGCAATGGATACCCAAGGCCCAATGTTTACTGGATCAATAGAGTGAACAACAGTCTCCTGTCTCCGTCAAAGCTAGAGATCACACCCCACAGCGATGGCACTTTCAGCGTTTTTAGCACACTGAAGGTGAAAGCCACTTCTAACATGCAAATAGAGTGCTCCATAGAAAATGAGATGCTGCAGGAAAATCTATCAGCCAACTGTAAGTCCCTTCATGCTGCCTCACATTTTCTGGATGGCAGGAACATCAACCAGCGTGTCTATCTGTAGATGTGCATTAACGAGAGCTGTGCATTAATTTAGTAGTTCCAAAAAGTGCTAAGAAGATCTCAAGGCTTTGTTTTGAGCTCTAGTTATGCTTAGCCATGGACTTGATGTTTAATTCTTCCACACTGAAGTGAATACCGCATCAAGTGTATCATGACAACAGCACTGAGAAGCTCTTGCATCTGAGGCAGTCACTGGATTTTACCCTTTAGTTCCTCAGGAACATGATGGTTTGGGAAATCAGGTTGTTTTTTAGGGGCTACCATAGAGCAGATCCATGATTTCTGACCCCCTACCCAATGGCCTTGCAGCACTCACATTTGCTGTGTGCCCTGCCTAGTTTCCAAGTTCAGTTTTCAGTCTCCAAAACTCAAATTAATACAGTGCATGACTTAAACTAGGTCTGCAGCAAATGGGCAATACGAGCTCAATAGGGCAATGTAGCTAACAGCACAAGTATAATATACTAGTTATTGCTGATGTGATGATTAATTGTAAAAGTAAGTATTTAGTCACCCGACTCTTCACAAAACCAGAAAGTTACTTAAAAAGAAAGCTATTAAGAAGTTATAGTTACAGTTACTGCTGCAGTTCATTATTTCCAAAAAGCTGTGTAGTGGATCTGTCTGGAGTGGGAAGGCTGATCTGGAGGTGGCTGTTTGATCTTGTTGCTGCTCCTGGTCCTGCCTCCAGCCACACCCTTCTCTCACAGGTCTCTGCACCCTGGTGCAAGGAGTTTGGAATGTTTCCATAACTGTAGCTGGATACCCACGGTTTATTAATACCTGAACACCCCAAACACTGATCCCATGAACGCAGGCAAATTATATAAACTATTTCCAGGGACAAAAATTGAACCGCTAAGCAGAAGTTACACAGCAGAGTGTTTATGAGATAATACACCATGCTGTCATCCCAAATTAAAGGAAAACTAAGTAACCTCATCATTAGTTTCCTAATGGCATTCTGTCATATTGTCTTGTGAGGGAAAAGACCTTCATATTACTATTTTG
>VXBT01008393.1:0-11489 GCA_013400235.1 Oriolus oriolus | reverse complement strand
GGGGGGGATTAAACGTTTCACAGTCACACTTGAAAGAGTAAGACATGTGATTTGAAACCTTCAGTTTGCAGCAATGAATGAAGAAGATTCTTCATTAACTTCAGGGAAACAGGTTTTCACCCATCTTTCTGAATACCATCAGATTTACATTATAGATTCTGGACAGATTTATTTTCAATTGTGTCTAGATACAAGCCCAAACATACAGTCTCTCAAAGCTGTAAGGAAAGGAGAATAAGGAAGAAAGAAGGATGACAGGGAAGAGTAAACTGGTATTTAGACATAATTAGCTGGAGATGTGTCTTGTTCAGAAGGAATCACCAGAATCACAGTGGTATGAATAGCACAAATCTTTAGTCCCTCAGAATTTTTTTATGCATGTAAAACATGGTGAAATATTGGCCCGGCATGACATGTGAAAATTTACACCTTATTACATTCTTTTCTATTTTACTCTAGACACGCAGCAGAAGCGAAGCAATGGTTCTGGCACAGAAGGTGACAAAAACCTAGAAAAGAAAGGACGAGTTGCTCAAGCAGCTGGCATCATTGCCATTGTCATTCTGATAGGTCTTCTAACTGTTTTAATCTTCTGGCTGTGGAGAAGGAGATGCTCTAATCTAGTGTCCTACACAGGTAATGAGACCCTTCACTTGCATGACCAAATGTTAAGAATTCTTTTTCACTTGCCAAAATACTTAATGTTATCCAGCAAGAAGAGATAAAGTATGGCTAAGCTGCCTGCACATGGCAGCAGGAAATCACGCCATTATCAAAAACTTGGGGTGCCCTGAGGAGGAAATGTAGTGCCCCAAGGTATGTTCTTCTTTATGATTTTTTCCTCCTGTGTCTGAGCCTCACAGGAAGTAATTTCTGGATGTGAGAGTAACTCAGACTTTGTGCCTGCTCAGGCCATGCTGTCTCAGCTGTGATCCCTGCAGGCTCTTTCTGGACAGATGGCATGAAACAGGACTGGAGTCAGTAGCTTGCTCAACTGAGCACCGTTTGAAGCATAAATCAGAGCGTAAATCAGTCCTGAGAGCTTTAGAGTCACTGGCTGGATGATGAAACGTCAGGATCCCACTGGGATCAAGCAGAAATGTAGCTTGTCTCACTGTCACATGTATAGACTTGTGCAGCTGGATTTGCCCAAGTGTGTGACTCTAAAAAAGCTCTAAAAGACATCTTGTGAGCCAGACTGAGTCTACTAATGCAGCTGAGTACTTGCTGGAAGAGACTTTGCAGCTATCCAGGGACATCTGAGGGAGCAGGGACACCCACACTTTTCATGGGCAAGGACAATCCATGTTTTCAATCTGTGCCCTCTTCCTCAATGCCAGCAAGCCTGGGTGCCTCAGAAAAGATCAGGGGAAAGCAGGGTAGTGATCTTGTCCAGGATCTGCAGCAGCTCTTGTAGAAGTCATTTCCTTCCTTCAGAAACAACCCAAGAGTGAGGCCGGACTTTGTCCCAAGACAGGGAACAAGGCAAATCTCTCCTTCCTGAAATGGCAGCCTGGGTTGTAAGCAAATAGGGCATGGACTGAATTTTGCTGTTCAAGGAGCCTTTAGCACACTGAACCCTCAGCTTTAGTGGATGTTGCTTAGTATTAATTTCATTTGCCTGAAGACTGTGGTTATCTCTCCTACATGCTGAAAGCCATGCATTTGTTTCAACAGATGTCCAACCAAGAGAAGACCAAGGAGGACTCAGCTGTAAGTATTAACAATATATTATTTTATTTGTCTCGAGAGTGACTGAACTTCATAGCTTCAGGACTTGGGTTCAGCACAAGTCTTTAGATTAGTCTTGCTGGATGATACAAACTGAAGCATTTTTTGGGCCCTACATCCTAGAAGGTCTTGCTTCATGTCTGTGAACCTGAGCTTATATACACCCAATTTAAAAAAAAGTCTCCTTTCCTAGAAAAAAACGTGCTGTTCAGACCTTCACCATGTTCATATTTTTATAAGCAAGAATCAAATATTGCGGGCCAGCTGGCTTACAAATACTTTTATTATTTGTAGTAGGGGAAAAATAAAAATTGGATTAAAAAAAAGACAGATTTGGAAAAACAAACTAGCACAAGGGACTTGCAAGAGTACAGAGGGGGTGAAATACCTGCCTATTTTATATCTCATTTGGTAATTTCTACTGGAGCAAATAACTCAGCAGAAAGTGCAGAAAATACTGTGGCTTCACCAAAACTGTAATAGTTAAAGCACAGTTTACTGTAGCACATGCTGTACCCAATTCATACCATCGAGAAGCAAAATAACCCTTAAATTAAAAAACTTTTTCTGGATCTTCTTTGGCAGTCATGGAAACTGAGTTAATGGTCAGTTCTTTTCCAGACCACAGCCTGATCCCCAGCATTTGTGTTTGCTAAATTTCAACAGGCATTGCACTCTCTCCTGCAGAGCATAATCTGTGGAAGAAGATGGATTTTCTCCTTAAAATAAAGAGAAAACATTAACATAACACAAGCAGTTCATTTAAGGTCAACCTTTTCTCCTCCAGACTTACTTATACCCTTTTTGATTAGATCCCTGGACTTATCTCATAAGTAAAAAAAAAATCTGTGACATAAATAAGAGTAAATATTTATACTGTATTGAAGGCTGCTGTAGCACGATTTGTCCACTAAGAACAAAGCAAAGCCTTCCACACCCTGTCTTGTCCTTGTCATTTCTCCACACCACTTGTGGAAGAGGACGTGGGACAGCAGCTTCGGTGGCTCACTGATGACAAAAGCTGTCCTACCTCTGAGGGCCATCTTTTAGGCATCCCAATTTAAGGGCAACTGGGACCAATACCAGAGAAATGAGAATGATCCAGGGAATGTGACCTCTGCTGAGAGTTTGGTTATGTCTGTTTAGGCTGGAGAAGGCCGGGCTGATTAAGGACACAATAACAACTCTCTTCAGAGTGTCTTTAGAGAGGATGGGACAAGTTGTTTATTGTGCTAACCCAGCTGACACTGCACTTAAGGCACAACAGACTTAACAAAGGAGATTTAAGCTAGATGTTAGAAGAAAATGTCTAAGGGTAATGGTAGTTGAGCACTGAGGCAGAGAGTTTGTCCCAGTATCAAGTCTCCATCAGTTCAGGTTTGTTGCTTTGTTTTCTCGTAACAGAAAATCTGTCAGAAATTATTTTGAAATAAAGCTGCTACTACTTTGGTACGAAAGATGGGCTCTAGGAGAAATTCCAGCCTAATTCAATCATCATTTGGTATTTTCAAGCCACTTGTATGTGGTAGAGGGGGGATAAGGCACTGGGGAGGTGCACCCAGGGGGATGGTCTGCCACAGCATTTTGCTTTTCAGTACTGCTGTAAATGTACTGCTTCTGGCACCTTATGAAGAAGGTCAGAGTGTTTCATGGGCAGTGAGAATCGAGAATACTGCAAACCAAAATGAGATTTCTGAAATGAACTTTGCTGTAACAAAGGAAAAAAAAGAGTTTGGAAACTGTGAAGAAGGCAGGTTGTAAAGGACTAACTCCATCCTACTAGGGTTAGTCTCTCCAGACACCCATTCCAGTCAGTGGGGCAGGATGCTCTGGTGAGGAGAAATGCAGAGCTGGAGCAATTCTGAGCTACTTTCTGAAGGAATCCCTTCACTTCCTGAGAGACGCCTGGGGAAGCTGTTTTCCCTTGGCCACAGATGGGCTTTGTGCATCTCATTCTCTAAAATAGTTCAAAATGAACCCAAGGTGACACTGACATCCCTTCACAAGGGAGGGGGATGTTAACAGGAGGCCACTTTTTCCATCTGCGCAGAGAGGCACTTCCAGACTGTGGTATGAGGACAGAAAGCCCCCAGTGTCTTGGGTATCCAGGCAGGACTTCACCCCAGTCGGTTCTCTCTCAGCAGTGTGAATATGTCTTTTCCATAGATTTGCAGCTTGTTCCACTGGTTAACTAGGAAAAACAATGCTAGGAATGATTATTTCTGGAGAAGTTTTTTGTCTATTTTTTTAATAAAAAGATGTTGTTTTGTTTTTACAGCACCTGCCTAAATGGAATTGGTCTGTCAACACTTTGGGCAGCTGGAGATGTGTCAAGAGAAGCATCATTCCCTCACTGGCAGCATTGTTTGTAATACAGTGACAGATTTTTGCCAAGAGAGATGGCAAAAAAAAAAAAATGCTTCTAGAACACAAGAGACAGGAAAATCTGCTGGATTTTCATTCCAGCCACTGACTGTGTCCGCAGAACAGTTGAGTTACCACTCCAGCTCAGCATTTTGGACAGTCCTCTGCGATTATCAGTGATTTGGGCACCTGTATTGGGGAAAGCAGAAAGCTTGGGACTCAGCTGCTCTGTGCCAGACCACTGGAAGTTGGCGACTGTCCAGTCTCTCATCTTCATCCTTGAGGACTTTGTCAGGAGCAGAAGCAGCAGCGTTTCAGGAGCATGGGAAGTTCTTGCTGTCACCTTACCCTGAGGATGACTGCTGCATGTGGAGAAAGGCAGCTAAAACAAAGAAAGAAAACTGAAGGACTCTGCAAAGTGAGATGTGTGACCTTTTCCCTGCTTCTCTCTCTTTAGGGTACAATCCTTCCACTGTCTGTTTTCACCATCTTCATGTTACTGTGCACAGAACCAGGCAGAACACTTTGACCCAGTCCTCCAAAACCAGGAGTTGCTCTAATGGGGTTAAGTACTGAATGTGTTAACATAAGGGAAGGTGCCTTCTTTAAATGCACTTGCCTAGCAACATTTTGGTTTTTACCAAATATTCCACCAAAAAGGGGACTTCCACTTTTGACAGGAGCCAGCTGTGAGAAAAAACAGGCTGTGGAAATCCGACCAATTAAAAATAGTGCTCTCTGCTATGTTAATGTCAGGTTACCTGGACTTACCCTCTTCAGGATGGAACAAAAACTGTGGTTGAGCTCTGCTTGATTCAACTGAATCTTTATTTAAGCACTTTCCCGTGGTTTCTGGGGAGGATTTTAAACTGAAGGTTTTAAACTGAACTTGTGCTTGTGTCTCATCCTTACACTCACCCAACCAAAAAAAAAAGCGCAAACTCCATCGGTGTGATGTCCATGACTGTCCAGACAGCCAAGAACTGCTGTTTCCTTGTGCCAGTGCATGTGCCTTGCTGTTTCAGCCCAAAGTCAGCCAAACTCACTGGCTGAAAATAGCAAAACAGTAAACTTTGCTGATGATACGAAATTTTGAAGGAGGAGGAATTTTTACTAGCTCTCTTGCCCAGATGGGACAGTTTCTCCATCTTGTCACGGGCGGATGGAGATTATTATTTTAAACTGAGCTCTGGAAACACTTGACCTCTGCTGCACCAGTTGCTAGACTAAAATTAATGATTTTTGTCCGTAAGTCACAGCCTTGTTTGTTCTTGCTCTGTGTGTGAGAGGCACTCCAGTATCAACTCTGAGCTCAGACACTGATTTTTTGTATCAAGATCAGCTCTCAAGTCCCAGCCAAGTGAAAATTTTGTTGTCCTCACGTCACATAGAACCCAGAATCATTTGGCAATAGTGCAGCAGTTATCTCTTGTCAAAGTAATACCCCCAGGGAGGCTCCCAGATGAGTTGCTGTGCTTCTCTCATTTCCATGAATCCAGATATTAGATCTTTTCTGAATCCAAATCTAGTCTTCAGTGAACCCTAAAGGGCACTTGCTTGAGAAAAGCTTACAGACACCTCAAAAATGTGAACAACATCTGTGTAGACGTGCAAGGTAACAGTTTTCTAGTGGTTCAGTAAAAAGTCCTGCAGACATTTCCTCCTTATCTGTCACATGAAGTTGCTTTGTGCAGCCTCTGGTGCTGCTGTACCTGACAGAAGCCTTTTCTATAAGGAGTTTCCGCTTTTATATTCTGCAGCTGTAATGGTTCAGAGATGTAAGAAGTGACCTAGCAGTCACTCTGCAAAGTGTTATTAAAACTGATCTGGACTGGTTGGAGTTTCTTACTTCTGGGCTACTTTATGGATACACCTAAATACAAAAGCCTTTTCTTGCAAACTGTGCTTTCATTTAGCTTAGGGTTCCAGCTGTTCTTGGAGGTAAGTAAATCCTAGATGACAGTTGGTTGTTACCATTCAAAGGACTTGGGAATTCTGTAATAACAGAGTTTTTGTCTTCACATGCCACGTTTATATTTTAAATAAAATCCTTTCGTTCTTCTGGATGTTCGAGTAAACCTATCAACACACAGAGACAGGTCAGTCCAAGCCATTGCCCCCACCCAAAGTGAGTTTTACTTTCAGCCACATCCCTCGGTGCTCCTTTTCAAAGTCCTTGGACAACAGGAGATAAACACAATACAGAGCTGACCACCTTTGCTGTATTTTGGCTCACACAACAAAATCCCTTGAGCAACGCAACAAACTCCATGAAAGCCACGCAGTAGCCTGAAGGCAGCACTAAGCCTGGGCTGATTCATCCGTTTCTCACCCAACTTTACAACCCCAAGCAGGGCAAAAGTACAACACACGCTCCTGCTTGCGGAACTGAAACCAGCTCATTGCACTCCCTCAGATCAGTCTCGCACCTGAGCACCAGCATCCCTCTCTTTGCCTTCATTAAAGGACAGCAGCTCACATGAACCACATGCCCCAAGCAACAAACACATGCACAGGAAAGCAGCACTTGATGCAGCTTTGGAGGGAGACTAAGAAATGGACTCACTTTCACAGCAAAGTGAAAGACTTTTGTTGTGGCATGGCTGGTAAACCACAAATGGAAAGCCCCAAGAGAAAACATGTGTTGCTACTTAGTGATCTGAATCCATCCGTCCTGTTGTCAAATTCACTATTTAAATCTTTTTACCTGTGAGAACTGAAATATCTCTTTTGCTCAAAAAAGCATTCCTTTTTTCCACTTAAAACCCTGACTCAAACAACTTTTCTCAGTAGCCGTTGTGCTATGTCAAAGAAACCTTATTAGCTGCTTTTCCAACTTGCAAAGTGAAACTTTCTCCTATTTGTAGCAAACATCCACAGAAGTTCATGCTACGCCCAAAGTGTAATCTCTCTAACCTCTCTCTTTTCCAGAGGAAGAGAAACTGCTCTAAAGAATAATTGAGTACAGCCTAATTCCACAGGCAGAGAACACTCCCACCCTCTTAGGTGTTAGGCTCTTAGGATTTTCCTCTCAATATGTGGTGGGCATTAGGGCCTTCATCACCTTCATGATATGATATGGGATTGAATCATAATCTGGTCCCCATTTGAGGATTTTTGTGGAACTACTGGAGCAAGCCTGGAACAGGGGTACAAAGGTGATTAGGGGACTGGAGCACCTCAGTGATGAGGAAAGGCTGGCCCTGTTCAGCCTCGAGGAGAGATGACAGAGGGGACCTCATCAATGTCTGTCAGTGTCTGCAGGAAGGGGGCAGAGCATGGACCAGGCTCTGCTCCGTGGTGCTGAGAACTGGGACAAGAGGAATGGGCAGAAACTGGTGGACAGAAAGTTCCACCTGAACATGAGGAAGAACTTTTTGTTGAGGGTGGCTGAGCACTGGAATAGGTGGCCCAGAGATGCTGTGGAGATCTTCCCTGGAGATACTCACAAGCTGTCTGGACACAATCCTGAGTAACTCATTCCAGGGGATCCTGCACGAGCAGGAATGTTGGACTGGATGACCAACTGTGGTCCCTTCCCAGCTTACCTGTGCTTATAAAAGGCACCCCACATGTTCTTCGAGGTGATCTCTGCATCTGGCATCCCAGAGAATTACAGAGCAGTAGCTTCTATCTCATTCATCTTTCAGGACGCACTTACATGACAACAGGTCAGTTAGTACAATTACCTTCCAACACAGGAAAAACACTTCCAATACTTCCTGTGCTATCAGCACCACTTAGCGTAATTGCTGTATCTGAACCATGCTCTGTGCTGCAAAATGCAAAGCCCTTGGCAACTCCTCATGTGACATTACTATTAATCACAAACTCTCTGCATATTGTCAGGAAAGAGCCTGTCTCCCATTTTAGTCTGGCACAGAAAACTGCTGTGGAGAGATATATGCTCATATATCAACGACACTTAGGATGACCTTTGAACTTGCCCAAAATAGGTGCCAACAATTTACTAGTAAATTACTTACTTGTTTTCCTGTATTTCCAAGAAGGGCTGCTTAGGACAATTGTATAACTGACAAACTTGGACACAGAGTCGTGCTCAGGAGTCACACAAGGCTGTCTGTAGCTGACATAGTGCTTGCACTCACATCTCCAGCTTGCAGAGACCTTCTTCCACTTGCTGGACTGGAAAGTCTGCTTCTTTGCAGTGTTCACCCCAGTAGACATCATAAGTCAACAGAAACTGTTTGTTAATTTTGAATGGGATTATACTGCACAAAGAAAAGCTCACTTCTAAAAAATATTTAGAAGGAGGAAAAAGATACCTCTCATTCAGACCAGAAATCTTTTAAGAATCTGTCAGTAAGAAGCTGGAGTAACACAGCCATAGAGTGGACAGGGAGTGACTGCAAACATTTTCTTCTTCGTTTCTTCTGCCAGATCTGTGCTGTCAGATGTCATCCTTCTTACAAGGCTGAGACTGTAGTTTCAAAACAAGATCAGATTTGCTTGCAAAAAACTAGTTTTTCACAGCATCATATTGGACTAGAAGCAAGTCTATACCTCTCAATTCATTCCTTCATCAGTCAGACTTATCATTATTGTGTTACCTAACTTCTAATATGCATCACCACTGCACTTATAGCAGCTACTGTGACTAAAAATAGGTCAAGGGATAAAGGTGCAAAATGCCTGTAGCTAATTTTATAACAGTAGGCAAACACGACATATCCTTATCACCTTATTGGAAGTCTTATCAACCAGTTCAGATCAGTGATTAAACTCTGCATCATCAAAGTACTACAAGTCCCATCATAAACCTTTCAAAGCCTTGTCTTTGGTTTTCCATGCCCTCACGACCTAAGTCTAGGTATGCTCATATTTCTCTCTGGCTCTATCTGCAGCACAGAGGGTTGCTATGTTATTTGAGATACATTATTAAATTTTCTTTTCAAAACCATGAGAAAAATCCAGCCCTGTGTTGGTTCCTGACCTACTGAACAAGGCTGGCCAGACCATGACCACACTTTACAGGAGAATTCATTGACTGTTTCTACATGGGGTGAGGCAGGGAGACACCACCCCAGGAAGTTCTCCTGCACTCCTGGCACCAGCTGACACAGAAAACATGCCCAGAAACTGAACGACTGGAGACAGTGAAGCAGTGGCTTTGGAGACAGGGAAGTCTCCCAGGACCCCCAACAGGATGAGCCTTGGTGCCAGGCCTCTTCTCAGCAGGTGGGGAACCCATTAGGAGTCCTGGGCACACCGCAGTGCTGAGGGGTAAGTGCCTTTGAGCAGGAAAAATTAAAAGAATACATAATTACATACATAAATAATTAAGTAACCCCCAAACTTTGCGCAACTGTTCTGCTTAACTTCAGATAATCTGTTTGTTTATTCATCTGAAGTTGCATTTTTCATTACTACCATGAGGCAGACAGCTGCCTGCCCATGGTATTTCGTGCAGGACAGTTTGATCCAGCTGAGAGGAGGAACAAGAAAGAAAAGAGAAAAAAAAAATTAAAATCTTTTAATCTGCTCCGGCCCAGTGACAATTGGCCGGTCCTCAGGAGATAAAGATCTGTGGGAAAAATTGGTTGTTTTTAAATTTATTTTTATTTAAAGTAGTCCTTAAAGAAGAGCTCCCATTAACAAACATATACTCTGGCCAGCTGGAATGATTAACCACAAAACCACTAGGCATGCACAGAGTGAGCCAGTGCCTTTCATTAGCTTTTTTTGCAACGTGGCAACTGCCGTCCAACCTCGTACAATGTGTCTTAGGTTCATTTTTGAGCCATTCCTACTGCATCACACCATAATCTGGGTAGAAAATCATTTCTAAACAAACATTTAAACAAGGGTTCCTCAGAAACAGAAAACTTGGCCAAAAGAATCCACCAGTTTCTGTGGCTGCATTTATTGCATCAATAGACCTTCGAGTCTTGGGAAACAGTAGTAGATATTCCACATGTCGAATACCTCCACTAGTATTTCATACTATATCAGTTTTTACATTAAAACTGGTTTTAGAGTTCCCAGGTTGCAGGTGCTCAGGCTTGAGCACCCCACAGCCACAAGGGATCTCAGGCACAAGAGGTGTGCCCCTGCCTGCATATCTTTCAGAAGTTTTGGGGTGGGGTTGAAGGGCAGAAAAGGAAAGGAATTGTTTGGTTTAGTCTCCAGGCAATGCTGCTGCAACAGCAAGGAGGGAACCACTGAACTTTTGCACCTAGGCAGAAGCCAGGTGTAAGAAGCTGGCTGTGAAGCTGGAAATGGACCCTAGACCACTCCTACACAGGTCTGGCTCTACAGCCCAGCAATTTTACTCATCTCACTACATGTTTTACAAAGCAAGCTGTAATCTTAATCTCTACACTCCCAGGTGATGGGACAGAGCACCTAGCCTGGCAATAAGTACTTGCATAACATATCTCTGATATATTATATCTCAGCTGGAAGCTCCACGCAAGCAGTCAGCACAGTTGCAGGGTGAGCATGAAACAGCCACACACAAAAGCGTATTTGAACAGAGATAAAGTGCAATTTAATTTTGCGAGGAGATAAGCAAGAAAGCACGTGGCTCCCTCAGCATCTGTGCCTGAATGGCAGAACTGTCACACACTGGATGCAAGCACAACTAGAAAGTCACTGCTTTCGTTCAGACTGTTTGTTTTTTGGGGAGGGAAGATTGATATTCCTATCTCCCCCACGCCCCAACACGTCAAAGCTCATGTCCTTGCTCACTGCCAAGACAGCACAGATTGTTTTTTGCCCTCTTGAGGTGCTGCACCCCACAGGTTGGCAGCATACCAGCAACTTAATTATGCAGACAGTTATTAGAGCCTGCCTGAACTTTCACCCTAAGAAAAATTTTGCTTCCTCTCATGAAATTTAGAAATAAATATTGATTTTTAGCTAAAATGAAGTCCAAGATCTGAGGAGTTGCTGCTACATACTTTGTCCATTGCAAAGTCCCCACTCACCCTGCTGTCTCAGTGGGTCACAGCCACTGGGAAGGTGTTGAGCCATAAGGGCCTTTGGACACTCACAGCACAGCAGGTGTTGCTGAACTAAACAACTTTCCCACTATTAGACCAACTTCTGATAGGCCAGGGGTAAAGGACTGCAGATAACAACTGCAGAATGGGCACTTTAATTGCTTCTAACATTTACATTAACACACAACCCTTTAGTGACAAAAACCCCTCTACAAAATATAGCAAGAGTGGCTGGATCTGCAGTCGTGTTTAGAAATGAACACGTTAGGCTTGACAAAACTCACACAGGATACCAGAGAACATAGGTGGTGAGAGCATAAACCAAGTTGTAGGGTGTTTTTGCTCTTTGACTTCATGGTAACCCTACCATTCTAAATTGAAGAACTGCCCCTGTAGTCAGCCTTAGTGTGGGGATTCAAAATGTGGCCA
>VXBT01008392.1:941073-1168510 GCA_013400235.1 Oriolus oriolus | reverse complement strand
GGGGGCGGCAGCCCCGGGGAGGGGGCTCGGGCATCGGCCGCGCCCCGCGCTGGCCCGGGCTGCGGGGAGCGGGGTGCTGCGGGAGGCGGGATGCTGCGGGATGAGGGATGCTGCGGGAAGTGGGGCGCTGAGGGATGCGGGATGCTGCGGGGAGCGGGGCGCTGAGGGATGCGGGATGCTGATCGGAGCGGGGCGCTGAGGGATGCTGATCGCCCCGGGGACGGGCACGGAGGGGGAAACCGGGCCCAGCTGCAGCGGCCCTGCCCCTGGGACGGCGGGGACCCTCCGCCGCGGGGCGCGGCGGGGCGGGAGAAAGAGGTTCGGGGGTCCCTGTGCCCCCCGGCCGGCTGCGGGCGGTGCCCCATGGCTGCTGGCCGCGGGTCTCACAGGGGGCGGTGGCGGGGGGTGCTGCCTGTGTGCTCCACACGGAAAGGGTTCCTGTGCACAGACACGAATTTTAGGGAGGATAAAGGAATAGGAAAGACGGCTTCTGAGATATTAACGGAGAACAGGTGTTCTTGTAATCATGGGGGACTTGGCTGTGTCTGGGAGCCTGGGAGTCGCTGGGTTTGCTCACCAGAGTATGATAGAAACGATTTGAGGGATGATTGCCTCCAGATTTTTGATTGATGAGGGTGTTGTTGTGATTGACGGTGTTGTTGACCCACCCTGGCTCAGCTCGTGGTCGTGGCAGTGGTGCTGCTGCCAGGTATTTCCCTTAATATTTCAGATCACAGCACCGGTGAGTTGCTGAACCTGAACTGTTGCTGTTAGACACAGTCCTGGCAGTCTCCTCCTGATTTACTATAAAAATGTCAACTTCAATGCTTCTTGAAGATTGCCAGGTTGATTTTGCTACATCTTTTGCCAGCTTTGGGGAAAATAATCCCGCGAGCCTTTAAGAGATGCCAGGATGGCATATAGCAGTTTGTAAGCTCTCAGGAAAAAAATCCTAGGCTTGAGCTTTTTATTAAAAATACTTGACTTAATCGGGAGCCTAATTTCTCTCCTCCTTTTGCCATTTAGGGATGTTCCTTTGTGTTTGCTGTTCCTCATTTTCTCTCAAGGCTGTGTTCCTAAGGAAGGGTCATCTCAGGCAAGGCCCAGGCTGATGGGTGGAGTTGTGGATTTCCCACAACATGGAGTCATTTGGTGCTTCAGAGTGGCCTTAGGAGAATTAGGAACTAACCTGGTTTGTTTAGAGCAGTAGTAGGACACTTCTACCTTGCAGAATCTGTCCTTCCATGAGTTAGATTTTTAAAGCAGGGGTCCGTGTCTGACAGTTGATTCCTCATCTGTTTGAAAGTTGCCAAATGTTTTGATTGAGAAATAATAACCTGAAATCAAAAAGACTGGAGGGAAGCCTGATGTTAAAATGAATATGTTTAACATTCCTTCGACTTGGTGCACTTGTATTAAATACCACTCAGATATAAACTATGATTTTTATTGGAGTGAGAAAATCTGGATTGCTCTGGTTGGCATTACATCCAACCTCAGCAGATGCCAGCCTCTCCTGTACTTGTATGGAGCAGTGGCACCATCAGCAGGACTGGGGGATTCTCTCATCTGGGGAGCTTTGGGAGGAGCAGGGGCATCCTGAGAACTCAGGTAGTGCCCACTTCTGTCCTCGTGTCAGAGCTCTTCCTCAGAGCAGGGCAAAAGAGCCAGACAGTCTCTCTTCCTCTGTGATTCTGGGCTGCCAGAAGAGGTGGCAGTGATGACTTGAGGTGATCAGAGATACATTTTACAGCTGTCTGCTCTGGTTTTATTGCTAAATAATTCATTGTTCCCGCTGGCTCAAGGAACAGAAGTGAGAGAAGTTTGGTTTCCAGCAACTGTGGCTTCAGTTCAATTGGAAATGAGTGTAGCTTGGACACAGTTCAGGTCAGTGCCAAACAGAACTGTGGATCATTTGAATACATTTCTAATTGTTTTAATTAAAGGTGCAGGAGCAGACCATCCCCATGTGCTGAAAGATGAGTCAGTGGGGAAGGAGACTGACCTGGCTGAATATAGAGCTCTGGCTGGAACTCAGGGATAAAAAGAGAGCATTCCACCTGTGGAAGAAGGGGCAGGCAGAAGGACTGCAAGGATGTTGTGAGGTTCTGCAAAGAGAAAATCAGAAGGGCCAAAACCCGACCAGAACTTAATCTAGCTACTACTGTAAAAGACAATAAATAATGTTTATATATATGTGCAATAAAAGGAGAACCTCCATCCTTTGGATGTAGGAGGAAACAGTAAGAAAGGATGAAGAAAAGGCCGAGGTACTTAATGTGTTCTTTACTTCAGTCTTTATAAGATCAGTTGTCCTTAGGGTGCACAGCCCCCTGAGCTGGAAGACAGGGATGGGCAGCAGAACGAAGCCCCCATAATCCAAGGGGAAAAAAATCACCTGCCATACACAGGTCTGTGGGGCCTGATGAGATCCACCCAGGGCAATGAAGGAGCTGGTAGAGATGCTCACTGAGCCACTTTTCATCATTTACCAGCAGCTCTGGCTAACCAGGGACGTCCCAGGAGACTGGAAGTTAGCAAATGTGACACCCATCTGCAAGAAGGGCTGGAGGGAGGATCTGGGGAGCTACAGGCCTGTCAGTCTGACCTTGGTGTCAGGGAAAGTCATGGAGATCACCTTGAATGCCATCACAGGTCAGCCAAGTGACAGGCCCAGCCAGCGTGGGTTTGTGACAGGCAGGCCCTGCTTAACTGAGCTGAGCTCCTGCAGCAAGGTGACACACACAGTGGATACGGAAAAGGCTGTGGGTGTTGTCTACCTGGACATTCATGAAGACTTTGACACCATTTTCACAGCTTTCTCCTGGAGAAACTGTCTGCTCATGGCTTGGACTGGTACACTCTTCCCTGGGAAAAAACAGGATGGATGGCAGGACCCAGAGAGTGGTGGGGAATGATGTCACATCCAGTGGGTGTGCGGTCACCAGTGGTGTCCCCTAGGGCTCAGTACTGGGGCCACTCCTGTTTGGCCCTTCACTGATGATCTGGATGAGGGCATTGAGCGTGTTGGTGACAGCGTCAAGGTGGGTGGGAGTGTTGATCTGCTGGAGGGAAGGAAGGCTCTGCAGAGGGATGCAAACAGGCTGGGTTGATGGACCAAGGCCAATTGTATGAGACCACAAGGCGAAGTGCCAGGTCCTACACCTGGGTCACAAGAACCCCACGTACCACCACAGGCTGTGGGAAGAGTGGCTGGAAAGCTGCCAGGAGGAAAAGGACCTGGGGGTGTTGGCAGCAATGAACACGAGCCAGGTGTGCCCAGGTGGGGAAGAAGGCCAATAGCACCTGGCCTGTGACAGGAATAGCGTGGCCAGCCTGACCAGAGCAGTGATTGTCCCTCTGTACTCTCCCTGGTGAGGCCACACCTCGAATCCTGCGTTCAGTTTTGGGCCTCTCATGACAAGAAAGACCTTGAGGGGCTGGGGTGTGTGCAGAGAAGGGAAGGGAGCTGGGGAAAGGTCTGGAGCACAGGTCTGGTGAGGAGGGGCTGAGAGAACTGGGGGGGCTCAGCCTGGAGAAAAGGAGGCCCAGGGGAGACCTTCTCACTCTCTACAACTCCCTGACAGGAGGGGGCAGCCGGGGTGGGGGGGGTCAGGCTCTGCTCCCAGGGAACAAAGGACAGGATAAGAGGAAATGGCCTCAAGTTGTGCCAGGAGAGGTTTATATTGGATATTAGGAAAACCTTTTTAATGTAAAGGACTGTGAAACATAGGAACAGGCTGCCCAGGGCCGTGGTGGAGTCACCATCCCTGGAGGTGTTTAGAAGAGGTGTAGATGTGGCACTTGGGAACATGTTTTATGATTCAATGGTATCCTCATAATATTAAGACCATTCTGAGTATTTTAAAATCAAAGATTTCCCAAGAGAATATATTTAAAAGAGGAGACATACACATGACTGTTCAGAGTAGTTTTTGAATACTGGGAGTATATTGGCTTCCATTTGAAAGTTCATGTCGTTGTATCTCAGTTTTGGTTTTCCTCTCGTGTTTCATTTTGATGTAACACTGCTTAAATTCTTGCTTATAACAGACCTGCATCACATCTGTCTGTGTTGAAAGCAAATCTTAAAAAATGTCTGCTTTGTGGAAAATATTGATTGCACTTGTGTGCTTTTCTAAATATGTGAAACACAGGTACTTTTACGAAGAGCCTGTATTTGTGCATGTGCATCTGTCCCCATGAGAAAACATTCAGGTACATAGTCAGACTTCAAAGTAAATAGGAGAACATTTAAAATCTGTTTCCTTCCTGTTTTGATTCAAGGGAGGTGGGGTGGGTATTCTCCAGGGACGCTGCCTCTGAGGAGAGTTTGTTTTTCACAAAGATAGGCAATTTTAGATGCCTTGGAGGAGAGAATGGAGAGGGCTTTGCTGAAGAACTGGGCTGCAGTTACAGAGGTGCAGAGAGCATTCAAAAGCTAAAGGGCTGTTGGGCTTGTGGATCCTACAGCCAGGCTTTTAATAACGTTTTTAGTGGTTTGGAGACTAAAGTGAGTTACCAAACCAAGTATTTTTGAGCTTGCAGCACACCTTAAACCAAATGTATCCCCAGAGCCATGCTGCTGATGGCTGTAGCACTGGTTTAATATGCTTAGGTCACCCTGAAATGGGCCCTCTTCAGTGCAGAGGGGTAGTTATGGAGGGAGAGCTGCGGGCGTGGCGTGGCCGAGGATGCGCTGGAAGTGCTGCGGCAGCGAGAGCGCTTCCAGCTGCGTCAGGCTGTGCCTTGCCTTTGCTTCGAGGAGTGATGCCAGCACTTCCTGAGGCACCCATCTGCAGGAGTCTGGGGTGTTTATTTGCCTTCTTGGAGTGTTCTTTCGCTTCCTGTGCATGTGGGAAACAAGTGAGTTCCATCTGGGTATGTCCTTCCGTGGTGCTGCTCAGCTGTGGAGACATCTCTTAAGCAAACAAGAGCAGTCATAATTATCAGGGGACATTTCTAAAAACATCAGGTGGCTTTATTTTGAAAAGCAGCCTCTGATGTGCCTTAGGTTGACAGGGTTGAGTAGTCATTAAGGCGACTCTGTGTTCCTGTCCCATTTGTGTGATGTTGATGGCTCTGGTTCCGCACGGAGAAAGTTTGATCAATTATTCAGCAAGGGCTTGAGTCTAAGCTGCCTCTGAGCTGGCAAGCCACTGCCTCTACAAATTGGTGTGGTTGGTTGTTATTTAGGCACTCTGACTTTGCACAGACTGTGCTTGGTGTAGTTTTGGGAGATGAATTCCCAGTGAGAGGAGAATATGGTTATCAACCAGATACATATACACCCAGCCTATGACAGTGGTTGTAATCAAATCCAATTAGGCACGTTTTAATCAATCAGGGACACTCTGTTGGCTGTGCTATCCAGAATTAACTTCTTGGATATCTTCCTTTTTGTTTTTAAGATAGACTGGCTTTGTGTTGGAGGGTTAAATGAGTGGGTAAACATTTGGTTAAAATTGCCAGTGTTATCCATCAATCAACATGTGGTTTACATCTCAGAAGTATTTAGGGAGAATATTCAGATAATGTACATAAATTTAAACAAAAATCCCCCCCAAATCTTTCCCATCACATTATCCTGACAACCAAGTGCTTGCACAGTTGAAACAAAAATGTTTAGTAGCTGAACAAAACCTCAGTAATTTTAACAGAGATCTACTCAGGATTTTGTGGTGTCTCACTGGAATTGAAAGAAGAGAGCTTTCTAAAATAATTTATTGTGCTTTGGTGTGGTACCTTCTCTTTTCCTAAGCATTATTTCTTCCAGTGTGGGGAGAGGGATTCTGCAAACAGAAGGCGTCTGCACAATGCTGATTCCTGCTGGTAACGTGAATTTGATCTCAAGATAAGCATTTGGGCCACTGTTTAAAGGCAATTATTGGGATCTGAGGTTGTTGTCTGCAGCAAAGAATTTGTTGTGTGTTTATCAGACAGTGGCAGGGGGCATGAAGCACTGTTCTAGAGTGGGTAGCTCTTTTCTCTTGTTTCCTAGTGGCTCTTTGGAACCAACATTTTCCATCAATAACTTTTGTTGAAAAGACTTAAGAAGGTTTGTTGTCTGAAACCCATTTTGCATAACATGCCTCGGTTACGCTTTGTGCTTAAAAACTTTGAGTCAGCCCTGAGGAACAACACAATCGCCATAGAAATCACACAAAATGCTTCATGTGTGGGAGGGTTTTGTCCTCTTTCTTGTTTTGCAGCACTTGAAATCTTCTGAGTTTCTCTCCAGAGGAGCAGACAGAAGGAAAGAAGGCATTTTTTTTCATTGCCACAAGGACTAGAAGGTTGTTTGTCATAGCAGCTGATATTTTTGCCTCATGATTTACTTCAGATCTACACATTTAGGTAAAATACCTGTTACTGTTTGATGAAGGTGTAGATTTTAGTTGGTGAAGTTGTGATAGTTGCCTTCGAAGTCTTAAAAAATGTGCATGCTCCATGAAACATGCGTATAGTTACAAATTATTTTATTTTCCAGGTGCAAAAATGACTTTAGAATCTCTATAACATCGACACTGCAATTCTATTCATTGGTCATCATGTGGGGGACACAGCTGTGCTGGGAGCCCTGCTGAAAAATTAGTCCAGGAGCTGCTGTACTTCAAACTAAATGCTTTTTGAGGTTTTACTGAAGCTCTAATAGATGATATGTACAAATGCTCACAGCATTTTGCAGCTTTGGGTTTTGTTCTGCAGTCTAAATTACTCGGTTTGCTCCCTGCATTTCAGTATAGCATTAATAACTGTTTCCCCTGCTTAACCTGGATTTTATATGATTGCTGTATCACAGACTTTTCAGTGGAAGCAGAGTGCATTTCATGCTGAAGTCAGAAGACAGCCTGTAAACAAGTTAAGGTGTATTTCTGCTCCCATAATCTGCTTTGGGAAGTTCTGCCATGTTTTTTAAGGCAGCTCACAGAATGGATCTGACATTCTGCAGGTTCTTCTGTCTGTGCTGTTCATGCTGTGTGTCAGAGGGGCCTGGCTCCGAGAGCCATGAGCCAGTGTTGTCATGGACTGAACCATATGATGTGCACCTAATTGTGTATTAATTACATATTTATATTTATCAATTTGTAAGACCCATATGTAAGGGGCACTTCATGGGTGGCAGAATAGTGATCCCACCACTCAGTTACAGAGTCTTGACTGTATCTGATGGTCCTCTCATTTTAGCCCAAACACTGGCAACCTCACCTTCTTCATGACCCAGGAACCCAGGCCGCATCATCTGATCTGTCCGAAATGACAAAATGACCAGAGAGCTGTAATTTAGCAAAGACAAATGGAAAGTTGTACCTGAAGGAGGAGCCCTCAAACTGTGCTGCCTGTGCTGGTACAGCTCAGTGTGTCCTGGTTTGGTGCTGCTCGTGGATTTCCTCTCTGTCACCGGGGCACGCTGGGGTCTGTGCTGTGAGGGTCGAGTGGGGCAGAGGAGGCAGGGGATGTGTGTGGCTGTTCCTTGCCACTCTGAAAATTGGTTTAGGCGTGTCTGAGTCACAGAATGGTTTGGGTTGGAAGGGACTTAAAGATCATCTCATTCCCACTCCCCTGCCATGGGCAGGGACACCTCCCACTATCCCAGGGTGCTCCAAGCCCTGTCCAACCTGGCCTGGAACACTTCCATGGCTGGGGCAGCCACAAGTTCTCTGGGCAACTTGTGCCAGTGCCTCAGCACCCTCAGAGGCAAGAATTTTGTATTAATATCTAATCTAAACCTACTCTCTTTCAGTTTGAAGCCATTACTCCTTGTCCTATCAAGAATTACATCCTTCAGGCTCCGTGAAGATGTCAAGGTGACAGTGTTGCCACTTGTTCCTCGGCCCAGGCCTCCCAAACCTGTAAGCTAATGTTGAAAAATCAGTAGTTTTAAGTTTCAAAAAGCACACACATCCTGACTGACTCTGACCTTTACTCTGCTTACCTCTGGTTTACAAATATTTCTCCTGCCAAAACATGAGCTAGAAACAAAAGTATAAAACAAAGCTGACCTTCTCTTCTGTCCTAACTTGGGTCCAAGTGTTACAGAGTTAAGAAAAACACCGAATAACTTAAATGCGCTTGCAACTCTGGGAACAGAGCTGCAAGTCCCCCTTTCAGAGGAAAAGGAATGGATTAAGATTTCCCAGCAGGCAATCTCAAGGGGGGAAGGAGTGATTCTAGTGAGCACATTTGTTTTCAGTGCTCCCACAGCAGTGACTACACAGAGTATGTAGGCATTTATTTGCCCTGCTGAAGGCACAAGGACAGACCTCCAGAGCTGCTCTTCTCCCCATTTGCCTTCCCGCTGCTTCCTTGCTTTTTTTGGGTCAGTTCTTCACTCTCTTCACTTCCCCTATCTCCCTCCAGGGCAATGGAAAAGTGGGAGTTGTGCTGGGCTTACCCACTCAAGAGCTGGAGACCCTGAAGGAATGTTTCCTTCCCAGACACTGCAGCGAGATCCCTGAGGAGCTTTTGCCAGACCTTAAACAGAACAGTCACACAGATCCAGTGACCAGCCAGGTGTGTCCACGGGCAGCCCTGCAGCCAGCAGCCGGCGCAGATTGCTGTCAGTCAGTCAGTGTGAAAGGCAGAGCAGCAAAGGAGGGGGATGTGCCCCTTTCTTGGACTGGAAAGGGGAGGTTTCACACTCCTGAGCTGCTGCCCGTGTTCGCCGTGCTTGGCAGCAGCAGCCACTGGAGCGTGAGCAAAAAGTAAAGACTGCCTTGGGTCAGGAAACCCTCTCACAATGGAGTTCACAATGGACTTGTGCTCCTCTGGCCTTTCTCTCTGGCCCACTGAACACTTAAAAGGAGCAGCTTCGGCAGGGTGTACTGAGAGTTAATTCTTCAGGAGGGCCCATCAGGCCAGGGCGGTGAGGACGGTGGGGTTCAGATCCTTCTGGGCAAAGCCAGGACTTCCCTCGGGGCTGTCCCATCTTGTAGCCACGCTGGAAAGGAAAAGTGCTGCCCACATGGTCTCACATGGTGCTGCATCTCTTTAGTAATAGATGATCTCACCAGGAAACGTAGGCAGAAGTTTCTGTGCTATGGGTTATCGGGAGGATTAGGTATGAAAGAGTTCTGCTGTTTTGGTTCATGCTGTCAAGGTTTCTGTGAGCAGGTGGGTGCCCAGGGAATTTTAATGCAAAAAATGTCAGATCGCCTAGGATTAGGTGTCAACTGACTGATGATTTTGAGGAATGAAGTCTTGAATTTGGCACATAAAAATAGCAGCTGCGTGGGACCATGTCACCGATTTCCTTTGAGAATCAACCCTCTCCTGAGAGCTTTAAATTTGGGATTCTGCTGGTGTTCAGTTCTAGTATGTAAATATTCATTCACCAAATCTCACTCTTCTGCACTCTGCCCCCGGTGCCTCCCTGCAGCATTTACTGTGCCAATGGGGTGACAATAGGTCACATGTTGCATAATAGGGTGAGGAGTGTGAGGAACTTCACGTGGCTGGAAACACGTTAGTGCCATGATAATCACAAGGTAGCAGCTGTCTTACCCTCCCTTTTATTTTTCTTTTTGAAACCCACTCCACTTGTTTTATAATTACTTGGGCTCGTCATGAACGCAAAAATAGCTCCTCTATTTAAAGAGAACAGATGGTTTTTCTAATGATTTTCACTTAAGATTGAATGAGTTGTGGTTGAGTCAGAAACTGCCAGCCCAGAAACGTATGTTTTGATTAGAGAAATACTTGATTAGGTTAATTGAGTGTGACTCAGTGTGATGTACATTTGGGCAGCTTAAAAGCTTTCCAACTTTGTCTTGGATAGAGATTGCAGTACATCTCTGAGGACAGAGCAGCAGGGAGGGGAGTGCAGGTGAAGGTGGATAAGCCACAGGAACGTGAAACTTTCAGGGGGACTGGGAAGCATTTAAAACATGAGGACACGTTTGTCCATTCACATCTCGTTCCTGACTGTGAGGTCTTTGCCAAGAGCAAACTCCTTCCAGTTTCCACCTCAGGCTTCAGAATGAGCCAAGCTTGGACCCAAACTAAGAGACAGCTAAGGGCAGTCCTGGGGCCCCAGTCTGGAGGAGAGAGGCAGAGAGAGTAAGCTGTAGAGTAAGTTTGCCCTGTGTCACGAGAGGGAGCAGGGGTTTGGTTACACTGAGCCTTGCTAAGCTAAAGACTTCGGAGCTGTGTTTGTGACATCCAGCAGGGTGTGTCTTTTAGCTGATGGGTAATCTTTTCTGACTTTAATGGAAAAGGAGATAGAAGATCTCCTGAGCAGGCTCAGTGTCACTCAGGGTGCTTTAGTTAGGCCATGGAGTGAGTTTAATGTGCTGTTATTTCCATGCAAGCTCAAGCTTGGTGGGACAGGGTACAGCAGAGATGATGTGGTGTTTGGCAAAACAGGTAAACTTCAGAGAATAACAAAAAAACCCCCAACTTCTGGACTCTTTTATGGTGTTTGCTGGAGACTAAGAGATCATGATGCCTCTCTGAGACCTCAGTCCTCTTCCAGATGCTGGCATGTAGCCAGAAAAACATTTAAGAGCCATGTCCCGTGCCCCTTTCCTCTGTGACTTGAAATGGCATGCACATGTGCAGTCCTTGATGTTCCCACTGTCAACCAGCAGTTTATCTGAGCAGTGTACAGGACCATCTTCTGAAGATACTTCATTTCCTGTGGCTGTATAAGTCTGAATATAAACTCAAACCACTTTGAGAGGGTCCCAGCAGCCCTGGTTTTGTAACTCCCAGCACGTCTTTTAGCAACTGGGCAGCCATTCTTTTCTATATTTTTTTCTTTTTCCCCAATGCTCCTTATTCCTGCTCCCTTTTGCCCTACAGCTCATGAAGCAGAGAACCTTCTCCTCAGCGTTGCTTATCTCAGTGTTGCTTATCTCAGTGTTGCTTATCTCAGTGTTGCTTATCTCAGTCTTGCTGCTGTGGTGCTGCAAAGGTCAGCAGGCAGCTGCTAATGGGCAGCAGGAGGGTGGCTCAGCCACGTCTCTGAGCCCTTTGAAGGGTACTTTGTGTGTCTGTGTCCCTTCAGGCACGTGTCCTGTTACGTGCTCGGAATGAATCATCTCCCACAGCATTTGTGCAGTTTGATGTGGGCAGTGACAAACCAAACCAAACAGGTCCTGTCCTCATTTCATCCCCTTTTTGTGGGCAAAACTGTGTCTTTCAGGACAGCAAGGCAGACATCGCCTGCTGGGACAGTGTGGGGGTGCAGCAGGAGGTCTGGAATGACGTGTGGAAGATGCTCTGCCAATCCCAGAGGAGCAGGATGAGGCGTACCAGCCCACCTCCTGCTACAAGGGCGATGCAAATGTGTCCATGTGGCTGTTAGGATGCAATATTGACAGAGATATTTGCTGTAGTTTGATGTGTTAGGGCTAAGGTATGTTTTATCTTCTCCTTGCTGGGTTATGAATGGAGGAAATTATTACAGTCAGCTGCTTGAAGGTGAGTGTGTAGGTATGGTAGTAAGCTGTGTTGGGGGATCTTTCATTAGGAATCTGAGAGAAAGGAACTAAAACTAATTTAAAATCAAAGCAAAACACTCATAGGAGCAATATCCATCTTTCTCTAGCACTGCACAGAGTTTGGATGCAGCAGGTCCGGGTGCAGCAATTTTCCATCTTGAAAGGGCCAGGCAGATTCTTTGTTCTGTGATCCGAGTAGCAGGAATAGTTGTGGCTTTGGGGAGAGGAGCAAGTCCTTTAAAATACAATGTTTATTTTTCTCTTTGTTAGCATCTTTGTTTCTGTAGGAGATAAAGATGCTGATACTGAAAGCCCTTCCTAAAATGCAGTACCTTATTTCATAGATGTGCCTTCCTAAACAGAGGCAGGGACAGGTGAAATATTGTCCAAAACACACTGGAGAGTTTGAATCTGAATTCTTGTCTTAATTATTGGCTGTGCCTCGTATCTGGTAGACAGCACTCCCCTCTGTGGTGTCTTTAGAGCCAATTTTGTAAGAATTTTTGCCTAGATGCTGGAATGAGAAAGTGAGAGAAGCTCTAGAGGGCAGTGCAGCATCCCTGTGATGGGAGTGCCTCCAGGATTCGTTCATAGGAATCTTACTCTGCAGGATGATTGCTTCAAATAGAAAAAAATAACATAGAATTAAGCAGAAGTTTTTGTTATTTCACAGAAAATTTTGATTGATGAAATTTTTTGTGCCAAGAAGACTTGGCCCTCTTTTTAGGGGAGCTTTGAACATTAGGCTGGCTGTACTAATTTTGAAAAGGTTTTAATGTCTTGAAAAAAAAAAAAAAAAGTACGATATTTTTGTACTATTTAAGGAAACAAACAAACCAAAGCTCATCCCTCCTGTGCATCTAGAACAGTCCACATAAGAACTATTTGTTTTCACGCTGTTTTCCCCCCTCCCCAACACAGCCTTATAATGCAACACATCCTTTGACTGGAGGTGCTCCTGTTTCCCTTGTAGAGAGACAAATCAATAAATCATTGTGTCAGCAGAGCAGCAGAGCACAGCTTGAAGCAAAATTTCCCTGTGCTGGGAGGTTTTGAATTCACTTCAGGTGGGAGCTCAGATGTGCCACACACACCTGCCTACTGATAATGTTCCCAGGCTGCCTCCAGAGTGGCAGGGCGGTGATTCAGGGTGTCAGCCTGCTCTTCAGCATGTCGAGCCGCAACCTGGAGGCTGCTCCTGCTGTCAGAAGGGGTCAGGAGCTCCTTGCTACCCCATAAACAGCTTATGTATGGCTGGCTGATTATTTAATGAGCATTTGGTGTGGGTTTTTGCTCTGTGTGGGAGTTCAGGTCTCCAGTCTGTGGGGACTGTGCTGCTGGTGTGGACAGGGGGTCATTCAGTGCTGGGCGTGGAGGAACCAGTGCTGAAATCCAGCAGAGAGGGGCTTGAGCCAGGACTGTGCTCTGACCCCTCTGCGAGGCAGCACATGATGGATTTCTGTTCACTTTCACGGTAGCAATACTTCTTCCAAATTAAAATTGACTGCCTTTCACAGCAGGAGAGGGGAGATCATCCCAAGCAGTTGCTCTGGGTGAATGCAGAAGATGTGTATGTGGGCTCAGCATTAGATAACTGGTACTTTTGAAATACATATTTGTTTGTTTTCTGAGTAGAGTACATCTTGTTCATCTGTGCAAATTAGAGATGATGAGAGGAAAGGAGGGGCTGTGGATAACTGAGAGAGGACTTTACATAACTGAGGTGAAAAATAAGATGCTCTCATTTCAACCTGTGGGAAGGAAAATTGCTTATACATACTTCCAGAATAATACATTTAAAAAAAAAAAACCCAGTGTTTCCTCTCTCCCTTCTATCTGCTTTCTTTATTTTCTTCAGTTCTGCCTTTAAAGAGAAGGCACATGAGACCTGCAAATGCCACAGTTCTACCATGACTTATTTCTCTTTTTGCAGCAGTACCTATCCACGTTCTCTCCAGTTTTTGGAAGAGCTGCTGCTGCTGGTGTTTGTCCAGGTGAATTGAACAAGCTGCCTGTCAGACCACCCCGGTTTTCAGACACCAAAATGTGGCATTGTTGAGTAGGAGACCTGCTGGTAACAGACTTTGTGAATCAGATTGGCTGCTGCCTGATGAATGCTGCATAGGCATTACTGTAGTAGAGATTACTGCTAATTTATGTTTGTACCAATTAATTTCCCTATGTGTTTCCTAATTAAATGAGGTATTACTGTAAAGCAGATTAACAGAATGATGCCAAATTCCTGTCTACACAGTCTCCTTCTGAATGAAGCTTGTTATTTCCTCTATAGTTTAAAGCTGAGCCATGTGTGCTGTCTTCATTTAGATTAAAGAGTATGAAATCAGCTTAATTTCATACAGTTATTATTTAAGACTGCTTTGATTTTTGGAGAAGAGAGATAGCCAAAGGGCTTAATGCCATTGAATTGATATGCTGCAAGTTCTTGTCATTAGCATTTCTTTTGTCTTCTTTTGTATTTCTTTAAAATAAGGGATATCTTTTCTGCTTGGTATCCTCACACCATTCCTTTGACTGCCTGATGCTCCAAGTGTTCAGAATTGGATGAATAATAGGGAGGAGGGATTTTATTTTTCCTAAAATTTGGAGGTCGAAATATGGTTGTTGGCCTTTAAACACAGCGGTGTTTTTGTTGCCCTTTTTTCCCTGAGTGATTTGGCCTCCTGTTAATGGGAGTGATCTGCAGTGAACTTGGCTGAATTCTGCCTGTTTTAACAGCAAGAGATAAAAACCCCAACGCTCTCTAAGGAAAAGTTCAGAAACTTTAAATAGATTCAGTGTAAGCAGTGCCTGGGCACACGGAAAGTTAATTGTTCTACTAATGAGAGATAGTTCTGCCTCACTCAGCTGGGTCAGTTGGGAACTCAGAGAATCAAACGTGATGACTCTGGGCCCTAAAGCTTCTGCTGGTGTCACTGCTTTTGTAATTCTTGCTCTTGCAAGAAGGGAGAAGGATTTGGAGTTTAATACTCCCTCTATATACTGTCACTAAGGGTGTGCTCATGGCTTACAGGCTGGATCAGATGTAACCATCACAGCTCCCAGCCTTCACTGGCGTTACTTTCTACACTGGAAGATCTTAGCAAGGTTTTAAAATGAAATGCAGTCCACTTGGGCAAATTGTGAGGGCTGTTCCTCACCTGCTGGAGCTACGGGCATGTGCCAACTTCAGAGAAAATCCGAGCAGGCACCTGAAATGGAAAGGCAAAGTTGGCAGCAGTGCTAGGGAAGGTACAACAGTCTCCTGCATGGTCTTGTTCAACACACTTATTCCTGCAATAATGCTGGCTGTTCTAGTGCTGAGAGAAACACTTTCCTGTCTAACTTAGGAGAAAGCAAGCTCTGAGCCGTGTGGCAGCAGGGCACATCCACGTGTCAGTCACAGCGTGGCAGGAGAGCTCCTTTCCACTGCTGAGCTAGTGACATGGGAGAGAAAGTGATGTGAGGCTGGGAAGACAGCACCTCCTGGGAGCCCCTTTGGTGCTGGGTCCTTTTCCAGGGAGCACAGACTCGTCAGTGCTGTGCTGGGATGGTGTGAATGGCTGCTGCTATGAGTAGAAAGTGCAAGACAGGCACTGGTGGGCGTCACGAACGCAAAGCGCTCTGAGACTTCGCAAGTGTGCTGCAGTTTTGCCAAGATAAAAGGGCTGGTTCCTGGCTCATCCCCTGAACCTGTCTGCCAGTGCCACGGAGTATGGGAGCCACAAGGGATGGTGGGGTGGTCTAGACAATTTGCAGGTGCTTCAGCGTGTGCCTGCCCTGGAGTTCGATGCAGTCATTGCTAGCCTGGTGTGTGGGAGTGGGAACAGACAGGAGGACCTGGCTGGCACGATGGCAGAAGGTGGATGTAGGAGCCATCCTTGAAGCACTGGCAAACACAGAGCGATAATGAAGTTTTCCAGTCTGTCCCTGGGGCTGGGGAGGGAAGGGTGACTGCGGTCAGAAGTAAATCTCTCTGGTCAGCACCTCGTCTCTGACAGCAAGCAGTGCCTGGTAGGAGCACAGGAGCTGACATGAGAGCTGCTTCTCCTTTCATTATTTCACCCATCTTTCACAGTCTGCAGCTCAGGGACTCCCCAGCCAGGGATGGGCATCTCTGCTTCGAGCTCCTGCCATGCTGCTCCACGAGGGTGCAGGGGTGCAAACTGCAGGCAGGCAAGGTCACACTGCTTTCCTGTAAATGGCAGGCGTGTCCAAAGTGTAATGGATAATTCCATGATGTCAATGACCAAAAGCAAACGTCTCCCAGGGTGTAATTGGTTTCTCTGTAGTGTCAAGTGCTTTTATGTGTTCAGCATAAATATCTTTGCATTGATTGGGAGAAGAAGATAAAAATCGATGATTTACAACACTGGAGTGCTTAGAACATGACATTAAAATGACTCTGGGAGACTTAGCTCATAGGGGACATAGTAAATACTCAAGAGGTACAGGAAATGAAGAGACTCTTCCCAAGTCCTGAAACCAAGCAATAAATTTGATAGATGCTGTGTTTCTCTGCCTAATGGATTTTAATACTGACTTTCTTTTTGTAGAATTACTCTCTTTTTTGTTGTTTAGTTGTGGTTATTTTTTACTCTTATTTGTTTGGATGTTTAGGACCCCAGGCTAAACGGAGGCATTATTGTTTTCGTGAGGAAACTCTATAGCTTGAGCAAAATGGGAAACAAGTCCTGTTTTGGCTGGCTTTGTACACTAAGCACCAGGAGGGTGTCCTGACTTATGAGTGCTGAGGAGCACAGATAATCACAGAAAATAAAGTTGGACAGGACCACAGATCCATCCCTTTGCCCCACATCCAGATGAATCATATCTAACTCACTCCTGACAGGTTTTCTTGCTGCAATTTAAGTGCTGTGTCTAATAGATACAGAGATCAGAGAATCTCCCTTCTATCCATAGTGATTGTTTATTTCCCCTTTTTTGGTATCTCCTTGTGTCTCATGTTTTCCACAGGCTTTGTTTTTGGTTTTTTTTTGTTTGTTTGGTTTGGGGCTTTTTTTTTTTTTTTACGGGGCATTTAAAATGTCCCTTTTATTTACCCCCAGTAAGGTACCACACATGAGATGGGAGTCACAGTACTTTGATTCCTCCTGGTCTAGAAAATAAGACACAGTGGTCTTTGATGGAAGTATTTATATGCTACTTTTGTATTAATCAGGAGAATCCTAACTGTCTTTCATTGCTGGCAGACACTCGTGTGCTGAGCTGCTCCCTGGAGAGGATAAATGCTCTGAGCTTCCCAAGGACTTGCAGCCCCTTGTCTGAGAATCTCAACTTGAGTTTGGGCTTTAAAGTAGAAGGGAAAAAATGACAAATTAAGGCTGAAGGGTTCCAGATCTCCCTGGTGCGGGAGGCCACGTGCTGAAGTATGCAAATGGATTGCTGGTGTGTTTAGCTGGAAGTCAGAGGTTGTGTGCTTGCATTTATGTGAGGGGTACAAAGCAGGGTGTCCCTGAGGGGCTCTGCTGGCACTGTGCATCAATATTAGCAAAAGGCAGCATAGAGCTTTACTCTGTTCTTGAAATATCTGTGTGTAACAAGGGCAGGAAGCCACGTGAAGGGAATTGTCAATGATGTTTTCAAGAATTTTCACTAAGATTGCATGCAGCTACCTGCAGGCACAAGGTAAAGCATCAGCTAGAAGCAGTGTCAATTTCTTCCTCAAACCTAAAATGAGGAAGGAAAAACTGTTTGCTCAGGATTTTCTGCCTCTTCAGTGCACAGGACTGGCTTGACTTTGGCTGCCTGCTTTAATTGCTGTTTAATGAAAAAGCTGTAAAACCCCGTGGAACAGACAATAAATCAGCAATGCATATGGGAAATTGAAAAAGTGTGTGCGTTCCCAAAGCGACGTGAGAACAACAGGGGATGTGATAACCTGAGATCTTCTGACCTTTTTACCCCCAAATCTCTGTGGGAACTCCTGTTTTTCCACCTGGCTGTTGTCAGAACTGATGATTTCTCTCTCACCATCTCCTCACCTGTGTGCTGCCTTTGAATCCAGTCCAGCCCGGCTCTGCTCCTCTGCCAGGCAGGCTGCTGTGGGTAGTGCTGACTGTACACTCTATCCAGCACTGCCAGGAAATTGCTGCCCTAGGGTGAGGCCAGGAATACTATTATTGTTAAGTTTTTAAGGAACAAGTCAAGGCTGTTGCTGAACTGAGGGTAGAAACATGCCGTGAACTGAAATAATTAACACTGCTTTGATCGCAGAAGTAGGGATTGCTTTGTCTAGAGCTTTATACAGAGTTACAGGAGAAAGTGAAAGGTGTTAATGATACCTCTTCATTAACCTAATCAGACTGGTAAATTAGGTCCTGCTTTCTCTCCGTGCCACCAGCATTGGTGTGTAACCTCTTCCTGTGCCTTTCCCACTGTTCTTCCTACCTTGTGGTTTGGTAAAGAGTGATGCTGGATCACTGGGTGGAATAAATTTATGGCAGTTTGAAGCACAGTTTAGGTGGTCCAGCCACGTGGTTGCCACTGGTGAAGAAAAGTCAGGCAAGAGTGACCTTGTGCTGATGAGCTCTGGCTTGCCACGTGCTGTCCCAGCCCGCTCTGTGCAGCCGCTGCTTGTTTGACACTTGCGCTGCCAAACACCAGCCCAGGTCACGAATGTCTGCCGAGTCCGTGTGTTAATTATCATGCCAAGGGATGATGCTACAGGAGCATGGCAGGGGTGGGCTGCAGGTGTCATCTCAAGGCAGCCAAAGCCCATGTCCTGTCTGCCCCCATCGCAGCCTGGGGAGGTGACGGCCGCGCGTGCAGCTGGAGGGTCACACTGGCTGTCAGGGGGGTTGTGGAGGTGTGCTGCTGCTGCTGACGGATGAACAGACACCTTCTGCCCCCTGTCCAGGCACAGATCCTTGTCAGGAGCAGTGGTGTGGGCTCTGCAGTGCTCCAGGCTGCAGAAGGCTGCTCTGGGAAGGTGCAGGGCCTGCTGATGTTATTTGGCTTGCTGTACGTGCCACGGCTTCCCCTTGGCAAGCCCCCCTGAGTTGTGCCATCCTGGCCTGTGGAGCAATTGCTGCCTGATCTGATCTGTCACTGCTGCAGCAGCCCCTGGGTGCCACTGGGGAAATGTGCTTTTGGCTCTCTGGAGGGGAGTGAGGAACCAGGTCCTACTGGTTCCTCCTTTTCTGCCCTGTCAAGGGAGCTGGAAGGCCCATTCCTGGTGGGTGCTTTGGCCAGTAAATGGAGTGGTGTGTGCATTCAGTTGGTTTACGTGTACTCAATTTAATGGAAAGAATGGAAGAAATTCTTCTTTACCCAATACTCCATTTTTATTCTTGCCTGTCTGTCATCATCTGCTGCTCACTCCTTGTGCCTTTCACAAGCTGTGGGTGGCCAGACTGGGACAAACCACAAGCTCCACAGTGCTTTCCCTTTTCCCTCTCCTGCACGCCCTTGTAAGAGCCCTAGAGAGGGAGAACCACTGTGCAAGCACACAGCACTGACTGGGGACATCTGCTCAAGCAGAAGAATAAACATAAGCATAAGAATTTTTTGCAAAGCTCCTGAGGGTTCGGGAGAACGGGAGCGGCAGGTGAGGACCTCGCCCTCCGTGTCCCAGTGGTGGCCGTGTGCGGTGCTGGGGGTGTCAGTGCCCCAGGCAGAGCAGCCCCAGCAGCAGCAGGCAGGGCGGGCAGCATTCCCCGTGGGCACAGCGCTCCCGGCTGTCCCTGCAGACCTGCCGGGAAAGCGGAGGGAAAAATAGGAACCAGCGTCTGTCCTGGTTTCCTGCCAGCACCTGCCAAGGGCAGAGGCAGCACAGATGCTGCTGACTGAGGGCATCTGCCTTGGAAGGGCACAGAGATCCTGTGCAGGGAGTCAGCATCCTCTGAGCCTGTCTGGGAGGCTTGGCTGGGGGAAATGAGGCTAGCAGAAGCAGAAGTTTGTACAGCTTGCCTACCAAGTGACGGCCCAAGTTGGCCCAGGATGCTGGAAACCACTTTTTAGCCTGGGCACTTCTCCATCTCCACGCAATCTGTGCAGCAACCCGCCACACTAAAGAGCAGGAATGTGACTTTCCCTGGACCTGTCTTGTAGAAGGTAAAGCACCATATGGAAGCTGATGGCTCAACCTGCCTGCAAAAGGTATCAGAAGAGAGAGAGGAAACCCAAGGCCCACATCTTTAAAGATAAAGAAGAGTGTGTGGGTGCCATTTCCTCAGCAACTGAAGCTGTTGCAGTGTCTGATCTGTCTGTTGGTTTGAGTCTCTCTTCAACAGCATTTCTGCTAAGGGGGCAGTTGGGAAGAATTTTTGCTGCACAATAGATTTTCAGGGGGGATCACATATGAGATCAGAATGTGGTTTTTTCTTGTTTAGTTCACGTTTTGTCACGCGCTAGGTTTTTTCAGATTTGGTATTCTTGGTTTTGTCCATTTTAAACAATGGCAGTGCATTCCTGATATATCCTCGGTCTTTAAATTTTTTTAAAGAACATTTTCATCACTCTCTTTTCCTGCTTAATGTTTTACTGTAACCCCCCCTCCTATTTTGCAGTACCTTAATCTGAGGCTCTTTAGACTCAGCTATCTAACGCAGGAAGTTTTCTGCAGGCAGAAATCCATGGGAACTATGGGCACTTAGAACTTGGGAAAATTGAGTCTCAAGGTGGGCAGATAGAAATTAAAGTGCTTTTAAGTCTGGAGCACTTCTGGAAAATGTTTTCTCCCTCCCTAACTGTCTTTCTGCGATTTGCAAGACTGTGGAAATTCAATTACGGAAGGTGGCTGTGAACACAGCGAATATAAGTGGTCACTTTTTGTTCCCTTGCAATTCAGAATGACAATCCACATCATTAAAACTCAGTGCATGTGTACTTGATATTAAACAAATTGGATAGCTCTGAGATTGCTTATTTCTTCCAGGGATACAAGGGTGAATTGAGCCAAAGCAGTTTGCAGCCCGGCGTGTCTCAGCTCAAGGCTGCTAATGACGCATCCTACAAACACAGAGCATCAGCAAGTCCTTTGTACTTTGCTAATATTTCTCCTGCAGTAACACGAGAGCAATTACAGCTTGGAAGGATGAGGGTTGGAACCCGGAGAAGATGAAAAAATTCAAAGGGAAAAACAGGATTTCGTGAAGTGAAGGCAGGGGGTGTGTGTGGGTGGGTGATGGAGCAAGCATCTGTAAATAGTTGGCACTGGCAGCTGCCTTTAAAATATATGGGAATCTGGAAAGAGAGAGGTGGAACAGCTGCAAGTGTGTGTTTGGTTTATGGAAAGAGGAGAGCAATGCACAGCGTGTGAGGGAAGGAGCAAAAGAGCAGAGCTAAGCAGGAATCCATGGAAGGGGTGAGAGAAAGCGGGGCAAAACCAGAGTGAAGTTGGGGAAGAAAGAGATTAATTCCAAGAGATTCCCAGGAACGGGTATCAGCTGTAGCGCAGCTGATGTAGGAGTCACTGTCGTGCCTGTGACTGCCGGGGGGGAAATTGTCACTGCCGCCTGCCTGTCGTCCCAGCCTGTCCTCCCTCCCCCGGCTTTATCTTTTGATTTATCGTAATAAGAAATCAGCCTTCCTGAGAGCCGGTCAGGGGGCTGGGCTGAGGGATTAAAGCCAAGTCTCCGACCTCTGCGCATATTGTAATGCTTGTGAGCCATTGACTCATCCCCTTTATTGGCAGGTTGATGGATTCCTAACTAGGTTGTTAGTGGCATCTCAGCGTTGCTGCCTGAGCTGTGCCTTTTGTGTTTAAACTCTGACTTAGAGAAACAAGTTCATTTCAGGCTCTTTGTGTTTCTCTCCTCCTCCTTTTCACAGCTTTTATTTCTTTAAATGTAGACTTCTTTTGACAGATCATCTCCATGGTAACTAACAGGACCGGGCTGCCTACAGAAATTGTAGTAATAAAGTGGTTGGTTTTTACACATGATGAAAAGATGATGAAGCACAATGATAGGTGATAAAGACACAGGTAATTGCTCTAGAATAATATTGCTGCCAAGAAGATGACTGAACTCCCACACAGAAGATGAACAGATGGTGTATTTATTGAAATTCATAGGCTGAGGGAAGAAAATGTAATTGATGGCTGTGTAGGTTTTGTTTCAGTTTACTATGTTCTGAGCAGAGCCAGGAGAGCCGCGTGCCGGCAGATGGAGCCCGTATGCAGAGCCACTGTATTTTCTCACTGGAGATCAGAATTCCAATCAGAGCCACAAAGGCAGCAGAACCGCTAATTGCTCTGATGCATTTTGCTGTTTTAGATCTGTCACACAGCCTCGGTTTATTTTAGAAGGGGTGTAATTCTTTTGTAAGAGCGGTGATGGTAAATTGCATTAGAATACCGGGAAGGTGGAAGTAGAGCCTGGGAAAATGAACGCTTGCAAAACATGTGCTCAGTAAAAGTTTTCCAAGACCAGGTGCGTGTCTGTGTTAGGAAAGGGCAGCTGTGGCACGTTTGCTAGCCTGATTGCTGGTCTCCTGGCATGACAGATCTGTTGTGCAGAATCCATGGGAAGGCAAAGCCGGGGAGTTTTCTTTTGTTGCTCTCTCTGTGTTTTCAGGTATAAGTTAAAACTGTTCAATTTGATGTCAAGGCTTTAGTGAAAATGTTGTCTGCCTGTGTATGGCAGTGCTACAGATCTGGTTTGAATGATCCCAACACAAGAAAGACACTGATCTGTTGGAAGAAGGCGAGAGGAAGCCACAAAGTTGATCACCTCTCCTGTGAAGACAGGCTGAGATAGTTGGGGCTGTTCAGTTTGGAGAGAAGGCTCCAGGGAGACCTTTGAGATCCTTCCAATGCCTAAAGGGGCTCCAAGAGAGCTGGAGAGGGACTTTTCACAAGGGCATGGAGTGATAGGACAAGGGGGAATGGATTTTAAGAGAAAGAGGGTAGGTTTAGAACAGATGTCATTAGGAAATTCTTTATGGGTGGCGAGGCACCGACACAGGTTTCCCAGAGCAGCGGTGGACTCCCCGTCCCTGGAAGTGTTCAAGACCAGGCTGGGTGGGGCTCTGAGTGACCTGGCCTAGTGAAAGATTCCTTGCCTGTGGCAGGGGGGTTTGAACAAGATGATCTCTAATTTCCCTTCCAACCTAACCCAATCTATGACTGTATGACTGCATTGCTGCTTTGTGGTGTGACACAGTGGTCCCAAATGTGCAGTGCTGTGGTATCCCTTGCCACAGGGCTTGGTGCCTTCAGGTTCCCCGAAAGATTGTTTCCATGCTGCCAGAAAAATACAAATGCCTATGGGAATCAGTCTCTGAAAGGTTTCTCTCTGAAAAGTACAAATAACCATACTTAGAGCAAGGAGTGCCAGCTCTGGAGCGTAAAGATTTTTCTGTATGGATAACAAATGCTACCTGTTGGGACTAACGCCCTTGGGAGGAGCTGGCTGAGCTGAAGTGCTGCTGGCTGTCTTTCCTGAAGCTCCTCTGTGTTCAGCAGCTTCAGCACCCCTGTTGTGCCCCTTCTAAGCCCCGCAGTTTTGTGATTTACTGGTGATAATGCTTGGGTGCTGCTTAGTACATCATATGATTCTCTCTTCCTCTGCAGTCTGGTGCTACTTTATTAATTGTATAACTCATTTTCTCATCAAGTTCTGCAATGAAACCACTTCCCACTTGGGTTTGCCTCCAGTTGCACCTACTCTCATGTTGACTACATTTGTAGCTCTTCCGTGCAAGGAGCTTTGAGAAGGTGCATAAATAGGAGAAGAAATAGGTTTTTCTTCTTACAGTGGTAGTGCCAATGAGAATGAAAATAAATACGTAGGTAGTATGGAAGAAACTCTTTCTCCAGGACACTTTGCCCCAGTGAGGAAACTAAAAGTTTCAGGTTCATCACTTGGCAGTGTTTGTGTCAAATTCACCCTTCCTTTTATTCCTTCCCTTCAGATTGTCAGGGCACCCACATCTTTTGTGGCACCTGAAAAACCTGATTTGCATGCAAATTGCTCCCGTTTAGGTTGAAACATTTCTGTCATTCTTCTTTCCAACTTCTTCCCTTTTTCCTGCAGAAAAGGAGGGATGGAAAAAGTTACTTAAGCGATACACCTTCTTCATACAAGATTAAACAGAATTGCTGTGGAAGTGGAAAGATGTGCTTTTCTGAGACCTGTCAGGCAGCCAACAAACGGAGCATTGACTTAGAGATGCCTGAGAGATGTACTGTATAATAAAAGAGAGAATTAGAAAAAGGAAGAGGGTGAATCTGAGGACTGAAAAGAGTCTGACCTACTGCTATATCCGAGCTGTTACTCAAGTGCATGAAGCGTGGTTGGAGTCATATTAAGCCAGCCTGGTGAGTGTCATTGTGATGACTGGTTCCTAAGGAGCCTCCTGATCTATTTCCAGTGCTGTCCATCCCTGTTGCTAAATCCAGGCCCTGCATACTTCACCGGGGTGCCCAGCAGGGTCTGAGGGACCTTGGCACCCTGGGGGAGTTCCCGGGAGAAGATGGTACAGGACATCCTTCAAAGGATAAGCCTTGCTTGAGATAAAGGGCTGGATTTTTTATCCTGAACACAGATTTGTCAGGTGCCTGGTGGCCAGAGTGCTGCCAGCTTCTCTGCCAGCCTGGCTTTGTTTGCTGCCCAGCTGCTGGCCTCTTTTCTTCCCCTCTCAATTCCTGCTCTGCCCTTCACCACTAATTGAGTGTTTCAGGCAAAGCTGGTCAAAACATTTTTATTCAAAACTTGTTTTGCTGGCAGCCAAGCTTGGCAGCATCAAAGAAAAAGATAAATAAAAAGATACTGTCATTTTTCCGGGAGAAATTCTCATTTAAAAGTTGGAAGCTGAACTGTTGTCGCCCAGTTGAGGAGGAATACATTGCCAATTGCTTCTTCCTTTTCTAGTTTACCTTCTCACCCTTTTTCCTTCCATCCCCATTCCCCCTCCCCATCTCTTTTTTCCCTACTTGGCTGTGTTTCCCTACTTGTGCCAGAAAGGTCAAGGGAATTTAGGCTGACACGAAGACTTTCTCTCCAAGTTGAGTGTTTTTCATCCAAAAAGTAACCAGATGTTTTCCAACCTCCCTTCCCCCAAAATGTAACCATTATTCTTGGGCTGGTTTCTGCCTCAGAATCATAGAATAACAGGAGTTGGGAGAGACCCACAAGGATCATCGAAGATGGACTCGGGCTTCTGTGGTTTCCATGCCCATCAGGGCAAGTAACAGCCAGTGGGGCAGGGCTGGGCTGGTGCTCTGTGCAGGGGTTCCCAGACCTCTCCATCAGGCAGCAAAGCCCATCCATGAAACTCTGCATGTCTCCTGAGTGTCCCACTGCTCACATGCACGTGGTGGGGGCTGAAAGAAGGATGCTGTTTTGCCAGTGCTGGAGCAACATCACCTGGCCAAGAGAACAACCACTTGTAAGAGTTTCTCCTTGGGATGGAGGAGACTCCAGGCTGGAGGAAGGGATTCTGGTGTCCTGGGAGATGGAAGCACAGAATGGGTCAGGTTGGAAGGGACCTCATCTGGTCCCACCTTCCTGCTCAAGCAGGGTCATCCCAGAGCACACGGCATGGGATTGTATCCAGATAGTTCTGGAGTATCTCCAGTGAGGGAGACTCCACACGTTCTCTGGGTGACCTGTTCCAGTGCTCAGTCACTGCACAGTAAAGAAATTCTTCCTCAGGTTCAGGTGGAACTTCAGTGCCGCAGTTTCTGCCCATTGCCTCTGTCCTGCTGCTCGGCACTGAAAAGAGCCTGGCCCATGCCCTTGACACCCACCCTAAAGATATTTGAATACAGTTATGAGGTCCCCTCTCAGCTGTCTCTTCTTGAGGCTGAATGGGCCCAGCTCCCTCAGCCTTTCCTCATAAGAGAGATGCCCCAGTCCCTTAATCATCCTTGTGGGAATTTTTCAGATACCTTTCCTGCTGGGACTGCTGCCCCTGAGCCTAAAGCAAATGATCAGAAAGGTTTATTTGACAGGCAAAGTTACTGGAAAAGGTTATCTTCGATTTACTGAGTGAGAGCTGCAAACCAAGCAGTTCATTCTTCGTAGCCTGTTAACAGCTTGCAATCTTATGGGTTCGGATTATTTTTAAATTTGAAAATAATTTTAAAAGTTAAACAAGAAAGAAACCCGTGGTGCCGTGCCAGAAGAGTGGTTGTGCTGTGTCAAAGCAGAGGTCCCTGATGCTGGCTGGTAGCAAGTACCTGGGGAGAATATTTAAGAGCAGAGCCTGGCTTTGTGCTCCCAGTTTCTGACAATCAGCAGCTTGGGGACTTTCTAACCCAGAGGTTATGTTTGATGGCCTGTGATGAACCCATTTATCCCTTTGGTTTTTGAAATACTTACGCTTCCAGGCCCTGCAGCAACTGCAGCAGTGGGTTGCATATTCTTGTGTTGCATGAAACATTACTTCTGTGCACTGTGATTTGCACCTAATACCTGCTCATCTTGTTGTGTGCCCTCCAGTTGTTTCCTAGAAAGGTGTAGTTACAATTCATGTCTGATTTGCCACCTCCATAACACTTATTACCCCCGTTTTATTACCCCTCCATCTGCTCTGATCCCATAATTACCTCTTTATGTGACAAAATTAAGTTTTTTCCTTGAGCAGGAGCTCTTGCAGACCCCTCATTACCCAAGTTGCCTATATGAGCATGGTCCTATTATGTGGTGTGTCTCTCAAGTCTTTCAAGAAGTCTTTTAAGACTTCTACACTGTAGTGAAGAAAGGGGAGCAGCATGGATTTGTAATGGCAATACTTTTTGTGGTCTTGCCAGTTTTCATAATATTTCTCCATTTGCCTTGTTCCTGAACACTGAGATATTTTCAAGGAATTATTTGGGCAGTCACAGAGATCCTTTTTCTGGGTGAAAATAGTCCTGAATTACGTCCTTCAGCTTCTCTGCAGGTGCAACACTGGTGCAAAATTTGGCTTTCGCACTCTAGGCTTATCATCATGAGTGTTCCTGGTACACCTTCCTCATCAATGACCCCAGCAGCTCTCAGAAAGGCGTCCTGTTTCTGCAACACTTGAAAAGGAGTTGTAATTAAATTTTTATGCCATTAGAAAGTTGCTGACCACAGCTGTTTTTTGCTCTGCCCTCCTGTGATTCCACATTGAGCCTGACAGAAGTTCACAATCTGTTTTTCTTTTCCCCCTCTGAACATGATGTTCACATTCTGAGGGACAGTTTTTTCCCATTTTTGGCTTTACTACCAGTAACTGCCTTAAGTTACCATTCAATTCCAATCAACAAACTGATTTTTTTTGTCCTTTTAAAATATTTTGAATTAATAAGTATCCTGATGCTTTCCTATAGTAGCTGCACATGGTCTCCTGAAGTATTTCTGCCTTTCTAGCTATTTCTTTGTAGCACTACACTGATTTTTAAGTAGTTCTCCCTTTTCAAATCCAGGTTTATTACTTAGATTTCTGTGGGCTTTTTTTTTCTTCTATAGGGTGTTGATGAATAGCCATTTTCATGTGTCACTGGGGACGAGCTGCTCTTCTATTACAGGTTTTTGACTAGTTATTTATAATGTCTAAAAATACAGTGTTTTCAGCACCCTGTCAAGACAGTTTCCCAGTCTCTGTGGTACAACTGTAGTTTCAAATCATTCCTCATTTCTGTCTCCATACCCAGTCACCCCGTGGACAGTGTCACAATCTGGTACGTTTTAAACTAATCTTTAACTGTGTCTTTTTAACACATTGCACCATTTCCCTTGACGTTCTCTTGCTTCTCAGATTCAGGGATTTACAGCTTCCCGCTGGGTTTTGCCTTCCACTGAGCCTCTTCTTGCTGTGTCCCCCTCGTGTGAGTCCCTCCTGTCCCACAGCCGCCCAGCCTCGTGCATTTGGAGGTGGCACCACGGTGGGTGCAGCCTTGGATGTGGTGGCAGGACAAGGGGGGAATGGCTCCAAACTGAGAGAAGGCAGGTTTAGATTAGATGTCAGGAAGAAATTCCTGACTGTGAGGGTGGTGAGGCCCTGGCACAGGCTGCCCAGTGTCAGGAAAATCAATCCACAAACACCAGAGGTTTATGTCCAAAAAGGAGACAGAGGAGTCCTTTTACTTTATTTGAATAAAGGGAGAGGCCATGACGCATTCCCCTGGGGTCTCTCAAATTTTTGGAGGATGCAGCCTCCTTTTTATCCTGATTTCCCAGCCGTATTTCCCTCTCTCTTTCCCCACTGGCTGAGGTACTTGAGAGGTACAGACTTCCCAGAACGCCTAATTCCTAAGACTCCCTTCTAATGTATAACTCCCTTTAATTTTTTAATTCCTGGAATTCATGATTCTTACCATTGTTTCTTTCATCTCTCAATATACAATTTCATTTATCAGTAGGCTTACAGTTTATTTGTAAGGACAAATCTCTTCCATTCCATACACCAATCAGTGGAATCCTTCCCGTTGTTCCTTTTATCTCTCAGTGCTAGTTTGATCTACCAGCAGGCCCACAGCCTGCTTGTAAAGACAAGTCCTTCATTCCTTACGCCAGAGAAGCTTGGCTGCCCCATCCCTGGAAGTGTCCAAGGCTGGATGGATCTCTGATCAGCCTGGTCTAGTGGAAGGTGTCCCTGCCCATGGAAGGGGTTGGAACGAGATGATCTTTTCTGTCCCTTCAAACCCAAACCAATCTGGGATTCCACGATCCACAGCTGTGGTTGGAGAGCCAGCTGCCTGGGGGACACAGGTCCTTGCAGGGAAGAAAAGCTGCTGGAATGTTCTCCTCTTGTGTTGAAGCCTTTGCTGCAGGTTTTGATTTACATCCCTGATCTCCAGCAGACCTTCACCTAATTGAGTAGATTGACCCTGGCTCTAATATAACAGGCAATTAATCAAAGGCTGACTAATCAGCTCTCTCCATGGCTGGCACCTTGCAGTGAGTCTGGGAATCACTTACATGCTACTCTGCAAACCAGTTTTATGCTCTGAGATTTACAGCCAGTTAATTCTATTGAACTCTGTGGATTTACTGTAAACTTCAATTATGATAAGCTCTGAAACATAATAAAAATTCTTTCGCTTAGCTACCTTAAGTGGTAATTTAAAAACTAAGTTCTGTAGCTTCTTTAACTAATTACACTCAGTAGTTTGACCATAGTATTAAAATTTAACTCAAATTTGTCATCTTTCCTTAGATTTAAATACCTTGAAAACTGATTGGCTAAGCAATAGAGTTTAAACTTATTTTTTAGTGTTTGAAAGTGTTTTCTTTTCAAAGCTCTTAATTTTGATCCAGATAACTTCTGAAGTTTGACACTGCTGAAATGCAGAACCTGACTTTTGAGATGAGGTTCTCATTTGCCAAGCTGCAGTAGTTAATAGCCATTCAGTGATCTTGACTGGCATCTATTAAGAGCTTTAAATTGAAGATGCACTGTGAAATAAGATAAAATCAAAGCAGAATAAACCTCTGCAAACACTCATCCTGCAGTGCCAAACTCATTTAAGTTAGTGTGTTTTGTGCTGAGGTGTTTTGAAGCAAAGGGCAGTGCAGGGATGCAGTTGGAGGCTGTGGCACTGTCCCAAGGGCAGCAAAGCCACTGCTGATGTCCTCATCAAGAATGACATGAGGGGTGATTTTTTTTTCCTTTGTCTCCAGCCAGGCCTATTTATGAGCTCCCTGCTGGTCCCCTGAGCCCCATTCTGACTTCATTTTTCTGCAGGAAGGGGATAAGCAAACTGTACTTGTCTTTTTTGGTTGATGCTGGGTTTTTCTGATGCTCCAGAAAATCACATCTGTTCTCTTTCTCGTAACAAATGTTCAAATCTCTTACTTACCAGTGCTAACACACTTAATTAAATAAACCAAATTGCTGTGGGCAATTATGTAGGCTGTGTCTTAATGTACCCCAACTTTCTTTTAGTTCCTTTTCTCACCACCCTGGAGACCCTCTGCTGACTTTTTCCATTTCTTCCCACAGATATTTGATATGTGGAGCCCAAATACACTCACCTCTTCTGTGTTTGTTGTTTACGATCCTTGGTGCCTGTATTGTGCCTTTGCTTGGCTTTCTCTAAAAGACTTTTGCGTTTTTGTCACTTCAGTGAACTAAAGAGTGTTGCTAACACTGAAAACACAACCTCTTTTTGCCCTCCAGTCAGATCCTGAACTGAACTACCCGTGCAACTGGTGGTGAATCCCCCCTGTACATTTTTCTGCACTGTTAGTTTCATGGCTATCTTTTCACTGTTTTATTTTCTTTTCAATGCTATTAGATTATTATATTGCACCAGCTCAGTATAAATGGAGTTGCACCAGCTCTGGAAGCACAGTTGGTCTCTTTAAAGGGAGGACTCCCTGTGTTTTCTGGAGCGTGAGCATTCCCAAATGCATCTGAGGTTCTCCTCAGAGTTCCTGAAAGTTTTCGAGGATCATTCTTCCAAAATCCATTGTCATGGTATGCATTTCCCACCCCCTTGCCTGTCTTGTTTCAGAGCAGGCTGGAGCTGGGCTGGGCTGGCATCCTCCTTTCCCCAGCACTCCAGGGTGTGCTCCAGGCAGATCCCTGGCTGCCTTTCACTGGTGCTGAGCGTGGACAGATGACGGTGCTTGTGCCATGTCAAGGTTTTACAATAACAGTTCTGGTACTTTGAGCTCCTTCTTGGCCGCCTGTGCTTGCTCATGCATCTCCAAACAGTTTCACTGTGTATGGTGAGCAGCTGGTCCTTCTCCTCAGGTCTGATACTGCTGCTTATCAGTGTGGCTGGGATTAGGCTGTAGTGTTTGTACATGGCAAGTGTTCCAATTAGCTGAAGTCGCTCTGGAGGCATTTTCCTCTTATTTGGTAGTGCTCCCGATTGGTGCACATGTTGCTGTTTGCCAGTTTCCTCTTTTTATTTTTTTCTTCCTGGGGTATTTGGTTCTGTCTCCCTCATCCTTGTCAAGACAGCTGTTCGGTGGGTATTTCCCCCTCTGCCTCTCGTATCACTTTCCATGGTGGAGCGGTGGCTTTTGCCAGGATTCCAGGTCTGTTTGTCACATTTCTCCAGCTACCTTGCCTTGGCCCATGTGCTGGCTCAGCATTTGTGCTCCTCTCTGGGTTCCTTCTCTGGATAGAGCCATTGCTTGTGACTCTGCTTGCATTTTTTGAGATTTAGATCTGCTCTTGTCCATACTCTTGCTTGCAAGCTGATCTCCTGTAACCCACGACGGCTCTGTGTAGTTTGATGTTGACAAAGCAGTTTGTGGACTCAGTTGCAAGGTGAAGAACACTGGTCATTTCTTTCTTGATTTCTGATCAAAACCTGCCATTTTTCGGTGGAATTCCAGCCTTCCTTCATCTCCTTTGCAACTGTGATGGTTTTGGTTGCATTTCTGTCAACAATCTCTTTCAATGCTGGATTTTGCTTTTATATATTAGAAAAAATCACTCCCCTTTAATTAGAAAGTCAAAATCCTTGCCACTGATTTTCAGGCCTGTAAGTAGACTTCAACCACCCTTCTTGTGCACATAGACTTTTCTTTTGGAAATCCACCTCATGTGGAGTTTGAGTTGGCCTGTCTGCTTGTTTTGTTTTTAGGGGTTGTTTTGCCTGCTCACTTGTAATTCCTGGGCATCCCACTAAACTGAGTGCTCTTCCAGGCTTTCCTTCTTCCCACCAGCAGAATAAATGCAAGTCGCAACAGAGACCCTGGGGTTCCCCTGAAACTTCTGCAAGTTCCTGTGAACTGGACCTCTCAGATCCACGTCAGAGGCTGTTAAATTAGTGGGAAACTGTTTGACTGTAATAAGTGAGCCCTGGGGTCCAAGCTTGGGGTGAAAGTCAGAATTGGATCCAAAAGCCCATTTGTGAAGTGTGCAGGAGCACAGGACTGTGACTGCCAGGCCATCAAGCAGCACATACTGGAATAGCCACAGGGAAATGGTTTGATCAAAGTGCTTTATAATCTACAACTTCTTTATTTGCATACTTCAGCAAGGCAGGTCAGATTTCTCTACTACAGGCTTAGTGGGCACGTGGATTTTGTTGATGTTTTGGGCTCTAGGTGAAGCTTACCCTTTTGTTTGTGGCTAATGGCTCACAGCCTCATTTCAGTTGGTTTTCAAGTGTGGTTTCAGGCACTTGGTCTGTGCTGCTTCATAGAAATTTTAGTGAGGAAATGCTGTGGTGTCCAGACACCGGTTTAATTGAATCACTGCTTCTGCTATGACAGTTTTCTCCTCCTCTGGAGTTCGGGACCTTGTCATCTATCCCTGTCTGCAGACAGCAGGTGAATATGACTTGGGCAGAAATGTGTTGTGCAAATATTTCTGCTGTCGTGTTTATCTGGCACAGTCACATTCCTTCCAGCTGGCCCAGAGGAGTGGAGTACTGGGAGACACTGTCTGACCTCAGCAAGAGGTGCCAGAGATGTTTCACTCAGATATTCTTGCCTTGACAAGAGGAGTGCATTGCCCTGAACTCTGCTTCGTAAGCTTTTCTAGTTTTGGGGCTCTTGACTCAGAGACCTGACTCTGTTGCATACACTTTGCTTTTAGTCTTATATTTCTTTTGAATAAGACTTTGGGCAAAGGAGGGGGAATAACTGGACTTTAAGTTCAAGCACTGGGAGACATATTTGGTTTTTGCAAGTCTAGAGAATGCTGAGGAAGGCTTAATGCACTGAGCAAAGTGGAAGTGTGAGTTGTTGCTGCTTGTGTGCAGTTTTATTGCCATCCTGCCTTCCCTGCACATTCAAGCTTTGTTCAGCCAAGTTTACCTCCAGCAAATGCTGCAGCAATAATTGTTTTGTAAAGAACTACCATGAGAGTGGTGCCTGCGAAATATCAGGGAGGTGGCAGCTATCCCACAGCTGCTGCTTTGTGAGGGAATTAAATCATCCACACCACCATAAAGCCTCTTCTTTTTGGTATAATTGGGACGTGTCAGGGTTGATCTCTCATCCAGGCCCAGGGCAGGAGATGCCTGAAAGGGATCTCACTGCTTGGCCAAGCTGGAAGCACGTCCTGTTGCTGGGGGAACAGCCATGCCATGGCTTACAGGTGAAAGGGTGCTTGATCTTTAGAATAATGGTGTAAAGGTTTACGTGAAATACATTGTCTGGGTTTTAAAAATACCAGCTTGACATTTAGTGGGACATAAAGGGAATGTATCAATGGTTTAGGTGGTGGTTGACAAATAATAATAAAAACTGACTGCATCTGAAAATGTATTTGAATTCCTGCCAATTGTGCTCTAGCTTTTAGCAAAACAGTTCTGGAAAAAACAACAATAGAAAGGGCAATGTTGAGTTGATAAGGGTGAGAGTTTATTCTCTTAGCATTATTGGGCTGTTATTTCTGGATTACTTTTTTCCCCATTTGCAACTTCGTAAATGAAGGTTTCAAGAGTAAAAGCAGGAAAAGAACTTAGCGTGAGGGATGAAGGAAGGCAGCTGAGCACATGGGAATCAGAGTGGGAGACTTGTATGGTCTCCCATTTCCCTCCATAAATGCGACAGTCCTGATGAATTCTGGAGAAATCTGAATGAAAGTGGATAAGCATCCTGTTGCCACAGTAAACATGTTAAGGGCTGCAGTGAAAGTTACAAAGGGAAGAGTTCAAAAGTAAGGGAATAAGGGAACAATCATTGGGAAGAATTTTGGAATAAGCAGCTTCTCTGGTGCAACAGTAAACCTGGGTAGACCTTTTTGAACCTGAGACCTTATTTTCCCTTTGCCAACCCGTTTCACAGCCTCCCTTCTAGAGCTGCTACTTGGACACTTATTTTCAATCGTGCAGCACTGGAACCAAGTGCACGTGCAGGGAATGAGGCACCCACAGACCCGTGTGCCCAACTGCCCCGGCCCCTTCCTGGCAGCCTGGCTCTGCAAATCTTCATCCTAAATTAGCAGGGAAGGCTCCCCCTGGCTTAGCAGATGAGGCAAGCCTCCTGGGCAATGGAAGTTGCTCACTCAGTTGGCTCCAGTGATGAGTCTGACACAACCAAAGCCTGCTTATGTCACACTTTGTGTTTCCCTCGTGGCTCTGCTGCGCTCCCGCGTATTTTTAGCCACAACTCCACGGCTGCCACCTCCTGCTCTGGCCCATCAGCCCGGCCACTCAGCCGCGCCTGATGTGGGCACCACGGGGACAGGGGACAGGCTGTGAGTTGGGGAACAGCCCTGCTGGAAGGCATGTGTCCCCAGCAGTGGCTCCTCACCAGGGCTCTGCTGGTCCTGCAGCCCTGGCAGCCAGACACCCTCTCCAGCTGGGATCCACTGGGATTCTGCCGTGGTCACACTCATGTAAGTCCAGGGGACTGAGATCTGCCCAGTAAGGGCTTTTCTTCCTCCTCTTGAGCTCTAAGTAACTTTTATTTTGAAGATGCCAGTCTGGACTACTCTTGGGGGATCTGCCAGGCAGAGCTTTTATAAACGAGATCATCAGAACACCTTTCTTCTTCCTTTTTTTTTTTTTTTTTTTTTTTTTTTTTTTTTTTTTTTTTTTTTTTGAGAAAAGAGTTGCATTAGGAACACCTGCAGAAAATTGCCTCAGGGAGCATTTTGCCTTAGAGAGGCAAGATACTGCTGAGAGCAGATTAGAGCCAGCTTACAAATTGCTGCCAGAAGCCCTTTTGGTTGTGAGCAGCCAGGTCTGTGTATTCCTTTCCTTCCCCCCGTTTTTTGTCCACCTTCCCCAGACTCTCTCCTGTTTTGAGTGTTGTGAGTAGCTGGGTTCAGATGTGTGGTTTTATTTTATAGCTTTTCCATGCTGTTTTTGAGGAGCATCAGTTATTCTAGAAGCTGGAAACAATTTTTTTGCACTGATAAATGAATTGTTGGGAAGAGCTTCAGTTTCACTGCAGAGAAACCTTTTGCAGGCAGAGCCAGTGGGGATGGATTTGCCCTGAATGCTGAGGGAAAATGACCTTCCTCATACTAGGGTTCAGAACTGCATCCAAAATGCACATTCACAGTAGTAGCTGTGTGGAGAGTGAAGAGAGACTGTGCCCTCATGGTAAGTGAGGCTTACACAGAGCCTTCCCTGAAATTAAGGTTAACATTGGAATCAGTGCTGTGCTAACACCTTTTGCTCTAAAACCAGCTTTTACCTCTGTGTGAAAACCCATTGGGAAGCACAGAGCTGCTGGCACAGCTTTGCCCTTCCAGCCTGGGATCCCCCAGAGATGGAGCAGGGCCTGGCCCCAGGGTGGGCAGAGGTCAGGGAGGTAACGACGGGCTGAGCTTGGCGAGTGCAAGGGGCTGGCTGCTCCCTTTGTTTTAGACTGAATGATCCTTATTTTGCTGCAAATCTGTGGGAACCCAGGATGGAAAAGTTACACTTCTAAAGTGGATTCAAAATATTTATTACCAGGTTGTGAATTTAAGCCAAGTAATCAAGGATATCTCGGTACAGAAGAGAAAATCACTTACAATTTCCAATTTCCTGACACATGAATGACAATTTTTTTTTTTAGGCAAATTTATCAGCAAGATAATTGTTTGAATAAAGACCTAGCAGTCATAAGGTTAGAGCAGTAGGAAAGGTGAGGTAGTAGTGTTTAAATAACCCCTTTAGGAAGTGGCCTAGGCTGCTTTATCTTGTTTCCCCGGCTCGCATTCCTTTGGTGGCTGTCACATGTTTACCAACCAGCAGCATTCCTTCTTCCTTGGGATGTTAAATCAACAAGCACATGCAGAGAAAAGGGCAAGAACCCCAGCACCACACCTGTTACTCAAACTCAGGACTGTGCCTCTCTTCAGCTTTGCCCAGCTCGTGTGAGTACTACAGATTCTGAGGATTTAGCAAACTGTCTCAAGAAGAACACTTTTCTCATAAATAACACATTTCAAAACTTTCTCGGGAAATTCCATTTCTGGTTTGACTCATTTTGCTGCTTTATGTAAGTGTGATTAGGTAAGTCTTGTGTTTGGAATGCTTTGGGGCTATTTCTTGGTGCAAAGATAGCTTTCCTAGTTTGTTACTTGGGTGACAATTACAGTTTGGAAAAGAAAATCCTGTGTTACCCTCACTTCTAACTTTGGATTTTCATGCTGCTTTGGTTGTCTTGAAATACAAAGATCTTGGAAATTGCAAGGAATGGAATAGGAATAAGCCTTTTCTTCTGTTTTCTGCTTTGGCATTGTTCTGTTTCCTGCTGTCGTTCCAGATTTTATTGTAAGGCAGTAGTAGACCGTAATTCTAGATTCATAATGAGTAACAAAAGTGCAAAGCATTTCCATTCCTGCTAAGCAGAGGGCACATCTGATCACTGTGCAAGGGAAGCCATGGGTGCTTGCAGGAGTTTGTGACTGAGATAGGTTCAAAGAAAAAAAGGAACTTATTGTAGCGTGATGGCTGTGAGAGAAAAGAGCTGAAGAGATCCCAATAAAATAGTGAGTAGATTCCATAGCTTGGCTCAGTGTGCCTTAAAACATCTCAGGAACAGGCTGCACTTTATTCTTGTGGTCCTTTATGTCAAGTGTTTTGCAGAGTGTGTGTTGGATGTTTGCTCATGTGGGCTGGGCCGCAGCATCGGTGCTGCAGAAGGCCTTGAAGTGCACAGAATCTATTTTAGTCCATCTCCATTGCATCTGCTCTGGCTAACAGTTGCCTCTATCTGCCTCCCCCTTCCCCTCTCCTGGCTCTGAAGTGGCACAGCTCTCCATTTATCCCTGAGAACAGTCGGACGTCACAGCTTCTGCTTGAAAGAAACTCTGCGTAGATGCTTTGAAATTTGTTAATGCAAATGAATCCTCTGAAACAGCTTTTGTGTTGCATCTGGAGGAGGCCCTTCCATCCAGAGAAGGCCCTTCTCCCAGGTTTTATAGTGCTGGGGTCCTGTCCTGAACGTTGTTTTTACAAGGGAATTATGGAGAGCAACTTAAAGTATTAACAATTGTTTTCTGACATCATTCCTGTTCCTTATTAGATCAGTGACCACTCTGCTTTTCATCTTCCATGGCCTGTACAGACAGATATTTCGGGCATAAGTACCAGGGTTCATCTTTGATTCAGTTTGGATGAACTTTTCCGTTTTTGGCTGAACTGAGAATAGGTAAAAGTGAGGAGTGCCTGGACTAGAAGAAGGCATGATGTAGGAAAGAATAAACTGGGAAGGCACACATAGGGAGTGAGCTGTTCTCCTGGCCATTTACAGTCAGCTCTGCTTCCCTCTTCCTGATGCCTGCAGGACTTCATTGCCTCTCCTTTGTCACAGAGCCCTGGGTTAGCTGAGAAATGACTTCAGTTCCTTCCTTTCTCCATGCAGCCCCAGTAACTGGTTAACTGGTTTATACTTATGTGGAGAGAGGAATGTTCCCAGGGCCGTGGTAGAAGGTGGCAGTAATTGCTCAGCTCTTCACTCGATTAAATACATGACTCTAGAAACTGCTGACATTTTTTTTTCCCCCCCCACAAGCATTTATTTTAATTGCTTTTGTTACTGTTAGAACATATTTTCTCAGGGCGTAGGTCACTTGGTCGATACCAGAGGCCTAGAAATCTTCCACAATGCTCCCTCTCTTTGAAACCACACCCTGATATATGTGCAGCAGCCTTCTGCCTCAGGCCTCCCTGTTAAATGCCAACAATTCCTCCATGCTGTTCCTCAAGAGCGGCAGCCTGAGGCTGGTAGCTAATCCAGATCCCAGGAAGCTGTGGTGGGGCAGCTTCTCCTGTGCAGACATCCTCTGTACCAGGTCAAAAAACATCCGAGGATCCCTCATGCCAATTGTGGCAACGCCAGAAGTTAATCCGGCAGAAGACAGCCTGTGTGGAATGAACTCCATGTGGGATCTGTGGCTTTTGGGTTTGGAGAGTTGTGGATTAGTGTCCTCTGAGATGCTGTAAAGAATGATCCGGGAGCGGAAGGAGAGCCTGAATGCCAAAATTGAGTCTGCTGCTCAAACACCCCAATTTCTTTTGGCAATGTCATGGAAAGGTCGTGGGGCCATCTCTGGTGGTGCAGCTCTGGTGGTTGTTAGATGGAAACTGGGGGCTTTTCATGGATGCAAGTCTCACCACCACACAGAATTTCTTGTCTCAGCAGCAGCAGCACAACTGTAGAACACTCTTCTGTCCCCCTTGCTGCTCATGCCTCTTTTTGTGGCCCCTTGGTTTGCTAAATGCCAGACTGACCACCTGGATTTGTGGCTGGGCTTAAATGCAGGGGCAGGAAACCTTTAGGGAAAATGTATAAAGCTTGGCTTGGCTACTCCTTTAAAAAAAATAAAAATCAATGGCTGGTTGTGCTCTCAAGGCAAAATTAGCCACCAAAGCTACCCTTTTAGCACTGCCCATTAGAAGTTTTAGAAAAAAGCAGGTGTTCTGTCCTGCAGTTTGACAGCAGGTCCTGATCGAGGAAGGTCGAGAGGTAGATGCTTGTCCTATTTTATCATTTTGGTCAGCAGTTTGCCACTGCTGGTACCTGGATGTGTTTAATGGGAGCTGAAAAAGGCACCGAGCAGCTTCAGAAGGCTCAAAACAAGTAGCACCAAGGGGGTGTGTGGTGCCGATATTGGAAACTTTCTTTTTCTTCCAAAGGTCAGGGGTTGAGGCACGGATGCTGTGAGGGTCCTGCTGCCTCCTGCCAGGATGTGCTGAGTGCAGGTATGAGGCTGAGGTCCCTTGCCACCCTCCTTCTCCTTTGGTACCTGCCAGGAGCAGCCCACAAGGACCCAACAAATAACAGGTCAAGGAGGAGCCAGGGCTGTGTTCAGAGGGCGCCCTGCTTTTCCCACTGGCGCGTGGCCTGCTCTCCACAGATGGGAAATCGTGTAAGTATTAAGAGATTTGGTTTGATTAGCTAAAATCTCCCGTTGGCAGCACATTTCCAGTCCCCAGAGCAATGGAGATCAGACAGGTTGCCAAGGCAACGCACAGCCTTCAGCGAGAGGTTTACTGTTGCGTCGTCCTTGGTCAATTGATGGAGTAGGGTTTATTTAGGTCTTTCAAAAAAACCCAAAGCTACTGTCCAGCCTTTCGCTGTGATGAGTCATTGTGCCTTGGGTCAAATTGGTGAAACTAAGAGCGAGGTTTTGTGCATGAGGAAAATAAGTACATGGGAGCATAAAAATCCCACTAAGATTCCTCTTTGAAGAGGTGAGAGCACTTCAGTTTTGAGTGGAGACAACTTATTCTTTTTTATCCCCTCCAAATAAGTGAAACAGCAACTGAGATCCTCCTTTCTCCCCCTTCTCCTCCCATTTCCTCTCTCTCCCAAATGTAAAATACTTATTTTTATTCTCTAGAGGACTCTGTGCTCGCTGTTTAATTCTTGACTCATATCAGAAGTCCTTCCAGTTTGACCTTTTGTCACTGCTTTGCTTGTTGCTCTCTGCTCCCTTCTCTGTTACAGGAGCCGTGGTAAATTCAGCTTATAAAAGTTTCCATTTCATGACATTATTCTTTCTTTTGTGTCACCTGGGAGATGAAAATCTCATCATGTCACCACTGCAGCTGTGGCACGTGCTGAAAGTCACTGTGTCTCTCGTTGCCTCTTCGTTGATCTGGATCCCACATCAGGGAGTGCATGGGGACAGGAGCATTGCTCACTCTGACTGTTCCCTGGATTTACTGACACGGCAGGATTGTGCCAGTGGTGGGCACAGCCATCTCTGAAGTTTTGGAAGGGACCTGATTCAATGTTCTCACAAGCCAAGGAGGGAAATGTCATTGTGCTGAGTGCCAGGCCCTGATTTGCTAAGTTAGTAAAGGTTTCTGTTTTAAAGTAATTCTGACAGTCATAGGAAAGGCTACAAGGATAACAGGATCACAGGGAGATGAAGGTGGTTACATGGGAGACACCACCAGAGCACCCTTTTTGTTTCTCCCACTGTTGAGACGAATGCGAGCTGTTTTCAGCAGTGGCTATCCTGTTAGGTCAGGGGGCAATCACTGTACAAGCAGGAATTGCAAAGAGTCACTGCATGGTCTAACATGGGGAGACAGGCTGGCATTTTCTGAACATGCAGGTGCTGTTCTATTGTGAGTGTGCACCTCAGCTGGTGTCATGTAGCATAGGGAGAAGAGAAGGAATTGAAAAATAACTCTAGACACTGCTTGCTGTGACAGAAATTCTGACCTGTATAATAAAACCGAGGCATGAACTTCATAGACAGTGACTGGTATGTGAGAGGGAAAAATTTTTAAGGGTGGAGGAGCCTTTAAAAGTCTGCATTGGCATCCTTATTTATTTATCCTTTTTGAGAGGATGGCAGCTGATAGATGTGTCACTGTGATGCTGCACAGTTTTCTTCTTTCCCTGTCTCAAAATACTGCATTAGTGATACCATGGCAACAAAGAAGTTGTCTTAAAGAAAAAGAGAGAGAAAAAAAAAAAAAAGCGTGACTTCAGTGTTCAAGAAAGGTGGCAGACTGACAGCCCTAGTCTTCCTTTTCTACCAGTAAGGCAGTGTTGGTGTCAGCTGTGACAAAAGGTATCAGATTATGATCTCTGTGTTGTACCGTGACTGAAAACAAACCTGGGACATGATCAAAGACAAACCTACTACAGGGAGAGCAGGCTGAGAACCTTCTGAGAAAAGGTGCTCTTGTTGGACAATTAAATTCTGGTTTAAATTTATAAGTTTTTCTAAGAAATGCATCATCTTGAAAAAACTTTCCTAGACCCAGGCTGTGTCCTCTTTCAGGGTGGAATTCCTCTCTGAGCAGTCTGTGAGAAAAAACAGCTGTCCCTGGCTGCTGTGGTAGTTTTTCCAGAGGGTGGATAGTCAAAGGATATCTGAAAGGGGCAAGTTCAGGTCTCTGTCCTGTTTGATTTACTTGCATTTGAGTACAGATCTCACCTCTAACATGAGAGCCCTAAGCAGCAGGAGATTGACTTCTAGGGACTAGATTATTTTGTTTGATCTAATTCAAGCTGTATTTATCATTATCACTACATCCATTTTCTTGCTTTCCTATGTCTCAGGTGAAAGCTTTGACCTCCAAGGTAGCTCAGTGCTTTGTGCGATAGCTGGTTTTACAATGGAAAATAGTTCCAGAGTGCAAAACTGAGAATTTTGGCAAAGCTCAGAGATTAGAGTGAATATTGAGATGGAGAAGAAATAACAGCAAACTCTTGAGTGTGAGGGTACCTCATAGACTGTGGGCTGGGAAAGCAATTTTATACCTGGTTCTAATTTTTCTTCACTGGTCTGGAGAAGAGCTGAGGTGAACAGTTGTGAGGCTGCAGGTTTCACTTTGATTACCTCAGCTGTGGGCCCAGCTCTGGGAAAAATCCTGGCAGGGACCTTGGGCCAGGAGGACCCAGGCCTGGATGGGTGCACTGTCCCCATCAAATCTCTTCAACCCTGACATGGAGGGGACAAGCTTTAAGCTCATGAATGACAATTCAAGTTCTGTGCTGCTCAAATTCTCAGTCTCCCTGGCCCTGCTGACTTCAATGAATTTTGAGTACCGTGCTGAACTGGAACCATTTTTATGGTTATTACTAAAACTGACGGTGAGCCTCTGGATCACCCTCAAGAGTGACCTCCACCAGACAGCACGAATGTTCCCTGTCCATCAGGACACATTTCTGTTCCCTTGTTCCATCTGTATTTGTGGTGTGTTTGCTTATAGCTGAAGGAATAGGGAGAAGGCCAGGACTCTTCTGGATGCAGCACTTCAGCTGTCATTGTTTGCAGAGGCTGTGTACTTGCTGTAGACTTGAACTACTGCTCCACGCTCGTTTGAAACACGTCCACCAAAACTAATGCTTCATCCTTTCTAGTTGAAAAATGCCTTTTGTTGAAGGCAGAATATTTCACAGAACCGTGTGTGCTCGGTTACAAATGTCATCAAGGGCACTGCTCAAGGCCGGGATGGGATTTTGCTGCTGGGAAAAGAGTGCTGCCACAGGGTCGTACACAGCAAAATACAGAGCAGCCTTTGTAAGGTGGAAAACCTGGCCTCAGGGAAAGCCTGTTTGAAATTGGGCCTATGGCTCCCACAGGGTGGCTGCTGGGTGCTTTGAGGTTTGCCCTCCCAGTGTTTATGTCTTGGTCATTCATCTATAGCAGGCGCTAAGTGAAATCCAGACTGCATCCTGAGAATTCAAGTCTGAGTCTGGCTTTTATGAGCAGGCTGAGAAAAACCAAATCTGCTCCGACTGCTGGCCCCAGTACAGGCTGCACAGCGAACCAAGATGAGCCCAAAGGGGAGAGGCTGCCCTCCTCTAGTCCTGCACCTTGGACATGGTACTGGGCAAAAGAAAATGTGGGTTCAAGGGAGAATTTATCTCAGGCCTTCCATTTCTAAGGGGAGTGCCCTTGTTAAATGCCACTGCCTCTGTGTCTTTTTTTGTGCCTGATGTGCCTTCAATTCATTGTGGCCTGAAGGTGTCAAGCACCTCTACTATATTGCATCCCTAAGAGAATCAGGCTTTTGGGGAAAAAAAATGCTTTTGTGTGACCCAGTGTGACTGGGGACAGATGCCTGAAGTCCCATGACTGTCACCACGATGTCATCTCTAGGAAGGTGCTGTCGATGTTCTGTTTGGTAGCCTCAGCTTTGGGGTGAAACTTGAGGTTATTCTAAGCACTGAAATGCCTGTGTAGGTGGATGTAACATTTCTTGATTGCTCTTTTGGGTCTTCCACCCTTTTGGGTTGTGCCTGTGGCATGGCTCCTGTTCTGTGGGGCATTGTGTTAGTGTTTCCCTGCTTCAGAGACTTGCTGGGGGGATAAATGCACTGAAGCCTGCAAGGTGTTTGGGTGGCTCTGTGGCTGGTAGAAGAGAGGGAGATGAAGTTGCTTCACTGTCTTTGAAACCTTTGAAATTGCATGCCTATGTCAGAGGCCATAGGAGCAGCTTAAATCTTTGAAGATGGCCTGCAAATACACCAGCAGCAGCTACTAGAGGGGCCATTCCCCCACCCTTTGATCAGACAAAATTGGCAGTCAAAATAAACAGAGGTATAGTCAGGTCATAAGTGCCTGTCAGTTCATCATATTCCTTTTATATAAGGACTGGAGAATCTCCTCATTCTTGGTATCTGTAAATCAGCACATAAAAATAAAGTGTGTGAAACTGAGCCTCTGTGCAGGGCAAGTCCTCCTGCCTTGGATGGGAATTTAACTTCTGCTACAGCACTGAATGTGGTCTGATTGAGTTTCTGATAATGTATTTGTGGATCACCTTGAGGAGAAGAGGGGGAGTTATACAACTGTTCCCTCACAGTGCTGTTGGAAAGGGTCAGGCTTTGTCTCCTTTGAAATAGATATCAGGATAGAGCTGCAGTCCTGTGAAAACACACATTTATTTCTGAAGTGTTTGTGTATTGTGTGTGTGGTGCACATGAATAGAATTGCCACCTGTCCAAGGCTGATAAGGACGAGCAGTGGTCATGTTCTTGCAGTTTGCTGTGTGAAGATTCGGCGCCTACAGCTTCCCTCAGTCTGAGTTTATGAAATGCTGCATGCAAGGAGCTGCTTCACCATTTGTGGCACTTTCTGAGTTTGCATAGATGTGGATTTGTTGGAGATTTTGCTATGATGGACGCAGTGTTAGCCATGGCTTCTGGAAACCCTTTACCTTTTCCTTCTGTCTTGCTGTCTCAGATCCCATTAGTTATCCTATTCCTTTAGGAATCCACATATGGCTCTGCTTTCCTTTATAACCTTGGCCTCGGCTTGTGAGTGGGCAAAGTGACAAGATTCTGATACCCACGTGCTTTGGGCACCAAGCAGAGGAAGTGACTGAGGAAGCTGCCTGGTGTTTCCATCGCACCCAGCAGGGAACTCGTCCTTGCAGTGGGGCTGCTGCCATCCCACACAACTTCCCTTCAGTAGCTGCTGAGCCTTGCCAAGCACAAGGATGGACTCCTGGACCTTGCTGTGCTGTGACACTGCTGATAGGGATGAGGATATGTAGATATGCAAGTAGGTGGAAACCCTCTAATACATCATAATGATAATAATAATAATAATGTACACTTGTACTGCCTTGCAGCTTTCGCTAGAACTTCTGCCCACGCACCAGCCTACTTGGTTCACAATGCAGTGTGCATGCTAGACAATTAGTGGCTGATAATGAAAAATGTCATGGGAACCAGCAGGAAAATCATAGCTTACTCCAAATATATAATGAAATGTAATTAGCACAGACAGCAAAACAGAAAATTTATGGTTTCTTTTTATTTCATAATTAAAAAGTACCAGTAAACATTCCCTTTTCAGGAAGTTTGGTATCAAATGAAATTAAAGAACTATTGTTTGGAATAGTATTTTATGCAGAATTTAACCCTTGCACAGCAGAAGGGATTAAGGTCTTGCTAGTTGCAGACTCTCCAAGTGAATCTACTGTGGAGCTTCTTGTGTTCATTCCCCTGGCCCATCAGGAGAGGCCAGGTCTGGTAGCAGAACTGCTGTGAAACCTGCTACAAGCCAAAACCCCAGCTGCATTCAATGCATGTGACAGTGTGGCCAGCTCACCTCTCTTTGTTCTTCTGGACAGACTCTCCCTGAAGTCATCTTGTGGTGTGAACGTGGCTTTGAGGAGAGGCTGGAGCAGGAGCAGCACTGTAATACCTTGTGCTCCCTTGTCCTCTCAGATTTCTTCTGTTGACCTCACTTCCATTTCTGATCTTCTCTTTTCTGCCTCGGGGCCCTTCACGCTGCACCTCTAGCTTGTTCTTGAGCACAGGACAAGGAGTGTGTGCAGTTGTGTGGCCTCAGCTTGCCAGGAGCACAAACACCATTTCTTGCCTTGTGCTCCCAACCAGAGCAGCAGAATGAGCAGACCCCCTGTGCCACTGCACAAAGGCGCCTCTGGCATTCATTTCTTGGCTTAAAAATGGGTGAATGGGGGAGGATCTTGGCTGAATGCTTATGTCCCAAAGCATGTGGTGATCAGCACCTCCCATGGTTTGGACCAAGAGTTGAATGCCTTACTCTGTCACATGTTCTTCCTCCAGTCACAGTCTGTCATCCACAGGTGTAAGGATGGACACTTTACCTGTGTGAAAATGGACACATTCCAGCAATGCTGCAGCGCAAAGGATGTGTGTGCATTTCTGCTGCTTTTCCTCCTCAACACCTCTCAGCGCAGACATCCACCACGAGCCAGAACAGAGCTCGGCTCCAAATCAGTTTTACAGTCATTTCTCAGGCACAGCTTTAGCCTAGAGTGTCAAACCTGCAGAGAAAGCCCTTCAGCTGAGGGCTGGGAGGTGTGGTCAGGAATGTATGCAGGTGCAACATGTTTTCCTCCTGATGATGGAGAAGCAAATTGACAGCCTGCCTCCCCTCCAGAGGGATTTGAGCTTCCAGCTGGAGCCAGGTGCAGTGTGTGAGACAGTGCTCAGGGGCAAACTCAGCCCTCCTTTAGACACTGTGGCACAAGCTTCTGGTATCTGCCACGAGTATTGTGCTTGAGAAAGGAGGAAACTTGTGCATAAAGCCACAGAACAGGATGCATGAGCTCTGTTGCCTTGTGATGCACAAGTCCTAGGCACCTCCTCTCAGCTGGACAGACCATCTTCAGGAGGGATAGGAGGGTTGCTTGGTGCATCCAGTGAAGGGAGGTGAGGGATCTCAGCCCTTGCTGGTAGCTGGCTGATGGTCTTTCTCACACAGGAAGAGTCTGTGCAGTCCATTCTACACTGTGTTCCCAAAAACTGTCTCTGTGTGGACAGTTTTTAGTATTTGGCTTTCACAACTTCCTCCTTGAAGTTGATGTTGGACGTTTGGTGAGCTCTGACAGGTGGTGGCTTCTATATTTTGCCCCAAGCAGTAGGGGAAGCTGGAAGGGTTGTCCCAAGTCCCACATCCCTGACCTACTACTTTCTTGTTCCTCTGTATCTGACCAGGAAACAAGAATTAGATGGGCAATAACACTGTTGTGCCAGTCTGAGTTACTTTACAGCAAGTACATAGCAGGTGATCATTTGTCTCCAAGCTTTCCTTCAGGATGTCTGTCTAGTCAAAGATCTGCTTTTTTCCTCTGGGATTTTGAAAGCTGCTTTGAAGGTCTTTTGGGGAAAAGGGGCACTCTGAGGATTTTTCTCTAGCTGGTGGTTGTGTAGTGTTTCACAGCATGTGTTGAATAATTTATATTTAAAAATACTGGTGGCTTGCTTGTGCCCTGTCTGAGTAGGGGAAACCCTCGTGCCTCCTTGGGCTCACTGAGATTTTTATGAAGTAAAATAAGTGATAACAGTGGCATCCTTGCTGCACACATCCTCTTGTGCGCTGAGATGTGGTGATCCCATGTGTTTTACATGTAAGGTAGAGCATTATCCTTTTTCCTGCTTATTCTGTGCTCAAGAACACGGCAAGTCAGTGATGGGACCCAGCCAGGCTTTCATGTATATTCTGGGGTTATGGCTGCTTTGATTTATACTCATCTCCTTTGACTTATCCTTGGCTCCAGCAGCCACTTAATGGTGACTTCAGCAGCTGAAAATAGCCAGAGTCGATGTCTCACTCAGCCACTCTCACATCCCCTGCTCCCTGGGTTGAGGTGTGAGGGGAAAATAGGTCTGAGATGTGCCTGCCAAGTTATCTAGGGAAGTTACAGAACCAAACTGCAGAGCTGGCGTGCTCAAGGACAGGTTGGATGGGGCTCTGAGCATCCCAGGGGAAGGTGTCTCTGTTCATACCAGGAGGACTGGAACTAAACGGTCTTTAAAGTCCCTTCCAACCCAACCCATTCTGTGAATATTCTGTGCCCATGCAGAACAGAGCAATGGAAGTGTAGGCTTCACCTTGTTGTCATTTAAGCTGCTGTGATTCAGTGCATATTTCTGTTCCTTCCTTGGGCTGGGTTGAGGAAGGTCAGAGCCACCTCCAGAGTTTGTGTAACACATGTTCCTCTGGGTTCAGTCCCAACCACTCGCTTGTTTTGCATGTGGGCTGCTGCTGTGCATTGGTGATTTTTGTTTCCAGTTGAGGCATGTTGACTTGTATTAATTTAAGTTTTTTAAATCCCCTAGACTGAAGGCATACAGTGCACTATCAGGGCTGTAACTGGGACAGTGTAGCTCTTCTAGCCCAAGTCTTTCGCTGAGTCAAGTCCTATAAATTCCCAGTGGGATGCTCCACAGACAGGGCTGGCTCTGTTTACATCCTTTCATCCTGCTCATCTCATCTGTGAGCTGCAGATTTGCAATCACAGGCATCCCTGGTGTGCCACTGATGCTGCTGATATTTCATTTTTATGGGGTCTTTGACTTGAATTGAACAGCTGAACTTCACCCCTCCCTGGTGAAGTAATTACCAGAATAACCAGCCAATTTTTTTGCAGATGACACTGAAAGTTTTTGACACGTGCGCCCTTGCCACCCACATCAAGTGATGTATGTAGTGTTTGTCCCTTGTTTTGGCATTTTGATATGTGTGAGAGAGGTGAAATGGCTTTAAAAGCTTTTTGCTGGCGCCTGTGGTTTGCTGCAGACCCAGTGGTACAGGCAGAACATGATAAATGGAAATCAGACTGTTTCTTTACAGTTTGACACAGGGATGTTGATGTACAGGGCTGGGACATCAGCTAGTGCAAAGCCACTGTGCTCATTACCTGTGGCCAAACCTGACACTCGAGGAGCTGATCTGAATTACCTTAGCTGGAGGCTGATTTTTTTTTTTTTTTCCCCCCCAGAAAATAATGGTGATTATGTAGTACAGTAATATACTTCTTACTTAAGGGTAAAGTAGCAGTGGAATGAGGATCATAGGCTGCACATTAACCTGGCTCGTGGTAATTGTAATGAAGTTAGTGAGTACCATTATGTGTAATCTGATTGTTTTAAAGAAAATACATAAATTGCAAAGGAGGTGTTGGGGCCTTAATGACCCTTTCTTGGCCGGATCCTTGTTGCAGTACAGATGGAGAGTGCCTCTCTTGGAGCTGGTGTACTCCTGCAATTTACAAAAGTTTATTAAAATCAGTTGGTGTCTTTCCTGTGTTGGAATTCATCGTATGACAGAAATTAAGGCCTTAATTGGAACCAAGTCTGTGTGATGTACATCCTTAGCAGACTGGGCCAATGCATTAAATGGATGTTGCATCCATTTAACACAAGTCCACGTTCTGCTGGATTTAATTTCTATTTCTTCTGCAGAGAGGATGGGGAAGCAGAGCCATGGATACAGCTGTGCTTAAACCACATCTCTCCCTGGGCAGTCTTTCCTGGTTGTGCTGATGTTTTCTTTTTGACGTTCTGTTCTTAGTTACTCCTGAGGCTGCTGGGTCTTTGTCTGCAGTTGGAGTCTTCATTATTCTCCCTACAGTCCTCTGCCACTCCATCAACAAGAAGCTCTGCTGTGAAGAGAGAGCTGGGCTCCCATACCTGGAGCAACAAGGGCGAAGAAAACACTGCAAAGAAAAGTCCAGAGCTCATGAGGGCCTTGGTAAGTGTCACAGTATTACACTGCCTTTGATGTGGAGAGTCTTCTGGAGGCTTTGATTGCTGGGAGGACAGATACAGGCCCATTTGCTGTTTCTCTGGTTGCTTGTGTGGAAAACAGTAGAGTTTTGAATAGTAACCTCCCAGATTTGATCATAAGGGTATGTAATTGCTACTGTGTTCCCATTATCTTTGTTGTCTGGAGTAATGTCTTGAAAAATGAAAGTCAGCACTGGGGAAAGAAGCACACTCCCTGCTCTGTCTGTTGTGGGAGTGTTTTGTTTATCCAGCGAGGAGCAAAATGTGAGTGTTTCTGAGTAACAACGGTGCCTTTCTGCTCACAAAGGATATGCCTGTCCTGATTTCCTTGTAGTGGCTATTACGTGCTCCTTCATGTGTTTGTTGTGTTCTGGAAACATTATAAGGTTATAAAGTAAACCCATAAGTCCTGGAGTCAAAACAACTGGGAATTTTACTATGTCAGAAAAAAGAACATTTAAATTTTTCTCAGCTATCAAAAATCTGTCCGTTCAGGTAATGCTGGCAACTGTGAAATTGGTAATTTCCTCCTATATTTGTAAATTTGCATGTCGTAAGTGTATAATCACGGAGATAATCAGCCAAGAAGAGACCTCAGAAGCCTCCCAAATAAAAGGTTTGCTTCTTGGTGGTTCAGTCTTAAAGCTAATGGCAGAAGGACACAATCCCGAAGCGCAGAGCTCATACAAGGTTGTTTTGCTGTTCATTTTGCCTTGTGGCTCAATGTGGCTGTTGCAAAGGACACGATCTGGTCGTGCTTTAAGACTCCAGGACTCATGGATGGTTGAAGGCTTGGATGCCATCTGTGGTAGGGACTCAGGGGGACCTATTCTTGCTAAATGCATTAGTGAGCCAGGGACAGGCACGAAAAAGGTACAAGTACAAATGGTACTCGAAACGATTCCCACCCACGCCCCTCTCGACTGAAAGTCCTAACTTCAGTGTTTCTAAACAAAGACTATGGGGTTTTTTTAATAAGTTTCCCTCATCGATATTATTTTTAAGTCTTTTTCCCCTTCTCTTCGCCTCCCATCAAGTGGTGTAAAAATGTGGCTTTTATTTCGGTTTTTAAGATGACACATCTCCCAGGAGCGTGTGGGTGTTGACATTCTATGGAGCTGTCACAGGCTATCATGTAAACATGTATTTGCAATGCTTTTTAAAATGTGAATTATTAATAAACAGAGTGGCTTGCTTTTTTTTTTGGTGTTTGTTGCTTCCAGATTTTGAAGGACAAGAAATTGCTTCCCAGCTGACACTCTCGATGGCAATTTTCATTTCAGACTAAGTCTCATGTGTCTGAGTGATAAACCTTTGAAAACATGGGTTTATAATGGAAACACTAATTCAACTTTAACTACAGCTGTGCCGTGCAAGAAAAATACCACATATATTAATGAGGTGCTAAATCTGATACGGCAGAGGAATGTGTTGTAATCATTAATTACAATGGAAGCTTAAAGCTGGAGTCTGCTTTTTCTGTTCAAATAAAATCGGCTTGGCGAGTTGGAGCTGAGAGTTATTTAAAAATATCACCTCTATATTTAGTTTAAATTTCACCGTGGCGTCTTGGTACTTGTAAAGTCAATATGGAATCTGTGTGTAGGAAATGCCAATGCTTTTAAAGGACAGCAGCATGAGGGAATATGTTAAAGCCTGGGCTAACTCAGTGTGTCATATGGCGAATGTAGAAACCTGGAGGCTGAGCTCGGGCAGGGAAGCCAGAGAAGGCTGTTTCCAGCATGGTGAGGGAGCTCTCCCAAGAGGGGTGTTGACAAGCAAGAGTTTGCTTCAAATTCAGAATCTGGCTTTGCTGGGTAGGAAGGAGCAGGATGGGGAGCGTTTGCAGCGTGCAATTTGTTGGTTAGCTTTCACTTTTCCTCTTTCCACCTTTTTTCTGTCGAGCTGTGTATGTTGCAAGGAGATCCTGATTCCAATACTCTGGTATTTCACATGTGGCCCACTGATGGTCGTTCTTCCCAGTTCTAAGCTCTCAAAGTGGGGAAAGCTTTTTGATTCTCCACATCTGGAATTAAGAGCGCTTAGAATGTATCTATCTAAATAGGAGAGAAGGCGTTTTGCATGACTGTAACATCTGCAATAGGATGAACCACCATGTGCAACAACACAAGTAGATGAAGGCTGTGGCCTGGGAAGGGGTGTGTGGGTTCAGCGCATGAGCTGCTCCTCTTGCCCTTGGATCCAGCTGAGTTATCTACCAGTGAAGAAAAGAGCTGGTAGAGAAACATGAGCAAATCTGTCTGCTTTGCAGGTGTGCAGGGTGACATTTAGAAAATGTGTTATAAAATGTCAGAGCCTCTTTTTTTGTTGTTGTTTTTGCTTTCCTGTATAGAGCCTGACCTCAGAACAAGGCAAGTGACAGAATGAAATAGGTGTTCCCATCATCATGGCTCTAGGATACATCCGGCTGGCTTGTTCCTGATCTAATTTTAATTGCACAGTTTGTGTCTCTGTGAAGGAACAAAGATAAGGAAAAGATCATTGTGAAAACGAAGATTTCATTGAAAAATCTTTTAGGAGACTTCAGGACAAAGACTCTTAATTACTGGGACAAAATGGATTGCAGAGTTTTGGTGCTTTAGCATTCTGTGGATCCTGTTCTTGACTGGTTCATTGACCTTAGTGATGAGTCCATCTCTTGAGCAGGGATGTGCTGCCCTGGTTGCTTCTCACGCAGCTGCAGAAGTCCCTTCACTGGGACTGCTGGAGCTCATCTGGACACAGCCAGCCTGTGTTTAGGATGTACTTGGCACTGCCGGGGAGAGCTCAGAGCAGGCTGCAAAGGCAGAGAAGCTGGTAGGAAGGTAGCACAGAGCATATCAAGCTCGCTTGGCTGTGCCCAAGCATGTGCAGAAAGACGTGGTGGCATGAAGCAGTCCTGGTCTTTCTGGAGTGATGTAGAGCCTTGATATTGGTCATGTGCAGAGTTCCTTAGCGAGGGAAAGATTAACTGCCACACCTTTAGAACCAGCTGGAGTGGTTCTTCACAGCATTGGTGATCTTTCAGGCCCTGGGGGAGTGTGTATGGGAAATTGCCCCTTGAATCATCTCTCCACACAAGGAAGGACGACCTTCCCTTGAGCAGAGGCTTGAGAGAAGTCAATGCGGTCTCATGTGGGACCATTTGATGCTGTGACGGTTTCGTGTCCCTGTCTGTAGTGTGGATTTTGGGATCAAGAGGAGGTAGTGATGTTCCTATGTGTGGTGTTTATAGTGTTGGGGAGCCCTTTACTCCAAAAGTCCATGGGTGAAGTGAATTTCACAGGTACACATGACAGTGCTGGGCAAACCTTTGTGTGAGGAGCTGTAACCAACCATATGCTTCAGTGCTGTGGCTCAAGGAAGTGAAGGGTCCTCTTTGTTCTACACTGTAAGCTTTTCATAATGATGTGACCTGAGACTGGGAAAGAAATTGTAGCTTAGTACACTGTGCTTTATATGAAAATATTCCAGTTGTGCCTTGCCTTGAACACTTGTTAAAGATGTACTTTTGATATGTGAAAAAAACATAAATATGATGAGGTTTGGAGGAAGATTTTTTTTTCATTATTCCTTCTATCATCCTCAAGAGCGCTTTCAGTTCATGTTCTCAAGCTGTTCTGCACAGCCACTGTTCCAGCCTCTGGGGCTAGCTGCACACTTAAAATAAATAAATGGAGATGCAGTTCTTATATAAAGCACTCATCTCCCGTAGCTGAGGCTTTAAGGGAAACATCAACACCTATAACACTCACCAAGGGCTGGAATGTTAGCAGTGCTGCCTGGGTGCTGCTTTTCACTGTCAGTGCTGCCCTTGGGCCCAGGCGGGCCCTGGGGACCCGTCACATGCACTGAGCCGGGACTGTCACACGCAGCAGAGGCAGAGATTCATGTTTAGGAGCAAGAAACGTGGGTGAGCGTGACAGCACCAGTCTGGCCTCCTCCAAAGTTGTGGAAACCCAGGGGTGCACTTCTCCAAAGAAGTACAATTGTGGCTGGTCCTTTTAACTCTGATGCCGAGTACCCAGCAGCTCCACTGTCCTCAGCAAGGGCAGGTTGAAAGCGGGCCTGAGGTTATTCCTGTCACCCAGCTGAGGTATGTAGCTCAGATTGCTTGACCAGCCAGTGGCAGGAAGGAGAGAAGCTTGTGAAAGGGAAGTTTCTCAGTGCCCAAATGAAGCTGCTCTTCTAAATTGCTTTTTCTCTCAACTGCTTCAGTAGAGGCATGTAGGAAGAGTGACTGGCTGTGGGACAGTGTGATTGCTGCCGCTGATGCCTGCCCTAGATGTTGGAGAGCTTGGTTTGCAACGAGGCTGAGTTAAATGAAGGGTTAGAGTAGCTGAGGGAGCAGTTCCTAAGTCAGTAGGGACAGCTGCCTGCTCAGATCTGTATCTCCAAATTCCTTTAAACCCTTTGAGTTTAGGTCTAGTTTTCCCAGTGACCCCTCAGCCTCCCAGCATTTCTGGCTGGACTGGTGGTTGACCTAGAAGTGAGAGGAGATGGGAGCTACAGGCTCAGCCATGTGTGCACACAAAGATGGATCACCAGGAACCATCCACTGTATTTTTGTCTCCTGAGCAGCTCTGTGTGCACTGCTCCGTGGTGGTCCACACAGAGCAATTCCCACAGGCTCTGCAAGGATGGAGTCTGTGCGTGGGGGAAGGAGTGACAGGAACTGGGTGACTCCTCTAAATGTTTCTAAAATATCTTCATTTTGTTGAACAGCTAGACATGCTCTCCCACTGCTAATTTCCATGCAAGTAATTGCTCTGATTGACCCTGGTTTGTTCACTTGCTGCAGGCTGGGTAGCACAATTGCAGGCGGGGTGGAGTCTGTGGGATCTGCTCTAGGGAACAGTTTAACAGCGCAGGTGGGTGGGTTCGAGTGGTGGTGTAAATTGGTGTTTCTCCAGCCTTTTGAACTTGTGATTTCCTTTTGGCTCTTCTGTCTTCATGCAAGCCGGCGAATGGCAGCAGCTCAATTACAGAATGTGCTGTAATTTCTGACTGCAGGTTTCTTCTTTCATTCTCCTAATCCAGTAATTACAGATGTTTCTCACTCTTTTAGCCTGAAAGAGCACAGTTGCCACTCCTAACACCACTTTGCTCATACTCCAATGATTTGTGAATTTCTTTATGCCCTTTATGTAACCCTCGGCTGGAGAAGTATAAATGAAGTTATTAATTGCTGCTTTTTGTACAACCACTTGGCATGGAAGAGTTAGGGGCTTTTTGGTGCCTCTGGTGACAAGTGGCTCTTTAAATGCAAAGGGCTTTATTTTGATTTGGAGGATGTGACTGCCTTCAGTGGAGTGACTCTGGATTTAACGCCAGTGCCAAGTCAGAATCTGGCTCGCCTGAATACCCAAACCAAATATTGTGGTCAAGGAGGTGTAGCCACTTTCTCTCTCCTGAAAATTCCCTCAGGTTTTGTATTAATATTTTGGTGGCAATAATATCCATCTGTGCATACACAGATCCCCTGCTTTCTGGTTGCCCTGGACTGACATGAGATGAACACACCTCTGATTTCAGTAGTTCTTACAGTCTAGGCAAAAACGAAGGCGTGAAGAGGTCAGCATAGGAAATCACCATCAGCTCCTCAGCCCCATTGCTGCTGGAGTTTCTGAGCACAATATCTGAATGCTGGTCTTCCAGGAACATTTTTTTTGCTTGAATTTGTCATCACATACTCTGTATGATGGAGAGACCTGGTTTTTTTTGAAAAAGGCTCCACAATTTTGAACGACAAATGTCACATTTGCATAATTCCTTTTTTTCTTCTACCTTTCTCCTCTTCTCCCCATCCCACTGAAGCCGTGAGGATCAGTAATTGTTGCCATTGTTATTGACAAAAGGAGAGCATGAACAAAGGGATGAAAAGAAAGGAGGAGACAACATGGGGCTAAATATCCTGATCAAAACCACTTTTGTCATTTGGGTATCAATTTTTACAACTAATTTGGCACAGCATCACTAGCGAGCTGCCTGCAAAGACATGAGATGATTTGGGAGTGAGAAATAAGTCTGCAGGCTTCCTGTGCGTGGGCTGAGCCCCGTGCAGCCGGGTACATTGCTGTCTGCCTGAGCTCATCTTTGTTTTCTCTTCACCATTCTGGGGCTTGCAGGACCAGTGCTCTGCAGCAATGGCTTTATTACTGCCTTGATTTGTAACCCGTGAATGTTTCCAATGAGATGTGTCTAATTTATTGGCATAAACCATTAGATTTTACTTGAATGCCCTGGAGTTTCTGATTCACCGGCTGAAAACTATTATCACAGAGCACATAATCACTTGGAAAGTGCCTCTGTCTTCTCTTTTTTTTGTGTGTGTGTTAAATTCAACCACATAAATAGCATTTTTATAGCACATAGGCCAAAAAGGTACCAGATGTTCTGTACTTCTGTTTTGTTTTTACCTTGGGGAAGTTTGGTCAGCAGTGACGCTCACAGCTGATGTGAACCTTGGGCACTGTCTGTGAACTTACCTCATAACACTGCTGCAAGAGGCTCCAACCCTCTGAACAGCTTCAGGTGCACAGGCTGGGTTTGGCACTGTGACAATTTCAACTGGAAATACATTTTCATCATAGTAATGTTTGGTGAGAGTGCGAGGGCTTTGCTAGCATCTTGTTAGATACAATTCTGGCAACTGCAAGAGGAGCAAAGAGTCCAGATTGTTCCCAGAACTAGGAGAGAGGATTTCTTGGCCCGGTGTTGCTGCTACCTGCCTTCATCTGAGTACATTTCTAACCTCCCCTCTGCTATTTTAAATGTGTGCTGGTTGGGTTCTAGTCTGAAAGGAGGATCAGGCTCATTACAGCTTTCAGTAATGAAATTTTTTTTTCAAAAAAATCTTACCCCTCCAAGCCTTCCTTATTTCCCCCTTCCACAAACAGCAAAATGGCCTTACCTTTTGCACAGATCCTTGATGTTCTGGGCATCAGCTCGGATCCATGCCTTGTTTTAGGTTTTTTCCCCCTAAACTTGGAGCAGAGCTTCGTGCTGGGTCAGTCATGCTGCTCTTTTTTGACGTTCACACAAATAAAGCTCCCGTTCATGGATATGATCCATTTTCAACCTGTGTTCTGCCTGTAAGGGAGGAGTTCGGTGAAAAAACTTTTCCAAGGGCCACACAAAAAGTGACTGAAGAAAAGGAAGTTTGTGCCTACACTCTGCAACAGCTTGAATAAGGGAAACATTAAGAAATGCACATCTGATGGCACTTTTTTTAGGAACCTACATATCAAGAAGATTGAAAGACACTTTGGTAATATTACAAACCTCTGCATTGTGGTAGTGTTTGAAATTGTGGTAATAGTCTACTTTTTTTAGCAATACAGTAATTGCACCTCTCAATGGGAATGCTACTCAGGAATAATGATCCTATCAAGACAAGGGAATATAGATTGTAGTAAAGGTTATGATGGTTTCTGTGAGAGGCTTAACATTGATCCTTTTAGCTATCTGATTTTCCAGGAGAGAAAAAAACCCCTAACAACTTGGAGTTTAGCATGTGATGTGGTGTGAAAATTCTTATGGGTGGTTTCAGAAGATGGAACTTGAAGTGGATTTGCTAAACTGCTTTTTTCCTCTCTCTTGTTTGATGAATACTTTTAAAAAGAAATGGATTTTTTTTTTCATTTCCCACACCTTTTATGCTTTTCTCAGTTCTTTTAGTTTTGTCTTTTTTTTTCTTCTAATGCAAGTCAAAACTGTTGGAGAAATCAAAAGTAAAAATCCGTTATGTTGAAAAGGCCGTGTTGTGAAATATTTCATAAACACGCTGTTAGAGCAGTGTCTCCTAATTAATGGAGAGAGCTCCTGGGAAACAGCAAGCCTGTAACACAGCTCAGCCCCTCTTTGATCCTCTGGTGAATTTGTGAAATCGTTGCCCGCCTAAACTTGTCTGCAGCTTGTTACACATTTTATCCATCTGCTGCAGGAACAGAAATAAACCATTTATAATTCAGCTGAACTCCAGTTGTTCAGCATATTGCTGATTGTGGAATCTTTGGGAAGAGGGAAAGGATGGTAGGAAAAGCAAAGCAAAGGTGAAACAGAGCCATGCACCCTGGAAAAGACATTGTGTTTGCATGTAGAGGTTATGTAGGCGCTGGGTTGCAAGTTGCACATGTGAGATGCAGGTGTTACTGCAGAGTGGTTCAGATTTTGTGGTGAAATACGCATCAGTGTCTGTCTATTGTCTCTAAACTGAAATCAAACCACTTGTTGGGGTTCTTAGGTTTCAACCCAGGTCTTGGGTAGAGCTGTGGATATGTATACATGTGTGTGTCATATTTTCCCCCAGCCTACAGGCAACTGCTTGGTATATGAAAGCTCATGTTCAAGTTCTATCTGCTGCTTCAGGCGACTGAGTGACCATGTCCAAGCTCTGCAGGTGGCTGTAGATCACTGCTTTACTTCCCTTACTAAAGCAAAATCCTGCCTTGAAAACTCCCTCCATCATTATGTTTGTGGTACCAACCTCCCTGTGATGTTTGCCCGAGTGTGATGTAGCCAGCCACAGCACCCAGAAGAGGGATAGCTCTGTTGGACAAATCAGGTGTTAGCTCCAAAATCTAATAACAAGAGGAGCCAATTATTCCCTATGCAAATATCACGAGGCTATATTCTGTTGATTTTTAGAACAGATCAGCACTTCATTTCAGTGCCCATATGTTTTATCTCCATTGGTTAGCCATCGCTCCTGGATGCCTGCATCCCTCTGAGGGCTACTGCTACCATGGATCCTGCTGCTGAGACAGAGGGAGAGCACTGTGAAGTTCTCCTTTCATCAAAAACCAGAGGTTCATTTGCTCTTGCCTGTAAATAAATGACAGGTTAATATTGTATCCAGTATCTAGCACTTACCCACCAGAGTTTATTTCCCTCCATGCCTGGGAGAATCTCACTGTTACAAGTACCGTCTCTTCCCAGTGACTTCTCTGGTGCTGTGATTTACCAGTAGCCAATCCACACTGTGCTGAAAATGGGTTGTTTGAAGCCTTTAATATCTTTGGTCTGTGAGAAAACCAGTAGCACAAAGCAGAGAGGCCTTGCCAAGGGCAGGGCTGGAAACAGGAGAGTCAGTGAAGGGAACAGCTCACCTGGGAGGTGAGGCCCTGGCACTGTCTGTTCCTTGCCATAGATTTAATGCATGGCAGGGAGCTTTACCTGGGTCCCAGGGGCTGAGCTGAGGGCTGGAGGCTGCCAGACGGATGCTGGAACAGTCTGTGCCCTGTGCCCAGGGAGTTTGTGACAGCCACAGCTTTTAAAATGCCTTTGGTAACCCACATTCATTTACTGCCCGTGTTCGGGCTGCAATTCTCAGCACGCACCGAAGCTGACAATAAACCTGTTGGAAGTGTCTGCAGCATAAATCAACATCACTGAACCAAATTATTTGGCACAGGTATTTTTTTAAGGTAAAGTCCTCTTAAGTCACTGATCTCATGTCTAAAATAGCTGCTCACCAAGCAAAGTGGGATCTGTCTAGTTTGTGCTCCATTTAAAGATCCAGAACACTGATATTCCCACTACATTTCTCTGGAGATCATTTCATAAGGTAATACACATTGCTGCTGAGCTTGTTTTCTTGCAGTTACACTGTATTTACCTTTTTATATTTTGGTTGCTTTTAGACCTCTCAATTCAGCAAGACATTGGTATTAATTTTTGAATCTTCTCTTTCGCTGTCTTTTAGTCTAAAATCTGCACCTATTTAATTCTTTCTTCCTAAACCCATCATCCTATTTGTAGGTTTTTCCTTCTCAGCGTTCCCAAAAGAATATCTGTCTTGTGATGATGTGGGAAGATGTATATTGGGCAAAAAGGCATGCTAACTTTCTGCAAGTTATGTATTTATTTAGGGTTTAGATGAATTTTGAGAAAGCATCATATCGAGATGACACCAGTGCTTTTGTTAACTTGCTTCTGTTCCCAGTAATTTCATACCTATAATATTCCACCTCCTCTGTTCAGCTTTTTTTTTTTTTTTTCCCATTTCTATGAATGGCAAAACAACCCTGGGTTGTGGGCAGAGAGAGTTTCTTCACAGCCTTTCTGGAGCAAAGCATTTGAGATGGTTGTCTGCCATGGGCTGCTACTGCAAGATTTAGGCCTGTCATTTTCATCATTCGAAACACAATTCTCCCCAAATTCTCCTCCCTTCAACTTTCTCACCTGGTCATACTAATGCTAAAGATGTGACAGAAATTTGGGCCAGGAGGTTATATGAGATTTTTGATTGGAGGTTGTTTTGTACCTTTTTTATTTTCCCCAGGTCTGTTGACAGCTGTTACCAGAATGTGTGCACTTCAAAAAGGTACTTGTGTTCCAAGGTTCTGTGTTCTTATTTTTATCTAAGGTTTAGCAATCGAATAAAAGCTTTCCAGATCTCTGCAGGAATATGTGCAATTTGTCCATCATTTCTGGATTTCTGGTGGTATTATCAATGGGTAGAAGTGCTTTTTCCATTTTCCCCTCTCAGTTCTAGACAGCTTACATAGATAGTGTGTCGACAGGTGTTGATGGACAAGCAATTTACAGTAATTTCTTATGGTGCTTATTCTGTAGCTCCCTGAATTGTAAGTGACATGCTGGCAAAGCTGAACAACTGATCACCAGACACTGGCATAGTGTTAAACATGGCTTCTGAGGCTGCTCAGAATCTCCTCCAGCCACTGTCTTCTTGGATGTCTCAAATATACGAAGCGATCCAACAAGCAGGAGACTCCATATCTGCCTCACTGCTGAATCTGAGTGGAGTGGGTCGTAAGCCAGAAGAAGAGAGGACCCAGGACTTGGAGAATAATGGAGGCGTTTATGAGGATTATTCTGAGGAATCAGGTGATGAACGAGACCTGGACCTTTGGGATGAGGAATATTTCTATCCTAGAGAAGATGGTTACATTGGAGGCCCTGATCTTGCTTCACAAAACCTCCCTCATAGCTCTGACATGGGTCCACAGAGGCAAAAACGGGTTAAAAACACCAGCACTTTGCCAGAGCAGTGCGCTGAGAGCACCAGGTCCTTGGCAGCCAATGGATCCTACTGGACCAGTGAAGATCTCCAGCCTCTTGATCGGCTTCCTCCCATCGCTGAGGAAGAAGGTGAGCCCTCTTTGAGGATGGGAGGTCATGAGCACAGCCTCAGCCTGGGTGGCTCCTTAAACAGTGCTAATGGCAAGGCCCGCTGTGCAGGTAAGCAGCTGGCACGCGCCCTGACTGCGTTATCCAGACCTGTCTTTTCTGCTGTTGATATGATTTAGCTGCTAATCTGCTCGTTGCGTTCTGTATTGTCTCTGTTTCCCACAGCTAAAATAAAACTCCCCAAATCCCAAAGAAAAATCTAACCTTTCCGATTTTTCCCTCATTTATGAGACTACTCTCATTGAAAGAAGTGGAGATCTCCAGGGTGAAATGCTGTGTATTAGGAGGCAATCAGGCCCTGTTGCTGTAGCAAGGAGTGTTTTGCTTCCCCCCCGTTTAGTTTCTGGTAGCAGGACCCTTCAAAGGGAATGTTTAGACTTAAGCCTTTGCTTTGAGAACCATCTGCCTTTGCGTCATTGCTATTAAAGATATATATATATAGATATAGATATATATGTAATCTCAAACCTTGTTTCTTTGTGCCAGGAATCTCAAGATGTTACTGTGCCATGTGCTGTGAAATGCTGTACTAAAAAGCCAGCCGTATCTCATGATTTTATGGATGAAAGGCTCCCAAATCGCTTTCCTCCCCTCCCACCACCCCCACAGGCTTTTCAAACAAGACTGAAGAAGACAGCAGGCAGGAGATTATAGGAAGGAGAACTGAGTTTGATATTTTGAGTTTTAAATAGGCCTAACTATGACTTCTGATCTTTAAATGACAGCAACAGTGTTTGCAGGCGATTGTGCCCAGGACTGAGTTGCAGCCACGTGACTTGTGCCCACTCAGTGTCACCACAAGTGTGTCTGGAGGTTTCCTGGGCCACAGAGGTCTGATGGAGATGTACGTCCTGACTAGACCCAGGGAAAGCTGCACTCCTGCTGACACCATCCTTGGGTCTTGCTGGGGTAAAGCTGCTCTTTACAAACATCCTAGAAATGGAGATAAGGGTGGAAAGAGGATGGGGGGGACTGGGTTCTACAATATGGAGCAGATGAAGAACTTGAGACTCACTGAAGATCTACAGAATTTGGCTTCAAATATCTAAGGTTTTTTTTTTTTTTTTAAGCAGGTGGTAGATGCTCTTGAAAATGCATGTTTTATTATGACCAGGAGCTTTTCATCACTCTTGGCTTCTAGGGAAGTCTTACGTGTTTAGCCTTTTCTGTGCAGGCTGTGGAACATCAGCCTGCTTGTTTTTGTATTTATCAGGAATATCAGACCGAGAGGGTATAAACCTTGATGGTGTTCTTTAATGGCTGTAAAATTAGCTCTTTCCTTTACTGCCGTTTCTCACTCTGCTACGGCCAGGGAGTAAATAATTAAAAAGCGTTTTTGGTCTAGCTGTTCTGCCTCCCAAACTGGGACTGCTTGTTTCGTGTTCCAAATGAAAAGATTGCCAGTTCTAAGGTTAAATCTCTCGAAGTTGTATCTCTTGGACCCCAACCCCTACCTTCTGGTACCCCTGTACATTGTGTGTGCAATATCCTGCCCACAGGGTTTGTCCACAGGCACTGAGCCAGTGCTGCTGCTGCAGGGCTGGATTTGCTGTGTGTGCTTGGGTTATGTGACCAGTGTGTGCACAGAAGCCGAGGAGCAGGGCACGAGGTGTCCATTCAGGGAGTGCTGGGGCCATGGATCCTCTTGGACAAGTGCTGTCCAGGGCCTGACCTTGTCTCCTGCAGAGCCTGTACCTCAGGAGGGGCTCTTGGAACGATTCACAGCAAATCCTGGGGCTCAGCCAGGTGCCAAAAGCATCGTTCCTAGGGCATCCTGGTGTCTCTGGGCCCCACCCTTTCTCAAGGCAGGTGGGAGGAAAGGTGGTGAGCTCTCAGGGAAATGCGGCCCAGGAATGAGCTGCTGTCCCTGTCAGAGCTGTCTGTCACCTGCAGGCTTGTCTGCAGGGACATCTGAGAAAGAGGGGTCTTAGGAGAGGGTGATGGACCAGATGGAGCTTCAGGGCGAGACTTCGTGACAGACAGATGCCAGAGTACCCATCCCAAGGGAGGGTCCCTCTGGGCCTCTCTCCCAGCTGAGACCAGGTCCTGGTCAAGTTGCTGTTCAACTCTCTCAGTATTTTTTGGCTTTCCTTCTCCTCAAGCTGCCTGGAGCCACTGTGGACTGGAAGGCTGGTCCCACAGAGCTCCCCAGCACCTACAGTGCTGCTTCCTGGAGCTCTGCTTCCACACCAAGCACTTCGGGGAGCATTGCATAGCTTTTTACACCTCAGGGAATGCCATTCCAAATGGTCTCAGACAGGCTTTAATCTCTTTATCTCTGCAATGCGCTGCACAAAGGGCCATCCAATGGTCTCAAGACTTCATAGTCATAAAAGTTGGCTGTTTGAGGGTTAGAGGGCTGGAAACTGATGCCGTTTTTTATCAGAACTAAGTTGTATGATGGGAGAGAAAGTGCTGAACTGTGATTTGAAAATGTCTTCCACAGACCCTTTGATGTGGAGGAACTCGTTTTGCTCTTCTAAGTGAACTTTCACTTCCGAAACACACATGCTCTTTGTATTTTATTTTTCAACTCTTTATCTCCTCTTTTTCCTTCAGATTCATTCTCTAACATCAAGAGTGTGAACTCTTCTGATGGTAGCCTAGACATGCAGAGAGACTGTAATACCCTGGCAACTTAAAATTTCAGTCATGGATTAAAATGATCAAGAGAAGATGTTTGAGGTATCCTTATTTCTGTTAGCTTTTTACCGAACCCTAAATGACAATGTGAGTGACACATGGACTTGCTGATATTCAGCAAAGCTGTTCAGTGGCATCAAAATGAGCTTTGAACATTTTTCCNCCCCCCCCCCCCCCCATTTCTGCACAATACATGTTTCCTGTTTATCCTTGTATTCTTTTCAGAACATTGCATCTTGACTTTATTTCACTTAATGTACCATATTTCTCTCCACAATAGAATATTTTAAAGCTAAATTGGCACAAAACAGTAGCAATGCTGAATGCTTTTTGTTGCCATGGAAATATTTCTGGGCACTTACTGAAGACCTGGTTGCCAATAGTAATGTAACAGAGAAAATAGATATGCTTCATTTAGCAGCCACTGGTGATTAAAGAGCCACAGAAACCCGTTACAAGGTCATTCCAATATATATAGTTTATTTGGTTTAGGGTGAAAAAACTCTGCAGCCCTAGGTGAGAATAATTTTGTTTTAAAAGAGATGCAAAACAAAATCCAATGCATGTTCCCTTCTCTTAAACTGACAGCATGCTTCTGAGATGAAATAAGATAATACTGTAGTTAAAAACCATCGTTACTCCTTCTTCTTTTTATCAAATATGTTTTTGATCACATTTTTGCCTCCTAGGAAATGTTTCCTGGCTCCCTGGAGTGGATTTTCTTAGGCTCTGAAGCGGCACACATATTATTGAAAACCATTTTTAGGCTCAGGGATCTAATAAATTATTTGAGCAATGAAATTCTTGGGTTTTTAAGTCAAACATCCATCAGACACCATGAGGCAGGTTAATCACAGGGTGCAGGTTTGGCTGCTGCCCAGTGCTGGTCTGTAATTAAATGATGCTAGTAAAGTTGTACCAGGGTTTCAAACAAATGCAAGGAAAAGCTGGTTTTTTTTAATTTGGATGCTTTTGATCCACAGTTTAATACTGAGAAGGTAGTTCAGCAGGAAGTATTGCAGTGCCAGGTGTTTGGTTTCAGAAGTTAATGATGGCAAGGCAGAGGCTTCTGTGTGTGCAGGTCGCTGCCACCAGTGGCAAACGGTGTAGTTGTGAATTTTGCAGAAACAGATGAACTCGCTCTCTCAGAGCCTTGTCCATTGTCTAACCCCGGTTCTTTGTGACAGAGAAAGTGTCTCACAGTGCAGAGCAGGGAGAGAGCAGCCTTTGCATCCCCCCACGGCTGAGACGCTGCTGCTCAGCTGACTGGGGGTGGCTGGCAGGAGCGTGGCTGCCAGATCCATCATGGCACATTTGGCTTAAGAATTGAAAAAAAAAACCCCAACCAAACAGTGGAGCAATAAACCACATCTGAAAGTAGTGCACTGCAAGAAGAAGGGTAGAGGTGGCCAGTCCTTCTGCTTTCCAGAGTGAATCTAAAGGGGAAAAAACCAGTAATAATGACAAAAGTCAAAAGAACAGCAATAACTGCAATGAAAGCGAGGGCTTTAGCCCACTTCTCCCTCAGGGCCATTGTTCTTTGCAAACAAAAAGCCAAAGGGACCATTAAGTTCTCAGTCTCACTAGGTGCTGCCCCAAAAAGGCTCAGGGACAGACACAGCAGCAGAGCTGAGCCTCCTGAAGCAGAACTGAACTGTTTCTGCACAGTGAGTGCTGTGGTGGAAGCCTCGCGGGCTGTCTGACACTGCTCGCAGCGCTGGCGTGAGAGAGAGGTGAGCACGGCACTCCCACTGCAAGGAGCCCTTAGAGATTCCTCCCCCCCCCCCATCAAATGGGCAATCTCAGTGCCAGCTAAAGGTTGCATTTCAGTTGCACTAAAATAATTTTCATGGCCTTGGAAGGCTAGGAAGTGCAACACCCCTGTCTAGATGGCTGGCTGGTTTTCCTCAGCACGTGTGTAAGGGGAAGCACACCTCTGAGGCTCTGGGAGTTTTTAAATCTAGAAAGCACTATTGCATTTACTTACCTTGGCCTCCAGCTTAACAGGGGTCATCGATTTTTGCCAGTAATTGCTGTAGTAAAGGAAATTATTCTTTCTGCTCTATATGAACACTCCTGACCTCAGTAAATGACCCTTCATACAGGAAGGAAATCCTAGGCAAGAAGTGAGGTTTTCATTAGGTCCTATAAACCCATATAGCAAAATACACCCATAAGAAAAAGATGTTGATTATGTGATACATTAAATTTCTGCTTGAACTTGAGACTAAAATAGCTAGATGGCCCGTCTCTACATTGAGAAGTGAAGTGTTTATGAATTTTATCACCTGTCTGGGTATGGAGCCAGTCAGTGTTCTAGCCGGAATGTAGCCCTATAAAAATCAGTGCCTGTGCTCCAAGAAGGACATTTAAAAAGGCTATACTGAATCAATACCACCACGAGGACTAAGGGAATGAAAGCGAAGGCAGACAGTGGACAAAAACACTTCAGAGAAAATACTCCTGGCACCTCGAGTGGGACGAAGCACAAACGTGACTGGGGACATGCATCAGGTCTCTTAAGAATGTGGTACAAGCCCATGGCTTTCTGAAGTGAAGTGCAGACGTGAGTTTGCATTGAATGCTTTCTCTCTGGGAAATTCAGAACCACTCAAAGTGTTTGTGCACAGACTTTTGTCCTTGAGAAGGTGGTACAATGTTCCTACTTGTATTTAAAGTACTCCTTTGCAGTTCCATCCCTTCAAATTTTCAAATTATAAGGGATCTTCATCCAGGATGCCACAAGTGAGTGGGGATGAGAGAACACAAGAGCACCAAAAGGAGGGTGGATTGTGGCATGTCAGCTTTACAGCTGGGGAAGTGAAGCCAAACAGAGGTTCAAAACATGAATTTTCAGAGGTGGTACCACTGCCAGCTCTGTCTTGGGCTTGTCAGCGTTGCTGTTCAATCTCAGTCAGTGATTTTAAACACTATCTTTGTCAGCCCACAGTAGATCCGTGGTCTGGGTTTTCAGCAAGTTCCTTGTCTGGTGGGCAAAGCTTCCTTGTGCCCATCTCCCTGGGGGCATGGGGAAGGATGCTCTGTTCAGGAGTACTTGTCATCTGCTCCTGTCAGCTAGAAGGTTGCATAAGCTGTATGGAGAAGGATTTATTTGAAAGGATGAAATGGATTTTGCCATTCAGTGCAGTTACAGAACAAATTGTGTGTGAGCGTGTGTGTTTGTGCATGTATTTTCTGATCCACTTTTGCTAAGTGACATCCTCTTCCCACTCTCCATATGGCAGTTGCGACTCTGTCTTCCTCTGGGAAGGTTGTTTAGGACTCAAGAGACTTCATTTACCAATAAACAGCATCTTGGCAGCATCTGGGGAATGCTGCCTCTCTCCTAGAAACCCTGCCTCCTCACCTTCCCTCTCCTACTACAGGCGAGGCAGGTGCGAATGATCTCATTGTGTTGTGGTGGAGGTTACGTGCAGGCAATACTAGCAGCACTCTGAGCAGAGCTGGAACATAGTATTTCCGTGTGCTGACACAAGCAGTAGTACTGCTTGTCTTNTTTTTTTTTTTTGGGTGGTTTTTCTTTTCCACTGCAGTTGTTGCTAGCCTGGCCTGCAGGGGCTCGGTGGAAGCACAGATAATCCATCCTCCAATCCAATCCTCCTTGCATTGCTTACACAGCACAAAACCCACTAATGTAAGCTTGTATAAGGTGGGATCACTCTGCCAAAAGGTGAGCTGGTCTTGATCTTCACCCTTTGGCCAGATAGGGATGTGGGTATGAATTCCTGGTGCCCCGTTAATTTTTGGCTGCTGTAATGACCTGGTGGCAGCAGCCCTCATTTCGAGTGGTCTCATAGACTCCTGAAGTAGTTTTAGTAACCAAGGGGAAAATTCATTTTCTGCAATGAAAGAAAATAGGGAGATCACAGTCATGGAAGTAAAACTGTGTAGTTTTAAAGACAAGGAATGTCATTGTTGGTCTCTGGGGGTCTTGCCGGTAATGAGGAAGGTGTGGTTGGGCTGTACCTCCACAAATGCTTTTTGTGTGATTCTCATGCTGTTTCCACAATTGGACTTAGGGACGCTTCAACAGTACCTATTTGTAGACCAGCATGAATGACTTGGGTTGAATCTTAAATCAGTCCCTAGCAAAATCTGTAGAAAATCCCTTCCCATGACCATGAAAACAGCTGATGCATGGCATCATTGCACCACCTAAAAGTTCCCTCATGTCCAGGCAGGTGCTCCCCTCCTAGAGAGCTCAGTAGCCCCATGAGATGAACATCCCTGGAGGGACTCATGAGGACTTGCCCTCACAAGCTGGGTGTTTGGAGGCATTTATCTCCTCAGGCTGAGAGAGATTCAAACCTGTACAGTCTATACAGCATAATCGTTGTGGGAGTATTTTCTAGGAAATAATGAGGCTGGTGGTGCTGGAGAGAAAGCCCTGAATCTGGATTAATGAGAGCCCTGTGGTTTGCTGGCGTTCTGAGTCGCAAGGTCAGTTTTGGGGGTTAGACTAATTGCCATAAATAATGTAGCTATAAAACCCTTGGGCCTGAGTTTTGCAATTGCCAGTTATTGATGTAAAACTGCAGCTGAGATACAAAACCCTTCCCAAGTCACACAGCTCAGCTGCTTCCCATGCCTGGCCTCAGGAGCAAGCCCCTGTGTGGTGAACCAGCCCAGCCTTTTGCTTCAAACAAGAGCCAGCAGCCCCTTCCCTGTTACTTTTGAACCAGGTGAGTTGGCCGTGTGATTGCTAAAACTGAAACAAAGGGAAGAGGGGAAGGGCAGGAGGACGGGGTTGTCCCTTTTGGCTGACAGCTTCGGTCCTGAAGGCACGTGAGTCTTGCTGCACCACATCCCCACCCACTGCTGCTCCCAAAGTTGGTGATTTTGCCAGGAGTGCTGTGGTGTTGCAGCAGCAGTAAAAGGGGGCTGTGGTGAATCAACCCTCTGGCAGCAAACAAAGTTTCAATTAGAAAAATCAGTGGGAAAATAAATATCTGCCTTGTTGCAATGCTGTTGTTTTCTGTAGCAAGTCCAAACAAATATCTTTTCGAGGGAGTTCATTTCCACACTGTTAATCAGCAAACAAAGGCTTGTGGGTGTGAAGCTGACGGGTGCTGTGAATGGTATGTGCATATGCTGGGTCTTGTGTGGAGTGGTGAAACCGCTTTGAAGAGCAGCAGAGTCAGTGACCTGAGTTTCCTGAACGTTTCCTTGGCCAGTTTGCTTTCTGCTAGCTGAAAGGATCTAGTGCCAATCCAGAGAAACTTCCTTAAATGTACTGGAAGAAGCTTAGGAAGTGATTCCCTTGCATTGGAGGAAGTTCATATCCAAGCCAAGCAAACAAATAGAAGAAGGGATGGATGGGGAACCTGAAGGAATTCAACCCATTGTGGGATGGAAGCTACCAGGAAAACTGTCATAAAAATAATACTGGTGAGGGGAAAGTTATTTTTTTTGTTGGAAGGAAAGGACAGTGTTTTCTACTTCACCAGCCACTGGCAGCCAGCAGTTTGTTTGGTTTCTGAGCCCATGAGCCTTTCCAGCCCAACACCCCAGAGCACACTCAGCTCCACCCGTGCCCTGCAGTGTCCCCAGTGTAACACGACATCTGCTGACAAGAAGGTCCTTTTCTGCCTCTGCAGCTGCACCTTTCCTGCACACAACCCAACCTGAGCTGCCAGAGAGGTGCAGGCTGACTCATGGATGTAACTGCATCCACACCAGGGGTTTTCCTGGCTTAGCAGCGTCTCTTGCGGTGTGTAATCTCTCTTTTCTTCCACTTCTGCACAAATCCTGGGCCTGTGCTAATAGAACCTGGTAGCACAAATGAAGCCTGACTCATATTTGCTCCACATGTAAGATGTAAAGTAGGTGATTGGGAAAATCAGGGATGATTGTGGTTCAGCCACTTGGCTGCCACTTCCTACAGCTACAGAAGAACCTTAGGCGGCACAGTGAGAGCCAGTTTGATGTGGAATCCCATGTTCCTATTTTTAAAATCCAATTTTGGGAGTAGGAAAGAAACAACAGGAAAATACGCTGGTTTTCATGCTGTTTTCTGTGGGCAGTCCTCCATTTCTTTGCACAGCAGTGCACAGAATTGGGGAGTATTGCTCTGACTGCTGTATTGTTTCACTGTAGAGGTGGTCAGAGCCAAAAAATGTCTTTTTTTCTGATTGCTCTCTTTTTTTGTTGTTTTGTTCTCTTTTCTTAAAAATTATTTTTGTTGGAAATATCCCCTGGTACAAAAACTTCCAAGCTGTGATTCTCTCTGCCTGCATTTCATGCAAACACCCAAATGCACTCCCCTTGGGGAGCTTCCCAGTTGGTTTGGTCATGGAGTGAGAACAGATGGAGAGGCAGAGATTGCAAAAGCAAGGCGCTGTCTATCGACACTCATCAGAGAGGGGCAAACCTCACCTTTAGCACTGGACACCAAATTGTTCCCAGGTTTTCATACCTGTCAGAAAGGGAGGAAAACACACGGTGCAAGGAGAAAGCCTCCGTGTCACTAAATGACCGGTGGGTGTTAATCAGGGGTGTCCTATCAGTGTGTAGAAGCATGGGTCTACGCCATTAATTTTGGATACATTTGGGATCTAAGGGAGTGGCTTGGGTTGGGTGCCCTCCTCCTCAGTCAAGCCTCAATCAGGCAGTTGTGTTACTTTGTGAGTCAGTGTGAATTCCCAGTTCGAGTGTCTGCCGGCAAGAGCAGGAGGAAGACTCCAGGTTGAAAACTACTACAGAGCTGTAGCCACCTAGGAATTGACAGGAGCAACTCCACGTGTGTTGCTGTATGTTCCCTGTACAAAATGTTCCCCCCTTCTTTGAGAAGCTTTAACAAATCCCTTGTTTGCAGCAGACCTTTCCCATTTTCCAAAGAAAAGCCGTTTTCTTTCTGTGCGCAGCTCTGGGTTTTGCTGAGGTAGGAGCTGTTGCAGATCACTGTTCCTCTCTGTCATCCTGATCATGAAAATTTTAAGGCCAGGCCTGTGTGACTGTTTCTGTAAAAGCAAAGAACACAGCCACGAGAGCTCCTGGGATGCTCTGAGTGTATGCATTATGCATAGAGGTACTGATACTGTCTCGCTTATGTGATCAGATGCGTTTCTTTTGTGTACTACTTCTGCTTCCTTCAGGGCTTGGTGATGTTCCCATTGAAACTCTCACTGACTTCTGTAGGGCAGAATCAAAATCTCTAAGACGAAAGTGGATGCACAAGGGCAGCATTAAATGTATAGGAAAACCTGAAATTTGGCGTTTGGAAAGTTTCCACTGTTCAGCCAAAATGCCTGTTGTTTGTTGTTGTTTTCTAACATGCAGGCAGACAGGATGTATGCAGTACCTCTATATTTCACACCTACATGATGTATTTTATTCGGTATTTTTTTTTTTCCTTGGGTAAGCTTGGAGGAAATGATGAGTTATTCTTTATACTTGGTAACGCTGCAGAGAATTCTTGAATTATTTATTTCATGCATTTTAGCTTGGTGTATTTGGATGCCTGTAAGCTAACTTTGTCACTGACTGGGTGTTTGAAATTTCTAAATAAATAGTGGTAGTTTGAAATACCTTACCAAAAAAAGAGGTCACCCTTCTTCTTCCCCCACTGTCTCCTCTGGGAAAAAAAAAATTAAAAATCCCACATGCCTCCTTAGGAGCAGTGGGAAGTTGATTTGTAAAACAGATGCTGCATAGAAGTAATTGAGTTGAAGTTGCTAGAAATATGTATATGCTACACAACATCTGCAGATCTCAAGATGTATTCATTATCTCTCCAGAATTTAGATTGTAATTACGGGCCCTTTATTTAAGTTTCCATGGTGATACGGAAAATGCTTTCCCCTTGTCCTTTGCTAATCAGGACACTTGTGTGTTTGAATGGTGATCGTTTTCCTCTCCCCTGGGTTAAGTTACTTTTATTAATACAGAGATATTAAGTTGACACGGAGCTGTCGGCTGCTCAGGCAGCGATTCAGCAGCAGACACATCAGGCATTTGCTGCAGATTCCCCAGTGCCACCGTTTAATTAGCCTGTGTGCTTCCAAATGTTTGTGAGGAATAGCAGCCACTGTCATAACAAGTGATGCAGCCGTGCCGTGGGGACTGGAGAAGTTGAAATCAAAGTCAAGCAGCCAATAATATATCACACCATGCCAAGCTTCTCTCCTCCATCCCCCCACCCTTCCCCCCCTGTCTTAGCAAAAGGGGTCTGCTGTGCTTTGTAGGGAGTTGCAGGCGGGTCAGTGCCCTGACAGGAGCTCTCCAGGAGTCCTACATGCACATGGCCTTCGAAAAATTTCTTGTAACAATCAGAATTTCACATTATGTTACGGCACATTTGATCTAAATTTACAGCCCCATGCCCACAGACCCAGAATTTTAATGTTACAGTTGTTTGAGAAAACGGTGAAAGGTGCGGTTTAATTACTAAAGATGTTATTTTATGCAGGAGTTTTAGAAAGTTGTTTGAGTGAAATGTGGACTTTTGGTTAAACTTGGATAAGTTTTTATTTTTAACTTAATCACCCAAAAGATATACACATATAAGTAGAACTTAGTAGCATTTGCTGAGCAATTAGATAAATTTTGTAGAGTTTACATGAGCTGCAGGTAGAAATGCAAGTAGTTGGCTGAAAAGGAATGTTTATTTTTATGTGTTTTGATTATTTGACTACATCACATTTAGGCCACGGGTTTGTTACAGCTTGAAATAATTTTCATCTAAGAAAATTTCAAAGAAGGTTATTTTTAATTGCTTACATAAAAGTAATCAAATTTTACGACAGCTGGTCACCGACCATTTACAAACTAATGTTTAAAAATTTTTCACTTTTATCAGAGTAGGAGCACAGCTTTTTTCCTCCAGCTGAGAGCAGTTTTCCAGCAGGAAGAGCACGCTTGCTGTCAGACTGTGGCACAGCAGACCAGAGGGTCAAACCTACCGGTGTGGTGGCATGAAAGGGGTCAGCTTCTGCTGGGATCCACTGGCTTTGGTGCTCCGTCCTGGGAGAGGAGTGCTGCCTCCTGTGCAGCAGCAGGCAGATTTATGGAGCTGTGACAGCACTCGTCATTAAGTTTATACTGCAGATTTTTAATAGACCTAGCAGAGTATGTAAAAACAGGTCCCAGTTTCCTCACCTGTGGCCGATGTGAGGTTTGAGGCTCACTCCACCGCTCAGCTGCTGGGGTTTGCCATGGAGATTATCAAAGCGAGTCTTGGCAACCAGATCATGCCCTTCATGCTGCAGAATGAGCAGTGGCATGACCACACTCGACAGCTGGGCTGTGCACACACAGATCTGTGCACGCACAGCGACTGCTGCCGTCCCACCGCTCCCAGCATCCCGCTGCTGTGCTCCCCTGGTGCTGCTGGCAGGGACATCAGCAAAATGCTTCTGTGTTTCCACCCTGACCAAGCCAGGCCAGGTATGTATAGCATGTCCTGAGCCCTCCTTCCCCCATCTGGCGGGAGCTCAGCACTGATGAGGGTACAGCCATCCCCTACGCACCGCACGTGCTGGCAAGGAGGGCAAAGGCAGCACGGGGGTGCGCTCAAATGCGTTATCTTCACTTTTAAAGGTTGTAATTTACATTGGTCTCCCGAGCTCGTCTGCTGCTGGCAGATGGAGTCAGCAGTGCCTGTGAGCCACGTGCCATATTTATGTGTTCGTGGCGCTACCCTCAGCAGGTTACATCTGAGTTGCTTTCTCTGCACAAAAGAAATTCTCTCCCCACCTCGGCAGGGGCTGCAGGGCAGTGGAAGCATGGAAAAGTTTTCAAGTCCTTTGTTAACTACTTTGTTTTTGCACATGCAAATGATTTTACAAGTGGTTCTTCTGTGTGTTGTGACTTTGTGTTTTGCTCTGCTAAATATCTTCATTAAAAAAAAAAAAAGGAGGTTAACATGCAGAGTTGAGCAGGATCTAATAACATGTAAATGTTGCTGATACAATATGATATCACCAAGCTTTCCAGGGGCTTGAAGAAGCGGGTGATTCTCCAGTTCATGCCCCAGTCCTCCCTAAATCCTTGGTCACTTTTTCTCCGCAGAGGGTGCACCTGAGGGTCAGAAGCATGTTGTGTCCTCTGGCTTCTTGGCCAGGGGCAGCAGGCTGTCTAAAGCCCGAGTTGTGTTTTTCTCCCAGTGAACAGATATGGGGAGGCGGACGAACAGGCAGCATCTTCAGGCAATAACCATGATGTGATTAAACAGTCCGAGACCTCTGCATCGTGGTCACAAAGTTTTTGATCAGAAGTATCTCAATAAGAAGCAGGTGTGGAGCGTAGACCCAAATTCAGCCACTTGCCCTCCAGCCACGAGGAGCACAGGACAGAGGTGTCTGAATGCAGAGGTACTGCTTGCATGGAAAAAGGTTAAAGAAGTTGGAGTCTGAGATCCGTAGCCTCAACACAGAGAGGTTCTTTTGCTGTGGAGAACAAGTCCTAGTTCTTCATTCTCTCTTACTAAACTTGGTTTCCTGATTTTACCTGCAGCTAAAATACTTAGAGGGAAGTGTCCAGGTCCAAGACTTGCTGAAGTCCATTAAGATCTTTCCATTAGTTGCATATTGTTATTGAATTCTGTTTCCTTAACCTGCAGGGATTCTCATGGATTTTTATTGGGAATTTTTCCAGAGTGAAGACTGCAGGACTCAGTTCTAATTATTTTTTATCTGTGCGACATAAGTCATCTCTTTAGCAAGCCTTTTAGCAGAAGCTGAATGTCTCCTTTTGTAACAACTTCACAAACACAAGGTGAACATTGAATGAGTTATGCTGTATCATTTGCCAGCGCGTACGCCAAATGTCAGGCAATGGCAGAAACTCAAAATTTATGGCACAGAAGGGAAGAATTTTATGATCTTCCATGGACTAATGTAATGACTCTTTTATACAAACAGAGATGAAATGCATTTAAAAACATAGCTATTTAGAAAATTGGCCTGAACACATTCTAAAATCTGGAGAAGTTCATTTGAGGGAAGAGCCATAAAAGTGCCCTTTGTTTTCAGTTCAATAGAATGCTTTAATTTTGAGATATAATTGCTTGAATTTAACGCACCCTCCAATTAGATAATTTGAAGATGTGTCTCTCCATCTTGCTCCTCTTCTGGTACAACATAGTGCAGAGTTGCTCTTACTTTTATTTTCAGAGGTACCTAGCTGGTGTCACGATCACGAAACATAAAGATTTGTAGATGTAAAGCCATCATTGTGCCTCAAGAGTGTATCACACACTGTTCCAGCTGAGCAGATCCTCCGGGAGGGAGGGATGAAGGATCTTTTGAAAGTGCTGAGTCCAGACTGGGATCACGGCAGGTTCAGACTTTGCCTGAGACTTCTCTTCTCCTTGTGTTCTCTTAACAGACCTTTTACTCACATTGCTGTTAGTTTTCATTTCTTACATAATCCAAAATCTATGGCAAACTCAGGCACACAAGTGAAGCTGAGCATCTTGGAGAGCCCTGAATAACTTCTCTCCCACTCAGCCTTGGCATACGGCAAAGTCTTCTCACATCGTGTTCTCGCAGGAGAGTTTCCTTGACCCTCTGTTTCTGTTTTCGCTGCCGTGACAGCCTGCACTTCGGACTCATTTTAGTTTTAACTTTTCACCTGTTAAAAAATCTTTGTAGTAGCCTGAACAGATCTTGGAGTGCACACAGCATGAAGAAAGTGTTTGGAGGATGCTCTGGGGAGTTGAACGGGCTCGAATGCCAGCTCTGCCCACAGCCTCTCTGCAAATCACCCTGTTAATAAAGAGCCTATTTTAGTTCTGGAAACATGGAGCCTTCTCAGACTATTACCCAGCATGTGGTAAATTAAACAATCTTGGCCTGATTGCATAATGTCACTTGAAATTTAAGATCCTTTTTCTGTTTAACCCCTAAAATGTACAAGCCATTTTTGTTTAGATTTATTGTAATTAGATAATGATTCTGCTCCTTTGAGGCTCTTCTAGGAAGTTTTTTAGCCCTCTTTTGGTGGCTAATCTCAAAATAACCGAGGTCAGGAGCACTGCTTGGTCTCCCTGAGTCAGGTTTGTCTCAGTGCAAGGGGTGCAGGGGTACTGCAGAGTGGTTTGGGACTGGGGCTGTAGCAGGGGCCAGGCACGAGGATTGCTGCTGTGTGAGAGCAAATATGCCTCAGTCCCACTAAGCCATATCTCTGCTGTCTTATAGGAGGAGGGGTTTGAAAATCGCTGCTTGTAGCTGGGAGGATTTCAAGTCCAGACACACCTAGTTACATACTGAAATGCTTTCCTCCTCTGGGCCATATTTAAAGAGGTTCTTAACTATCACCATGAGTTTATATACAGTCTAAAGAAGAGATCTATATGCTTTCAAAGAAAAGACATGCTTTTTTGGGTTTATTTTAATTTTTTTTTTTTTTTTTTTGCATGGAAGCACAGTGATTCCTGGGAGTTCACATAGTAAACATGGCCTTGGTCAGCACAGGTAATGGGAACACATAAATTCTTCATCTGTGTTTCTTGCTGGTTAATGAACTACGTGGTGTTAATTCAGCAATATCTACCAGGGCCCATCTTTTAACTCTGGCAGTGGGTTTTAGGAAGTGATGAGACCTCTCAGGACATTTCTTTGGCACAGTATAATGATTCATAGAACTGAGAGATTGTGTGCCATTGAAAAAGAAAAGAAAGATACTGTAAATTAGCCAGAACATTTGCCTGCCAGTGTGAGGAGGGACTGCACGATATTTTCCAGCCTGGTTTTCAGTGTTTGATGTGCCAAGCGTTCCCTGTATCTTTGGAGAGATGCTTCCATATCCCAGTTCCTGTTAGGGTTCTCTTAGGAGGTCATGCTCATCCTTTCATCTGACAAAAATCACAGTTTCTTCACAGCCAGTTCTCCAACCCTGAACACAGGCTTTTGAGATACATTGGTGATTTCTGCTACCCAGGCTCCCCCTTGCCTCCTTCCTGGATTGTGAACGTGTGACCTGAAAGGGAAAGTTTGGGAGACAGGATGCTTAAGAAAAATCACACTTTTTCATTCTACAGTACTTAAAATTCTTAATTTTAGAATTGTCTGCTATTGCTCTGCAGGGACTCTTGGCTAATTAAAGTTCAGATAATGCTGTCTCAACCTCTGTCCCTGATGCTGTGCTGTTTATTCATGTCAGGTATTCATAAGACGGTTGACATTTTCTTCCTTAAAGATCTCTCAGGTAAATTACAGGCATTTTACTGCTCTGACCTTTTCCTTTACAGGAGGAACTTTTGTTTTCAACGTTTATTTTGTGAATATAATGTTGGAACGGATGTAATTGGAGAGGTGTAGTTGTTCTAGTCTGTATAGTCGGGCTATTACCTGTAATGATCATCTAATACTGGTATTTATACGTGATTATCTCTTACCAAACTGCTTCAAATTTAAAGAAAAAGCCAGACTGTTTCACTGATTGGTTTGGGTGAATCACCTTTTCCCTTGCTTCCCCTGAATACTACATTTGCTTTCCGAACACATTCATTTTGTGCCTGAGTCTTGGGGAGATGGCTTGCTCTATTAATACATTTCTGGAGTTCTCCTGCTACGGGTAGACTTTTATGGCTTTAATGTAGTTTTTGAAAATTCCTCTATTATTGATCTAGATATTATCCCAGCAGGAGTCAAACCCACAAGACAATTGTGTGAGGATAATTTCTTACTACAGAAGCATTTTATTCTGAAAGCCTGCTGTGCGGTGTGTGCTTTGATGGATGGCCCACTGTTTAAATGTGTATTAGACATTGGCTTGCTAATTAAATGCCTTAAGGAGTGCCTGTATCCATTCAGTCTCAGTAAAGGCGTGGAATTTCTGTTATTTTATTTCTTGCTTGTGCTCTTATGTTGACTTCTTTCTGTTTTCTGACTTTGTAGAGAAGAAGGGGAGTAATGGCAAAAAAAAAAATAAAATTACTTTCCACCCTCACTCAAGACTTTCAGCTCAGGGCAGAGGCGAGACAATGAGGGCTCTCAGTTTCAGGACTAGGTCTGCCAGATGGGAGGATGAGGAGGAGGAGAAGAGATGGGTTTTGCATCTCAGAAGGGAGTGAGAAGAGCACTCACCTGGCATTTGAGAGATGTGAATTTGGATCCCTCTTTGCTCCTGAAGGACCATCTCCCATGAGGAAGAGGACCATAATTACAAAGCTGTGAGGTGCTCTCAGACTTCTCAGTTGAAGTGCCTGTGCTTGAAGCATTTTACTGGGAGGGAGAGTGTGAGATCATTCATAGTTGAAGAAAGGGGATAAAGTTATTCTCCTAATTTCTGAGTTCTTAAATTGAAAGAGCGGCCAAGGAGAGGAGCAAGGACTTCTGTTCACCTGCAGGAAATATTTCCTGAATACCATCCCCACTCCCCTCACTGGAATTTTGTGTGTGTGAAGCAGATAAGCATCAGAAACACCATATTTGCTGCTAAGGCCAAGCATAGACTTTCTTCAACTCAGAAAGATTTGGGCTTTTTGTTCTAAGACAGAGGGATGTGTAGAGAATCATGAATGGCTCAGGTTGGAAGGGACTTTTAAAATTTATCTAGTCCAATCCCCCTGCCTTGATCAAGTCACTTGGAGCCCCAGCCAGCCTGGCCTTGAACATTTCCAGTGCTGGGGCATCCACAACTTCTCTGATCAGGCTGTGGCAGTGGTCTCACCACCCTATAGTAAAGAATGTCTTCCTTATACCTGATCTAAATTACCATTACCCTCGTCCTGTCACTATGGGCCTTGGCAAAGAGTGTGTCACCATCTTTCTTATGATCCCTCTTCAAGTATTGAAAAGCAGGAATAAGGTCTTCCTGACACCTTCTGTTCTCCAGGATGAACAGCCCCAACTCTCTCAGCCTTTCATGCAAAAGGTGTTTCAGCCCTCAGACAATTTTCATGGCCCTGCTTTGGACCGGCTCTAACAGGTCCATGTCTTCCTTGCATGAGCCAGTCCCCTCAGGACCCTGGAATGCATCTCATCTGGTGCCATGGATTTGTGTATGTTCAAGCCCCTCAGAGGGTCTCAAACCTGATCTTCTCCTCAGATGGGTGGGACTTCATTCCTCCAGTCTCTGCCTTGAGATTCAGGGACTTGAGAGACGTGGGACAAGCAGTTGACAATGAAAACTGAGGCAGAAAAAGTTGTTGGGCACCTCAGCCTTCTCCATGTCAGTTGTCACCAGATTCCTTATCTTGTCGTGGTGCCTGTTCCCTGCCCCGGCTAGCAGGCACAGAGCTCGGGCACCGGACACTCTGTGCCTGTCCCGGAGAGGCGGTCAGAGGCCGGATCGCGGCTGGAGGGGGCCGAGGAGGTAAAGGAGCGAGAGGGCCCTCGGCATGGTGTTCCAAGGTTTTATTGAGGGGGTAAGGAACTCCAGAGGCCAAGAGGGGCGGCACACAATGGAGGCACGGGACTTTATAGGCAGGGTGACTGGGGTCCGAGGCATAATATGAACAAACCAATAGGAGAGGTGCAGGGAGGAACAAAGGTACAGGGGGCCAGTGGGGTACTGGACACCTTAGAAGCTTCTAAAACAGAACCATACAAGGAAAGTCAAAGGAATTACATCCAACAGAGTGGGAACAAGGGACTCACAGCACAGCGCAAGGCCTTACTAGGACATATAGCTCAAAAGGAGCCCACTACATTATCTCATTTATCAGACAGGGAATAAAAACATTGATTCATCTAACAAAAGCAAACTAATAGTTTTCTATTAAACACAGTAATTAATACTATTTTTTAAAATTTTAATTGGAGACCAAATTTGAAAAAAAAGATTGTTCTTCAGTAGTGACTTTTCATAGGAACAAACAAGAACATGGCCCTTCTTGAGTAGGGGAGCAGACAAGGTGACCTCCAGAGGCCCCTGCAGCCTGACCTCCCTCCGTGAAACCTTTAAACCCCAAATAGCTCTGTTTGCAAAGGAAGTTGCTATGTTTTCATTGCTGTCTGGAAGCACAACTCATTCTTTCACTGCGACTGCATTTAGCTCATTTGAAAGAGATGGAGGCAGAATCTATCTCTCCATGTTCCTGAAGCAAGGCTCATCATGAGATGCTTTAAGAGGAGAAATGTCCCTGGTTTTCTTCTGAAAGTGCTTGCAGAACACATCCGAGGCCAGATCATGATGTTATTTTCATCTGTGTCCCTGGACATGTAATTATCTGTGCTGCTCCATCCAGAGAGCTCTCACTGGTGCTTTCAAGTAGAGAAAAGCACCCTGTGTTCATAATAGAGATTTCAATGGTGTGGAAAAGGAATCGGTGTGAAGCAGAGAGGATTATTTTATTCTCATTAGTGAACCTTGCTCTAGCTCATGGAGTAAGTGTGTGCAGGACAAGGTGAATTAAAACTAATAAAAGCAGTTAGGAAATTAGGCAGCACATCTCCCCTCAGTTGTCCTTGGAACAGTTCAGCCCAAGCATGGGATTTGGAGATTCCTAGTTGGTTTTTGGAGCTGGTCATGCTCACCTAAGCTCTCACGGATGGGTGAGAGGGTAATGCTGGCCCTCTGTTATGTGAAGCTGCTTTCCTCACCAGCACCATGCTCTTGAGGACAGTGCTAACTCCTGCCATCTCCTCCTCCTCCTGCACAGGAGGCAATTGTGATACCTGCTCATCAGGCCTCTGATGTGCTTTTCTGTAGTTTGACATGTGTTTTCATAGAAGAGGTTGCTTTGGGGCTGCACTTGAATATCCCAGACACTCTATTGATACTTGCATTTGGTGGATAACTTCTTCAAGTAAAGGCAACATATTTCTCAGTTCAGGATGGGATAAGAAACAGCCATGTCCCCTCCATCAAATGCTGGTTTAAACAGGATTGGTTATTTTATAGGTTCAGTGCTGCAGGAAACAGAAACTGTCTCTTGTAAGCACTGGACATTAGGGAAAAGTTTTTTTAAAAAATGAACAAAAGAAAGGAGAGAAAGGCACATTTTGGAAGGGGGAGGAATTTTTTCTAATCCTTCTGAAATTATTTTCTTGCTGAAAATTGTTAGATCTGGATGGACTAAGCCAACTGAGTTACCAAGACAACCTCTCCTACCGTGAAGATGACCGTGTATCTGTTGATTCAAGAACAACAACCAGGAGTAAGGGCACTGGGCAGCACAAAGGGCCTAGGATGGAGCCCAGAACTGGGGATGGTGTCAGCCAGGCACACAGGGAAGGACGTCTGGAAATGGAGACAGCATTTGGCAGCCAGGGACTGGAAGTAAATGATGCTACTGACAGCTCATCGGCTTGGAGCCCTGAGGTACAGTGAATTGTCATTTATTACACATGGTGAAAGCTTTTGAAGGATATTGGGGGCCAAAAAAGGTTAGAGGAGAAATGAAGTGAAAAATTGATCAGCACAGCACAAGATAATGGTACTCCTGTGTGCTTGTGTGCATGAGCATGCACCTCTTCCTTTGTGTTTCCCCTTTTTCTGGTACTTTGGCTCTTGCTACTAACGCTAATTCACAGAAACTCTTTCATTGCTTGATTTCTGACTGCAGTCTCTGAACTGAAATTGGAACTTTAGCTGCCCAGCAGCATTCACTGCCATTTAGCAAAGAGCTCTCTGTGGTGGCCCAGGGCTTGGTCACTGGCTGTATGTGCAGGGTGTGCATCCCAGGACATAGTACGTGGTCACTGGATCATATCTGTGTCTTTTTTCAGGTGGTTTCTATGACTTAGGTGATGGGAATCATCTGGAAAACTGGAGGCAGCTGGTGGGGGTGGCCTGTGACCTGGCCAAGTGACAATAATCTTGTCCCCATTGATACCAGGCAAACTTTTAGGGAAGGAGAGAACCTGAGTCTGCTTTCCCTTAGTTTCTGCACTTCTATTCTGAATCCTCAAGGAAACATTTCAGGTTTTAAGGCATTATAAACACCTAATGACTTTGCATCCCCCTTTTCTCTCCTAATCTCTCTGCGTGATGTGTTGGTTTTCATTATTTTACCGCAGGATTAAATTTCTGGAAAAATACCAGCCTGCATCAGACATGTTAAAAGAACAGCACAAAGGTCACATCTTCCGCCTGAATTAAAAGAGAGCTGTGGAAATTCATACCTCCATCAGACTATGAGCAACAAGGCTTTGAGGGAAGGTCCCTATCCTCGGAGCAGGCTGCCTGCTGCCAGTTCGAAGATGGAAGGCAGCTCCTTGGTGCAGGTGCTCCAGCCCTAAGGGGTGTTTGGAGCAGCATTTGGCTTTGCTGCACAACCCAGTCCCACAAAACACTACACGCCACATGGGAGCTGCGTGTGGCAGCAGCACTGCCCTCTCTTTGCTGTGTGCCTGCTTGTCTGCCTGTCTGAGGCTCGTTTCTCCTCTTCCTCGTCTGATGTGCTTTGCCACGGTTCACGTGTGCCGCAGTGTCTCCGGTGTCCTCTTGTGTTTCTTTGGAATGCATCGCTCGTTTTGCTCCTGGTGTCTGCGTTTTAAAAATGCAAAGGGCTCCAGCATACTGGAACAGAAATGCCCAAGACACAGTTTATCTCTTTCAAGCAGCTTCTTATTCAAAGGTATTGTGTGGATTAACGAAAGACTTTTTATTGCAGGAACTAAATGTTCTGACATGCCAGAAACGTCCAAGTGTTATTGTGCTCCACTCAAAGGACCTCTCTGTAGAGACAGAAATGGTAATTTTATGCCCCTGCAGTGGAACCACAAGTACCATTTCAAGCCTTGTCCATAATTAGCTGCTCTTTCAGGTTTCTCTGGCAGAAATGGACTTATTTTACTTAGTGGAGTGGATGTTGGCTGTCCTGAATGACCGGGTTAGACGTACAGTATCAGTCAGGACACTTGGCTTGGCCTCTCAACAACTGTGCTGGGAAGAGGGAAAGAAAGACATTCAGATGAAGAATCTAAACCCCAGTCTTCCTTGGATTCTAATTCAAGTGTCTGTATAACCAACACATTCACAAAGCACTTTTAGCCCAGCTCGGCTCCAAAAGCAGAGGAGAATTCTGTCAATGACTTCCACAGAAGGAAGATTTGTAGGTGTGTAGCAAACCTGTGTGGGGGTGAGTCGTGGATAGCACAGTGCTCTCAGGAAGGGCCAGCCCGTGAGGTCTCCAGAGCTTGGTTTCCCATGAAAAGCTTACTGCCAAGGAGTTTGACATTTCTCTTTCCCTCTCTGCCTCCAGTTCATGCAGTCTTCTCTGCAGTGGGTCTGGCCACAGCTCTAGTAGCACAATTTGAGATTTCCTGAAATCCAGATCTTTTCTAGCTGTTCGGTCAAAATGCAGGCATCTGACCTTCACTCTGCCCTACACGCTGCCAGAAGGTGAGATGCCCAGCCCTGTTGGGGCAGGAAAGTGTCTCTTGGATTTTCATTCCTGTGGGTTTGGGCTGATGCACTGGAGTTCACATTCTCCAGCTCAGGCATGTAGATGAAAGCAAAGTTATGCCTTGAGCACAGTTGTCTCCACACCTTAGCAGCAGTCCTTGAACGTGCCTTGATTCCATCTCCTCAATAGCCAGTGCGCACATGAAAGTGTGGAGGGATGAAAATGTGGAGGGAAATATGAGTCAAGCACAATCCCATTCCGTATTAAATATTATTTCATCAACCAGACAGAAATAGCTTGGCTGCTACACAGGTGCACTTGACATTTTCGTAACACCACGCTCTCTCCAGGCAACCTGGCCTGCCTCGCATTTTTGTTTCTAGCAGCCTGCTGTTCGTACAGAAAGGTGTTTTTGTAGCCAATCAAGTAATTTTGTGTGTTGTTCTCCCTTTGACATTACTTCTGCAAGACGTGCAACAGCAGATCTCTAATCTGCACACTTGGACTTTTGCGTTCATGTGCACAAGTCTTAAACACCTCTGAAAATGTGAAAATCTGAAGCTTTGCATGTTGTGGCAGATGAATCTGGCCACTTCAAAAGTAGATTGACAGGAAGTAAACAAAAATTTTGATGTTTGTCTGAGGCCCTGTTTGAGACACACCACCCCAGACACTTCTGAAGGGACTTACACCAGACGTCCCGTGGCCCATCATCTGTTCTCTGAGCAAAAAGATTCTTGTGTTGGAAAGAAGTGTTACTTGAAATGTGAAAAGAAGATAAATGTTTGAGGAGGAGGGTGATTCAGATGCTGGTGACAGGCCTTAATTCACCTTCTGGCTATTAACTGAAAATCTTTCCCTAGTACAGTGTATACTCATGTTTAAATACAAATCATTGATCGCTATAGCAACCCCTTTATCACATGAAGCACATTCTGGCTCTAAGATAAAAAAGCACTGTTGAAAAGAGACACACACACCCACTCAGCAAAAGGTAAGGTGAGCATCCATGGTTTTATCTTGTTTTATCAAGATGGTTTTTGTTTTAAAAGTAGGTAAAAGGCTCTGTGTGAATTGGTCTGCACATGTTGTGATTGTTTATTTTGAATTTTTATTCTCAATGTATTAGTACCCAAACTGAACAGAAGGAACAGATGCTTCTCTTGGGAGATTTTAGAAGGGTATAAAGAACCAATATGTACTTAATCAGATTGCTTTTCCCCATTATCATTGCTTTAGCTGTAGGAAAAGTATTGAATTGTGGGTTAGCATCTGGAAATGGAATTTCCATTCCACAAGAAATTCTGACATGGTGATTTCCTCTTTAAATTGAACACAGTGCTTAGTTTTTTTTAAATTTCTAGAAGAACAAAATATCCAAAAAGTTAGCAGATTTGGCTGCATTTCTGGATTTTGAAAATGTAAAAAAATCCACCTTGAAAATAAGTTCCAGTGTATGTTTAAAGTAACAGGTTAAGTAGGTCAAACTGTTTTGTTAGTGCGTCAAAATTGACATGAATGAAATGTAAAAAAACCTTTGTTTAGTTTTTCTCTGTGTAGAGTGTTTGCCAAATTAACTGTCTCCTGCAAAACACTTAAATATTGATGAAACTTTTTGTTGGAAGTGTTTCAACAAGTGCTGTTGCTTACTAGAGCGTGTGGGGACTATTACACAAAATCAGGCAATTAACTTTATCATTGGCCTTTCCAGAAGCAGTGGGATCCATATTTCACACAGCAACTGCCTGTACTTGCAGGCACAAGTGAGGAGAACAATTTCCTTTTGAATGGAGCTGGAATCACAGAGGCAGTTGAACTCCACTGGAGGTTTTGCTTCTTCCTTCTCTTTGCAGGAACACAACGAAGCGAACAGTGTGCCAGCTCATCATGGTGCCCATGAGCCCATCTGCAAATGTGGTGACCTGGATGTCATCTTCACCTATAAACCCTCAAGTCAAAAGCTGGTGGCCACTATCCTGGAGGCCAGGGACATCCCGGACAAGGACCGCAGTGGTGTGAACACCTGGCAAGTGCACGTGGTTCTGATGCCAGGCAAGAAACAGAGGGGTAAGACGAGTGTGCAGAGAGGACCCATCCCCATCTTTCAGGATAAAATTACCTTCAGCAAGCTGGAACCACAGGAGCTGAGCAGCCACGCCATTCGCTTCCGCCTCTACGCTGTGCACAAGATGGTTGGGGAGAAGATGATGGGGGAGCAGTTGTTCCACCTGAGCGGCATCAGCCAGGAAGGGGAGGTGAAGGTGACGCTGCTCTTGGAACCAAGGAGTAACCTGAGTGTAAGTTTGATGAAAGACAGATGGAGTCCATAAAACTGTTTGTTTTTTGGTGAACAGGGTGCTCCTGAAGTCTTTCATGTGGGGCTGTCAGTGTGTGACTGGTGGATCTGACTTGCTGTCACTTAAAAAGTTATCAGTAAGGGGAAGCACGAGGCATTTCTTCCCCGTGCAAAGCTGTGCTTTATTAACAGTGGCTCAGCTAGCAAGCTTACACAAAATCATGTGGATCTACTACATCTGCACGAGCCATCACATGATGCGCCATTCAGAAACAGCAGGTTGGTCTGGGAACCACCAAGGCATAATTAGTCTTAATTTCAATAAGACTGAATTTCACAAGCGGTTCTTGTGCACCACTGTGTAGGTACTGCCAGTGCAGGAGCTACCTCATCTGGCCCTGGACACCAGTTTGTAGATCTCCACGCTGTGCAGTTTCCATCTTGCCAGAAATGCTTAATAATGTTCCTCTGCATGACAGATGGAAGGGGAGAGGTGGGTCATGTGAAGAGGAACTGGCTGTGCTGCTTCTTAATTTTCCACGCACATCACAGTTGTATCCAGGCCTGGCTAAGCCAATCAATTTGTGTAGATGAGCTCTGTCATGATTCATTGTCTACAAAAAGCTCGGAGAGAGGTTGTGCACATGAAATGAATAAAACATCGTACTCCAGGTGAAGAGGAGAATAGAGAAAGTGTTGTGGTAGCAAGGAAAGAAAGCAGGAAAATGCACAGTACATGGCCAAAAACTGCCAAACTGAAAAGTGTATTCCATCCAAAAGCCATTATCAAGGAGATGTACTGAGTGTTAGTGTAGCAGGATGTTTGCTTATCTCAGAGGCTTTGATTTACACTCATGATAACACTTCACTCAGAGTTCCTCGTCTTTAAAGGGAAAGTTCAGAGATGTGTTTTTGTAAAAGTGACGCTCTGATTCTTCAAGTGCCCCAGCATAATTAATTCTCAGTTATTGTAATTTCTTAAGAGAGATCTTACTAAACAAGGCCACGAGATATGAATTAAGGGGGGGGTGGGGTGGTGACTGTCCTGATGATTCTCTCAGTGCTCTTTCCCTGCAGAGTGCAGATTCTCAGCTGAGTCTGTCAGCAATCTCTCACAGTGATAGCGCTTCTTCAACACAGTCCCTGTCGCATGGAGGGGTGCCAGAGCTGCTCGTGGGGCTGTCATACAATGCCACTACAGGGAGGCTGTCAGTGGAGATGATCAAAGGCAGCCATTTCCGAAACCTCGCAGTTAATAGGCCACCTGGTAAGTACTTTCACTGCTATTAAATAGCGCCGTTGAGCCAAAATTTGCTTTTTTATTTTCTACCTCTAGATATTCAACTACAGCGTTTCTGAGCTGGGTTTCCTTGCAGAGTACCTGATTGAAGATTAAGTGTTATTTCAGATACACGTGCTGATAAATATTACAGGGCAATTGGAGGGAATCATATGGAGGCTCAGCTGATGGGACAGTAATACCTGAACGTCTGCTTTGCTGCACATACCTTTACAATATCTGATTATGGCAAAAGTGCTGTTGTACCCAAAGCACAGAGTAATTCTCAGCAGATCCATTAAAAAAAAAGCAAGAAGCATTTTCTAAGTGTTTAAATGTTACCATGTGACCCACAGAGGCCCTGCCTGGTGCCCTTAAGTGTTTCCCAGGACTACACTTTGTTTAGTCCCCGTGCTGTGCTGCTGAGTGCTGGGTGACCTGATGCTCTGGGCCCTCTGGGGACCCTCCTGCTGTGAATTCTCCACTGCTGCACAGGGAAATCTTCTGCAGAAAGAAGATTTGAGAGTTGTTGCAACAGCTGCGTTCCCTTCCTCCAGCCCTAAAGGAAAAAATGGAAACTGCCTTAGAGTAGGTTTGGTTGGTGCCTGAGCTGCAGCAAGTCCTTGAGAAGGATGGTGCTGGTAATGTCCATGGTAGAGATGGAGTCACAGCCACAGTCACCTGTTTGCTGCTGGGTTGCCTCATTCAGGGGTTGAATGGCAGTGCTTTATTCATCTCCTGCTGTCCTTTTGCCTCCTGTCCGAAACCAGCAGCCAATGGCGATGTGAAACACCTTTTTGTTTGTCGGTGTGTTTGCTTTCTGTGATGTGTGCCTGCCTGTCAAAGCAGGTAAACCTTTGATAGTTCCTTGCCTTCGCTGGATTTGACAGAGTATCTCGAGCTGCAGAATACTGAAATTGCTTTTGTAAGGGGCTTTGCTCTTTGGCTCAGGTCTAGCAAAATATTTATGTAATATTTCAGTACATGGATGTGAAAACTCATGTTTTCCACTAAACTAGACTTAAGTAGATTACAGAAATAATCTGTGTCATCAGTCAGTCCCTTGAGAATTAAGGGCAAGTCTGTGCAACAGTAAAACACCTGACCCCGGCCTGTGCAGCCCTCACTGTCTTTTATTAGCTGTGACAACACAGCTCTCCATGTGAGTTACTTAAAGGCACGTTCTTGTCTGCATGTACATGTTTTAATAAAAGGCTATAAGTTGGGATCTTTTTTAGTAATTTAAAACAAAGGTAGACTAAGGCAACCACCTTACCATGTGCCCAGCAGGCACGCTTTCCTGTCTATATATGCTGCAGAGTAGATACATCCTCAAGTTTTACTCTCAGAAATGAAATTAAAAGTAGTCCCAATATAGGTCCAAAATAATTTTCAGGCATCTGTAATGCCCACTTCTTTTTCCCATGAATGAAATTTCATCCTTTCTGTACCCAGATGATACAGACCAGTGTCAGACCAATGTCTCTCAGTGCTAGATCGACTTTTAGGTGAAACACAGAAATCCATAAATGATTATAGGCAAACTCTGAACCTATCAAAATCTGCTTCTTTTATTCCAAGTCACATTGTTGCTTCTGCCTTCTGAATTGTTCTCCTGTGCCTGTAAAGCCCCCAGTAGTGTGGTGAGAAAAAGAAAACCCGGTGAAGCAGAAACTGAAAGAAATGAAAAAAGAAGGAAGGAAACCAGCCCTTGTCTCGGTGCTGGAGTAGCATTTCACTGATAACCCCTCAGGCACTGCAGAGGAGCGCTGTGAGTGCCGATCGTTACCGTCTGAAACATGCTGCTGCCTGAATGAGATGCTCAATAAGTCCTTCACAAGGTGAAAGCTAAAACTGCTGTGCCCCTTTCTGGAGGGAGAGCAAAGAGCCCTTGTGTTTTCTTAAATAGGTCCTATTTAAGGTTCTGTTGTTCGAGGCTCAGAGGGAGTGATTTCTTTAAAGTATCATGGAAATTTTGGATATAATAGCTCTGTGGAACACTTAAATACCGAGCCCAAACTGCTATTCGGGGCAACCATTTATGGTAAGACAGAGAGGAGCCAGTGGGCAGAATCCCTCTCCATTGCCAGCCCTGCATACACAGACCCTGTACAGGACCCACATGGGGTCCTGGTACAGCCCTGCAGCCGAGAGCTGCAGCTTTGGGGAATGGCAAAGGAGTTTTGCACGAAAGCAAAGTCTCCAGCTGTGCTTTTTGCCCACCTTGACCCTCTTCTCTTGCACCTGTACACCCACAGCGTGCATGCTGCCTTCTTGGCATCCTTGCATGGGGATTTCGCTGTGTGCAGAAGGAACTGGACTGGGGCATTGGTGATTTTGGGTAAAAGATAAAGACTGCAGAGGCTGAAACAGATGGTTTTCTGGAGAAGAAAAGGGAGATGGTGCATGTCTCAGTGTTTCCTGGGCACATTTTCTCCTTCACTTACACCTTTAAACTGAGTCAGGTAAATGTCAAAGTTATGGGTGCTTATGTGAGTAATAAATGGGTTAGAAAACAGCTGGGCAGCTTACAGAAACTTAAATTGTGCAGGCAGTGTCTTCTCTTCAGGTCACATATGTGGGATTTAAGAACAGTTTGGTCAAGGATAAGTGTCCAGGTATTGTTCTGGGGAACATGCTGAGTTATAGGCCTAAGCTTACAATCCCTGATCACACAAATAGACCCATTATCACTCAGAGCACTTAAGAGCACTCAAGAGTATGGCTCCAGCATCAGACCATAAATTATCTGCGTGTGCCAAAAAGCCTCATGCAGAAAAGCATCTACAGTTTTGTCAGATGTGGACACTGTTGGTATTTTAGTGCTAATGGCTTGTATGCTGTGCACTTCATTCTCCTTGCTTCTTGTAAAAATCATTAACCTGTGCTAGCATTTTGTAGGAGTTCATATTTTGATCTGTGGTCTTGTATCTCCTCAGAACAAAATGCAGTGTGTTCGTTTAAAGGGTGTTTATTATTAAAAAAAAAAGAAAAGTAACGAGAGAAGCCTACGCCACTGGCAGAAATGTCTTTAAAAATGTATGACCAGTTGCATACTGTGTGCATGGAAGTAGTACCTTGGGATCACAGTGATGGACCAGGGATCATTTGAGCTAGTCAGTGCATAAACACAAAACACAGAAATGTCTCTGCCCATGTGATGCTAAACCTTCATCAGCTGCTCTGCTGGGTACAGCTGTGTTTCCTCCAATCCAGCCTTCCTTCTGTTCCCTTCTGCCTTTCTTTTGGGGTTTATGTCTGTGTGTAAAGCAGTGTGAGAAGAACTATTGTGAAGTTATTCCCTTGCCTAAGAAAAGTCCTCCCAGCTTTTCTGCAGCTGCAGAATTAATCACACATAATAATTGCATCCGTGCATGATCATTATTATACCAGCAGTATATTAACCCCATTAAACAAATAGAATAGCACTGATGCTGGAAAAGACAGGAGGGGAGAGAACAAGCTATCAGGATTTCTATGGGGAACAGGAGAAATTCTTGAAGTAAAGACTTGTCTGAAAACAAACATCTACCTGGGCCACAGGTAACAATGCCAACAAGTACACAAAATGCTTCCATAGGAAGAGTAGGATCTTTAAATTAGGATCCTAGTTGCTCTGGGATCAGAGTGCTTGAAAAGCATTAGTGGATTTTATTTTATCAGCTTAGTTTTGAGGGAAGAAGAGTTATTATCCCTGTTACATTCCTGGAGAACAAAGGCACAGGTTAATTTCTTTAATTATTTCAAAGCAGGCCAGGCAGCTGAATAAAAGAAATTAACTTTTAACCTGCATATCTTGCCCTGAACAGGGAACTTGCTTTAGCTCCTAAAGCTTTGTGGTTCATGTTCCCATGTCATCAGTAACAGAAGAGGGATCTGTGCCAGGGCAAGTTGGGGTGGATTCAGTCCATCAGACACTGGATAACAGAGCAGTAGATGTAAACCACCTCTCCTTTCTCATCTTCTTGTTGCCCATCCTTGAATATAGCTGGAATAAGCTTGCAATAAGAGCAGCTGAGGAAGCTTTGTTCTGGGTGGAAAAGATGAGGCCAGATGCAAGGAGCCCCAGGAGGATGTCTCAGTAACGAGCAGCTGGGCAGTGAGGTGGAAGAGGAAGTGTGGATGAGTGTAAGGTATTGCATGGGGACACAGGTGGAATTCAAATGTGATCTGGGTGGACTCAGAGCCACTCGAGAGGGAAATATTAGGCTTACAGTAAATAGCTGCAAGAAAATGTCAGCTCAAGGCTCACCGATAGTTGTGAAAAAATACTCCAAATTTAAGGAGGACAAAACAGAAAATTAATATTTGATTGTAAATATCCAGTCACTGGTGTAATGAATACCGTGCACAGTTCTGTCTTCCTCTGTTCAAACAGAATATGGCAGAATTGAAAAGATGTGGTGAGGGGTGTTGGAGACAATCAGGGGAATGGGAACAGCTTCCAGTGAGTTGTAGCTGAATAGACTGTGCCTCCCACGATGCTACAACAAAGGGAGATGGGGGAGGATTCACGGAGGTCTCTAAGTGTCATTGAGGAAGTGAATTGACAACAGTCATTCGTGTTCTTCTCCTGATACAAAACCAAAGGTTGGTAAAAGGAAGCGAGGAGGGAGCGGGTTTGGAGAGGAGACAGCTCCTCACCTACGCTGTCAAATTCCTCACTACAGAATGTCACAGGTGCTGGAAGCCCGCTTCAGTTCTGTGCAGCACAGGAGACATTCGCAGAGAAGGTTCCACAGAGGATTGTTAAATACAAAGCCTCTGACTGAGGAAGTTCTTGAGTCACAAATCGCTGGAGATTCGAGAGTATTTGTGAGGGAACCAGCATATGCCATATTTGTATACATTTACTGCTGTGTGTGGTACTGGGTACTGTTGGGTGGATGGAACGGCTGGGTACAGCTCCTCCCACCACGTGTGGGACCTGGGACTGATTAGACCTAGGAGAACAGGTGTCACAATCAAAACAAGTGAAAAATGGACTTTCAAGGTGTGACTGTGAGATTTTTGAGGGGGATATTCCATAATAATTAGAAATCCAGGGATAGTGTGTGTTATCCAGTAATGCTTTCAATGGCTTTATGCTTCTAAAAGGTCTGTGAAAAGCATAGTCCATGATACAGTTGTATAAAAATGAAGATCTTTCTGAATCGAAGAGCTGCATTTGAAGTGGATGTATGGTGATGCTCTCCCACTCCCACAGCTGTGATTAAGAAAAAAACCCGCATTTTTTTTCCCCTCCCAAAACGAGCAGAAGAAAAAAGCCGTTTCTACCGGAGTGGAACAATCCTAATTCCAAATTTCAGCTGGAGCTGAATGTTCAGTGCGGATCTGCAGCGGCACTCCCGAGCAGTGCTTGCAGGAGATCGGATGGCAGGCTGTGTAATCAAGCCACGCCTGTGGGCACTGCTGCTGGAGGTGACAAAAGCCGGGCTTAAGCATCCTTAGATCCTGCTGGTCTCGTTGCTGGGAAGGTGTGTGTGTCCGCGCTTCGCGATCTGCTGGGCTGTGCATCCCTGCTTCCTCTGGTAAAGCTCCATCTCCTCTCTGAGGCAGCAGCAATGCGTTAATGTGGAAAGGAGTAGAAATGCCCTTATTAGAGGAGAGTCACGCTGTGCATCTGGAGAGGTGTCCGTGTTGTGCTTTAGCTGTGTCAGCCCTGACTGGAGCGGCACCTCCTCGGGGCTGGGGAGTGCGGGCAGGTGGTGAACGGGCTCTGCAGCCTGACACGTGTCCCAGGAGAGGGCTGGTGCTGTGAGATGGAGTGGCTATGGGGTGTTGAGGCAGCAGAGGAGGATCACTGAGGAGCTGAGCTCCAAGGTGCTCCAGAAGGAGCTTTCCTTCCTGAGAGACCCATGCAGTTGCTTCCAGGGAGCACCGCATTCCTTTCTGCTGCATTCTAAATGAAAGGCGCTGTTGGTCTGTTCTCTGGTGACTCACGTGTTGTGAAGGTTGCCAGATCCCAGCCTCTCCCCTGTGAGAGGGCTGCCAGCCCCCCGAGGGGGAACCTGAGAAGAAGAGGCTTGGTGGAACAGGGAAAGGAAAGTTAGCTTCTCAGCAATGTAGTAGGCAGCTCTCAGCTCTCGTATGATTTACAGAGTGGGCCATAAACTGCCTTAATCCAGACTTTCATGACGTGGGGTTAAGATGAAAACCTTGGGTCTAATTCTCCTCCTTGCTATTTTACTGGTCCAGCTGCAGCGAGCCCAGTTCAGAGTGTGAATGTTCAGTGTCCTGCCCCACTGCTGGTTGGAAGGCAAGGCAAAGCCAGGACTAATGGCCTTCTGGGCCTCAGACTGAGACCTCACATTGAGCTGCCTGTACAGAGCAGCACAGAGCCGAACTCGGGGGCTGCTTTGCCACGCGGTGCTGCTGTTTATTGTGTAGGCTGGGAGCGTGGGCTTGCCAGCTGGGGGAAATTAAGCTCCAGGCCCAAGGCTTTCTTCTGCTGCGGCTGTTATTAGTGTGGATTGCGGCATGCTGACATGGTTATCCTGCTTTTGGAAATGAGCTAGCTTGCCTGGAGCGCGGGTGGGAAAGTCCGGGCGGCGCTGTGCGGTACCCTGCAGTCCACAGACGTGAGGGGTCAGGAGTCTTAGGTTGTTTACTTCCCTTCTAAATATAAATTCAAGCAGGGGGTTGGACGCTTTTGTATTTGCAGTGCTCTTGCTCACGGGTCAGCTTTACTAATAACGGGGGTGCTTAGTGTAAGTGAAAGCAGAACACGCGCTGTGGTCCCTGCTCCAAAAACAGGAACGCATAAATTACAGTTGATTATTCCCCTGAGTTGTCATTATCAGTTAGCTGCCTCAGAAGAATCATGACAGAAATGGGTCATTAGAAGAATCCCGGAAAAACCGATTGCCTTTGCAGATGAGCTCTCGAGAGGTGTTTGATGGTTGGGGCAGTGTCGATGGAGACAGAGCAGTCTGCATGAGGAGAGGTTTGCCCAGCCCTCTGGAGTAAGAAGGTGCAGCACTAGCCCAAAATGTGTCTGGCTTCTTGCAGCATTCCTTGATTTAATACTTTTCACTCTGGTATTAAATGCAGAGGTGTTGATATTTTATGTGTAGGTGAACACTGTCTAGTCCACTCACACCAGAGAGTGGCAAGATGAGTTCAGAGTAAAAATGCTCTGCAGCGAGAACTTCTGTTCCAAAACCTGTATGGAAAGGAGAGCCCGGTAGATGCGGTGCTAAAATTGGTGTCGGCAAAATTAGACTTTGTTCTTGAATCTTCACAGACTTTTGTGTAACTGTGGGCAAGCTGCTGTCTCAGACACTCCCAGATATTAAGAGGTCTCGCTCTTCTTCATGTCAGTGAGATGGGTGCCTAAATAGAAGGTGAGCACTTAGGCATTTTAAAGAATGTCAGCTCTAATCTCTCTTTTCCTTTTGTGCTTGATGGAGGTGGCACAAAAGTAAACACTCTGAAGAGCACAGAGTGCTGAGACACCACGGTAATGAGGCCATTACTGAACCTGAGCATGTAATTAGATGGAAAATGTTTGCCTTCATAATGAATAGATGCTCTTACACATACATTCCTCAGTAAATTGTCAAGTTCATCCTTGCTGTAGCTCCACTAATTTCACTGTGTAACTGGGGATGGATTCTCTTTGGCAAAGTCAACAGGAGGGGAGAGCTTTCCATCCCAGAGGACCAGACTGCACCACAAGAAGAGCTGCATTTTCTGATGAGATACCTAAAAAGATGCTGCAAAGAGTACAATGCAGGAAGGGAAAGCTACAATCTTAAAATTTTAGTGAAGCAGAATAACAGCTCAGCCTCATATGTACCAACTCTGCAAAGTAAATTTCAGATGCTAAATATATGATCCACACCTACTCTTTTATTTCTGTTCAGGCAAGCTTGATTCTTTTGGCTGGTAAAATACACCCAGTGGAATAAATTTGAGGAGAATTAGCAGCCTGATTTAGTTGTCACTTGCACTGGTTTTGTGCCTGTGTTTTCCTGGGGGTAAATAGGGCTCCTGGTATTAGCTCTGCCTTGAGCACAGTCTCCTTCCAGCCTGACCCAGATGATACATGCAGAATCCCCACCCACCTTGGTACTGTACAGACAGGGTCATGATGCAGAATTACGTAGAAATCTCAGGTATACTAAAGAAAAAGCCAACTTTTCTGACTTTAAGTCATTGGTGGTGGGCTGCTCATTTTTCCTCAAAGCCATCTGTGTTACCCCTCACTTGCAAAAGCTGAGGCCTCAGTTGGGGATGTGACATCCCAGAGTTTATGACTGCAAGAAACTCATCCATTCATTGCCTGCAAAATTACCTGGGACATGCTGGAACAGTATCCTATGAGGCGTTTTAGCTGTGGCGCTTGCTTTCGTGCTAACACCTAAATCATCTGTAATGGTATCACTGGCTGCTAGATCACTGCTGAATTGTGCCATCTGCTTTTTTGATTATGAATTGGTTGACCCCTTTGGGGACTGTTCAAATGAATGTGCCTGCAGTGAGGTGTGATGAATCCCACCTGAGCTGCCACTGCTGGTGAAAGTCAGAAAGGAGGATGACAGCAAGGTGTACTAAAAGTAAAATCTAGACTTCAGCCCTTTCCCTGTCTTCTTAGAAAAAGAGATGCAGGCATGTGTGGGGCGCCTTTCCCTAAAATAGCATAGGAAGGTAATCCTGGGTTGGTTGTGAAAAGAAAGAAAAATTTTGAAGTTCAAACAGAGAATTGTACTAATTGTTTGTATTTAAAACTCAGCCTGGCAGAGTTCTTCCAATATTTTGAAATCCCCTTCTGAGAAAAAAAAAAAAAAGGAAGATTACATTAAAAAAAATCCATAAAACCCTTACTTATCTTTATTTCTAGGGAGTTCCCTGCAGCCTAGACCAGCAGCCAGGACTTACACATGAGGAATGCTTCAGTGCACATCGTGGTTTGTCAGTGCCAAGCACAGTGACATCTCTGCAAATACTGTAGGAGTTGTGTCTGGTTTCACACTGAGTCAAGCTGGAAGAGAGGGTCCTCTACTGGACTTTGTGTTTCTGATGGGTCTGAAGCTGTTACAGATTTCGGTCCCTCAACACTGAATATTAAGGTGGAAATTAGTCCACCTTTCAATAAAGCTTTTTTTTTTTTTCCTTCCCAGATACAATCAGGAAATTGAATCAAAGCTTTGCCTTTCTGTGTAACGAGCAGGACTTTGCTGGCAAGATCCTCTTCAATCCCCAGTGTTACGCTGGGAGCCAGGCTGGCACCCCCAGCTAATGGCTGGGCTGAACTTTCCCCGCAGTAACTTGATAGCTGTACAGCTGTGCAGGCTCACAATTTGCTCCTTGATTGTCAGCCTCCTGACAGCTTTTTCAGTGGAACAGTTTGAGAGGAGCGGGAAGCCCTGCTTTGGAGACATGGAAGTGTTTTCACACCTGAAGTGTAATTTCACACCTTGTGTTGCTCAGTAGATAAGTGCGTAAAATAGCACATCAAACGGGAACAGAAGAGGGTAGAAATGCTGCAGACAAGAGATGGAGGCTTGTTATTTATTTCCTATCTTCAGCACACTCTGAAATAATACTCACTTGCAGGAACCCAGGCACAGATTACGAAGGGGTTAGCAGAGGACTTGTCTAGCCAAGCAATCTGTCACTGTCACGTGCAGAGCAAGGTGAAAACTTACACTGAGCTGGGTCTGTGGAGTGTTCCAAGCTCTGACACCACAGTTTTAGCAACCACACAACAGAGGAGAACTGATTAATACAGGAGGCAGCAGGAGTTTAAAGAGGGGATATACAGGAACACTAAACTGGACCATCCCTGCCGTGTATTTGCTAAGCATGTTTACTCCTTGTGTGGACCTAAATTGTAAATAAAATTGACCTTGAGCCCAGCAAAAAAAGTAACACAAGAATTTGGAAAAAGTGGGAAACTATCATGGGAGATCAAATAATTTCACTGTGTATGCAGGATTCTTTTCCCTCCTTTTCAAGACCCTTTTTTTTTTGGTATCTCAAGCAATGGACCATAGGGAGCGGTGGAGAGGCAAGGGCAGCTGAGGCAAACTCACAATGTGAGACAGCCCCAATGAAGCTTGATTGTGAGGGAGAGGAGGGGAAGGTGAAGACACCATTTGATGTGGAGATACTCATAGTTCTAGTTCGTCTTAGATGGGTTTGCTAGGACTGGATACCAGACATCCTGTTCTTTCCAAGAGAGTGGGGCTGAAAGATGCATCAGTTTTCTTTTCTCTCAGCTGAATATGAGACAATCCAATAGTTGCTTTCGTCTTCTGCTTCTCATCCCATGGATTTTACCAAGGAGCACAATCCAGCCCTCTGTTATTCACTGCAGACTAACCTGCTCTACTTGGATGGTTTTTGGAGTGCTTTTTGGCTGCCTGGGGCTTTCATTTAGTCTGTCACCTGCACCAAACCTGTCATTTCCTCTTTTTTTGTCCTAGACACCTATGGCAAGCTCTGCCTGCGCAACTCCGTGGGTCAGGAGATGTCTCGCTGCAAGACCTCCATCCGCCGGGGACAGCCCAACCCTGTCTACAAGGAAACTTTCATCTTCCAGGTCGCCCTCTTCCAGCTCTCCGACGTCACCCTGCTGATCTCCATCTACAACAGGCGCAGCATGAAGCGCAAGGAGATGATCGGCTGGATTTCCATGGGCCAGAGCAGCAGCGGGGAGGAGGAGCAGAGCCACTGGCAGGAAATGAAGGAGTCGCAGGGGACGCAGGTCTGCAGGTGGCACACGCTGCTGGAGTCCTAGCGGTGGCCAGGGCAGCCTGCAGGTGCTGGGACAAAGGGCTGTCGTCTCCCCTTGCTCTCTGTCAGCAGAAAAGAGCTCTGGCAGGGCGCAGAGCTTTAACTTGCCTGCTCGGTGTCAGCAGCCATGGGTATCACAGGTGGCAAGGCCTGGGAAGCGTGTTTAGATCTTGCCTTTCCAGCTTGCCCTGCATTTTATGCATCCAGATAATTAACCCTAGTGAGAAGCAGTGGGAATACCTGCAAAATCCTTTCCTTGGTCGTTGTCTTGCTCATTTTGTCATAGGCTTAATCACCACAGACTGATTCCGAGGTGATGCTGTTTTCTTCTGGGCTAAACTCTCTCTTCCCTCTCTCCCCTTATTTATATTAATGAAGTTTGCAAATATTCTTGCCACGCAGATAGCTCACAGAAAAGCTAACCTGCATGCAGATCACATCCTCTCCTTTTTATTATCGTGTTTCTAAGTCCTAGAAATAAGCATTTGATACCACTGTAGACTGGATGATGTATTTTTCAGGCAGCATGAGAAAGCACTCTTGAATCCTCTGTCAACTTTTAAGTGCCTAGACATTACTACTGTTCTCCTGTACTAACAATTGATATAAGGACTAAATACTACTGGTATTTTTATTTAGGCACCCTGTGCACTTGTTAGCCTGCATTGCCATAAGTTTGCACAAGAGATAACAAGCATCAGTTTTATATTGCATTATACAATGCATGTTTAGATGTTTACTTGAAGTTATGGCTTCTGTCATCACAAATACCAAAAAAAGACCAGAACAAACTGCACATCCACCTTTGTGCCTGAATCACACCTTTCTGCATCCTTTTGCCCTTGTGTTAATGTGGTTTTTAGAAGTGAGGTTCATTCAGAAAAGCACTTCTGTGAGCATCACAGGGGAGGGCTTCAGATCCGTGGTTTCTCTGGGATTCAGCAAAGCACTGCTCAGTTTGCTGAGGGCCCTTCTTCAAATCTCCTGTGGTATCCTGTAGTATCTCCTTAGGGTATGGAAGGGGACTGGTTTTGGCATGCTGAGCAGTAGAGGATGCCAGACCATGTCACCTAACCTTGGGAAGGAGCTCTCTTGCAGGCCAGGAATAGGATCCAGGCACCCCTCCCAGAGGGGCTGCTGGCTCTGCTGAACTAGCACTGGAGAAAAGGATTGTGCTTCCTGCCTCCAAGTGAAAGCAATGCAAGGAGCAGCCTTGCTGGGTGAGGTGATGACACTGTCACGTGGTTACTTTTCAGACTACATTGTCCTTTTCCATTTTAATCTCTTTTCCTCTCTCTGTAAGCTGAAGTCACGGAGATGATGGATAGAGGACGTGTCTCAGTCTGCTGCTTGGCTAAGTGGTTGTTGTTGCAGTGCTGTGTGTGACACAGAGGAGGATGTTCATCCTCAGTGGAATGTGGGCAGTGAGGTGCTGAGATCTCCAAATGCTATCAGCTGCCCAATCTCCCATTCACTCCACGCTCTCTAGGAGAGGACTGTCTTTTCTCCATTCCTGCTGATGACAGCAAGACACAGGAAATATTTTGCTGAAGAGGTTTGTCTGTACTGAATCACTCCATGGTTTGTTTTTGCCATTTACTGAGACCTGGCACCAAATTCTGCCTCCTCCTGCACCGCAGCCACTTCCTTCGCTTCAACGGTGCTGTGCAAATCTAACTAATGCAAATTTTGGCACTGGCTGTTTGACCAAAATTGGTCCTTGGTGCTGGTTTTCATCACATCCAGGCTAGACAGGCCCTGAGGGCAGTGCTGTGACACTCACAGGTTATCACTCGGTGTCACACAGAGGCTCTGTCTGTGCTCAGGAGGCAGACAGAATAATCTGCACGGAGAAGCACTTCTGGCACAGGTGATACAAGTTATTCTACAGACCACGCTTTTGTATCTCCTTATCACCTGTCTGAGCATCATTTTCCCAGGGAGACTGGTGGGTATCCTATGCAGGAGGGCTCTCCTCCACTGTCTAGATAAGCTGGCATGTCTGCTTTGCACTACTGGGGCTTTGTACACTGGGGTGTAACCCAAATGCAGCTCATCCAACAAATGCGTTCTTGACTGCACTGCTAAAGCTGCTGTATCAGCAATGCAAGAAAAAGTGAACATCTGAGTGGTAACCAGCAGAACAGAGTTTTATTTATCATACACTTTTCTCCTGGGAAAAATAAAAAGTAGAGGAAACATCCCAATTCAAAAGGTGCGTTTGCTGATTCCAGTAGTTTTCCAGTCCCTCCATCTTTCTTTCCTGGACTGCATAAAATGTATATGCAAGTGTTCATAATTAATTTTATTACCTGGAATGTGTGTGTGTGTGTGTGTGTAATAAACTTACTGAGATTCTCTTCAGAACTTCTTGAACCTGCAAAGTCTTGCCTATGCTTCATTATCAGCTAAGGGAAAAGTCTATGTTGATAATATGTCTCAGCAGTGAACTGGAGATAACCCAGATTCATAACAGCACGATTAAAAAAAACTAATGAAAAAGATAATTTTAAAAAACAATGAAGTACACTGGGTTTGGACTTCCATGCTGTTTTCACATTAAGATCTTTTCTAAAGATACAGTGTTAAGGGAATTGAATTTTAATATATAATTTCAGTGCAGAGTACTTGGAGTCAGAGGAAAGCAAGTTAAAACAGCTTACTTAGAGTAAGTTAATATCTAAGCACGTGTTAAAACTTTGCTGTCCAAGGGAAGCAGGTTGCTGCATCCTTGCTGCAACATATTACCCTTATATTTTACCAGAAAATTTTGGAGAGAGGGCAGAGGGGGTATGGAAGGGGGACCTTTGGGTTTTTGGAACTACTGCCAAAACTGTTGGCACATCCATGCCTCGAGAAGTGCATTTGTGAGGTTCTTTATGTTCCTACTAAAGCAGTGGAGAAATTTAGGAATCTTGGGATGAATAAGGTGCTGGGGGTGCTTGTGCTTGCTAGCTATGTTTTGGGATTTTTGTTGCTTTTGTGGTTTACCTTTCCTTCCATTGCTGACTGGCTGTGAAATGAAGGCTTTGCAGCAGCTCTGGCATATTCCAAAGCTCCTATAATTCTTCCCATTGACAGACTGAATTAGTCATTGCTAATATTGATACAGGCTGGGCTTGTGCTCGTGGTCTTTCTTATGTAAACACCGCTGCCCTTTCAGTCACTGCTTCAACCCCTTGTTTCCTTTGGAAGTGGCTGGCAAGACTGAATTTCCAGGAGGTTTTCCATTCCTTGGGAATCCTTACTCTCACCTGACTCGCAGATGGCAGGTAGGCCCTGTGCTCCACTGGCCTCTCCATGTGGATGCTGGTGCTCCCTGCTTCTGTGGGGTTCCAAGTGGGGAGAGGAGCTGTGGAAGGGCCATGGGGAGTTCAGGGAGCAGGATAGGAATGGATGACCCGGTTCTGCGATGCAGGTCTAGATTATGGATGTTTGTTAATGCACTCATGTTTTCTAAGATAATTCATTCCCTTTTGACACCACTGTTTGTAATCCCTTTCTAGTTTATTTGAATTTTCTTCTCTTAAAAAAAAAAAGCCTGGAAACCCACAAAACCATTGTGTGGAAAGGAAATATCTGCGCTGGCATAGGCCCAGAGTACTATGGGCAAGTGCCCTGGGTACATCTCTGTATCTTGAACGGCATCGTTCAGCTGCTTGCAGTCCGTTCTTTCCTTGCTCTCTCCCCAGCCAGCATGCCCCTGTCCTGCCAAGCTCTCTGCTGCTATTTTATATTTTCTTTTTTAATGTTTATCGACAGCAGAACAGAGTGATCTCACCGTGTTTATATTCCCCATAATAACGGTGATCTTCAGCTGATGCCCACAGAAATGAGTTCCTCTTTTACCCACTGAGCCACAGCGATCGCTCGCTGAAGTGCCCATCTGCAAAGGCTTTATCTGGATGATCTTCTGCATCCTTTGATTTGCCTGGGCTCCCTTTTTGCCAGTGTCTTTAATTAGCTGGACCCTGCTGTGGCCTGCTCGTTCCTGTTGCTCTGCCTTGTCTGCCTTTCCCTTCAGGGGCAATAAGGGTTGTGCAGCTCCTGGGGTACGTGGACAATGCCTGGGTGTATTTTTAGCAGCTGCAGATCCCGAGGAGTTATTTGGTGCTTTACATAGCCGACTGATCTTCAGTCATGGATGTCGTTAGATGTTCCTGGATGCACAGATCCAAAGGCTGCCAGCTGCTATTGATCATTTTCCCAGCATAAAGCCGAAGGTGGCAGCTTGGCAGAGGAGCAGGCATTTCCTCTGGTGGCAGTTCGTTTTCCCCTTCAGCTGGAGCTGGCAGTGACCTTGGAGCTGGCGTGCCTGCAGAGCTTGCTTTCCACTCCCGTATTTATCATCATCTTTAATCTGTGTGATCGCAGCACTTCATCTCTCTGCCTCTCAGCTGCCTTCTGCCCTTCAGCACGAGAGGTGGACTGAAAGGCTGAGCAAAGAATATGGCCTCCTGCATCATATCATCCCCTCCCAGAGGGGTCATCTTAAAGTTGTGATGCTCCTGACCAAGACCTTGCCTCCCTGCTCTCTTGTCCGCTTGTGGAGTTTGGAGTTTGTTGGTTGGGCTGTGACACTTTAATATTTACAGAGTAGTGACACCCATTCACCTCAGTGTGGGCCAAGTCAATGACAGAAGAAACAACCTGTTCTGGATTTGCTTTCTTCTTTTTCTCACGGGCGTTGTGTTCTGCAAAAGGACAACAGAGCCTGCAGGAATTAGTATGCAGGAACATCCGCTTTCCATTTAAAATGTGCTAAGTCTGATGTTTGCAGCTATGGTTTGAGGGGAAAAAAACAAAGCAGCCAGGGTTTGTAGAAAAGCTCACACTTTGAATGAGGCAGGTTTTTCCCTTCAGCATGTGATACCCCAACAAATACGTTCTCATATCCCAGGAAGCAGCGCTGGCTCTGAGCTCATCTGCTCCTGTGATACAAGCAGCCAGAAGCTGACAGATCCTAAAGCTTGGAAAGGCATCCAAGATATCTCCACAGAGCTGGTTTGGGCGTTTATTTGGGATCTGGTGAGGATTTAACAAGCTGTCATGCAAGAAATGAAAACCCCAGGCAGTGGTGGGAAGGTGGTGGCGGGGGAGAGAGGCAGGAGGGGAAGGCTCTTGGTGTGCTCGTGCTGCTGTAGAGCTGGGAATTTGCTCACTCCCTACTCCAGAAAGAGCACAGCCAGGCTGCAGTGGCATCAAGCCTGAGCTGAAACCCAGTTTCTCTGCATGACTCCTGAGCTCCAGATCTGCTGAAGGCATACAGCTTTTTTTTCAGTGCAGAGTGAGCTTGTGTCTTCCTGCAGCCTACGCTGTGGGCCCTAAGAAATGAATGTGTAAATATTTTGTCTCTCACAGCAGCCCAAGGTCATCTTTCTGGAACAGCAAACAGGCACAGAATCCAAAGAAGATCAGTCTGTCATATGAGTAAGGTTAGCATCTGCACTTACAAATGACAAAGGCTATTAATCCTCATGCTGTAATCCCCAAGCTGTTTGCCAGCTGGCAGCAGGAAGATGCTCCTGTTCAACCCACACAGCTATCCATGTTTTTTCACCTTTATAAAGCAGATATAGGTCAATACTGTAGCCTGAATAAAAAACTTGGTAGATACTATTAATGTCTTTTGGCATTGCAATCCCTCTGCTCTCCACACAAACCATCTACACAGATGAAGGGGTAAGAGGAGAGCTCTGGGCTGGGCTCTCCCTGTGCTGCTCCCCCAAAACAGAAGGCTGAAGGGGAGACTTTTTCCCTCCACTCTGCTCCAGAGCTTGTCCTGGGAAGATGGCTTTTGAGATCTCTCTGCAGAGCTGAGCAACCTGAGCAAAGCTCTGTCTCTAGACAGGTCTTTACACCCACAGCAGGGAAAACCTAATTCTTGCAGAAGGCAGGCAAAATTCCAGGGATGGGACTTCTTTTGGTCCTAATTTGGGAACCTGCTTAGGATTTGGGTCTTGCCCATCACAGGAGCATAAAGCCCTGAATCCTCTGAGGTACCACTGGTGGAGCAGGAGGAAGAGTGCTGCTTGGCAGTGATGCAGGTAGGCTGTGATAGGCTATGTGATCTCACACACCAAAAACCTGTATGGTCACTGGGTTGAGTGAGGATTAGGCAGCTGGGGTTTGGAAGAAGTTGAGGAAGAAACAGGAAAGCCAGATGGGAGCTGTGAAACTCCATTCAGACCTGGCTCACTCATCTCTCAAGGAAATTGGAAAGCACCTTTTTTTGCTTTAACAGAAGTCACAGCTGCTTGGGCAGCTGCAGGTGTGAGGAGCTAAGGATGTTTCCTCCTGGCTTTTGCATTTCCTCTGGCTGCAGTGGGGAACATCAAATAGACACCAAATACTCTGGAGGTGTTTGTCCCCTGTAGTGTCATTCCCAGTGTGGGCTGACCTTACCGAGACACAAGAGACAAAAAGCTGATATTGGCCACGGGTGGGGAGCAAGGATTCAGGGTTCACACAGAAACAGGATTCTTCCTGGACCCACAACCATTAATCAGCTGTGACCTCCAAGGAAGACACTTCATTGTGTCAAACACTTCCCTCTCCCTTCATTTCTCAAGCCTAGGGTAACACTGCAAATTTCTCTCTTCATTAGCAACTAGGAAAAAATCATATAATTTTGCCAGTTTTCCTCATCCTGTTGTGTCCCGTTAACACTTTCCAGGTGCTTTTCCTTGACGCTGTCTCCATCACTGCATCTCCCATCCTCTCGTTAATACCTACAGAGGTCTGGTCCAAGGCAGATCAGTGCCTGGTAGCAATATTTTATGTTCATGGTGCTCAGGACAAAACCTGTCCTCCAATCTCTTGCTGTCACTACGTGGCACCTCAAGCACAAGATTTCCAGTTAAACTGGTACCACCCCTCTCCTGTGTTCCTCTGCTGGCATTGCCATGGTTTGTGTCTTGCTGGGCTGTATTCTCAGCTGTAACTTCATTGACTTTTTCCCAGCAGAGAGGTTTGTTTGTCAAGAAGAGTAAATGAAGTAATCATTCGGTAGACTTAGCATTTAAACACTGCGTGACATTTATATGTGTGTATATATAAAAATGTTTTTTATGGCAGAGTGCCGCGGGGCATTTGCATGAAGCACATCTCAATGTATATTTGACTGTTGATTTAAATATACAGTGTGTAATAAGTTATTTTTAGTGTGTATTGACTTCTTTCTATATTGGAACAATATACCATCTCTGGCAGGGCTTTGTTGTCTCTCTGTTGCAGGCACAGCTGGACACTGTAGGCACTGGGATGTGTCCTTGCCTTGTTTCCTCCTTGCGCTCCATGACGTGGGAGTCGTTCCCCTCAGGAGCTTTGTGGGTGGACAGACATCACTCCTGGGGTTTGCTGCCACAGGACAGTGCTGTAAGCCTCCTCCTGCACCTCCCTCCTGGTGTTTAGTAGAATAATCTCCCTTTAATCTTTCTCCTTTCTCTGCTGTTGTCTCCTCAGCACGGGGAGCTGGTTGGTGTTCGGAGTGATTCAGCCCCGTGGCTGAGGGAGCAATGGAGATCTCAGCTCCCCTTTCCCAGCCTGAGATCACAGAATCACAGGATGGTTTAGGTTGGAAGGGTTCTTAAAGACCATCTCATTCCAACCCCCTGCCATGTGCAACCTCCCACTAGACCATGTTGCTCAGGTCCCCGTCCAACCTGGCCTTGAACACTTCCAGGGATGAGCATCCACAAATTCTCTGGGCAAGCACAAGATTTGTCTATAAATTGTTTACTTTAAAAGATAACAGTACAGACAAATGAATAAAAATGCCAGGTCCCTAACTTCTGTTGGTGCAGAAGCAAGGCTTCTAGAGCTTGCGTTTATTGTCGAATTATTTTTATGACAAATCTATAAAGGGAGAACTGTTGGTACTGTGGAAGTTATAAGAAACAAATTTATATGTCCTATTCACTTTTGTAAAGTTCAAAGATTTGCACTGAAAATTGTACCTTCAATGTAGTTAATAAATGGTTGGTATTGACTGGTGAGAGGCCACTGGGATGGTGTGAGCGCTGTTTCACTTGCTGGGTATGTGATTGAAAGAGATATCTGGGGTGCAAAACTGTGACAAAAAGATGAAAAATACAAGGAAGAGATGTTGGGATATTCAACTGGAATACTGGTATTCTTAGCTTTTCATGTAGTTGACAATGAAACATTTTTATTCTACATAAGTGCTAACGTGCATGATCATACAATATATTGCCTCTTGCTAATTATATGCTGCATTAGGAATACTAATGTCTAGATGATGTCTGACTGGGGAAAAACAAAATCAGCATTAAACCCAGCTTCTGCAGAATTCTGGGCTGAAACCACCTCTGCACACAACACAACTGTCCACACCTTAGAAACAGTCTTATTTTGTTGTGGAGAATGCTGCTGTTACAGGTTTTTTATCAATAAAATAGAAGCAGATGGCTCATGTGGACATGCAGACCCAACGTATCTTCCTTTTTGTTCTGGCTGTGGCAGAACGGAGTGAATATGCATCTAGGAGAGGGGGACGTGTTTTGTTCAGAGCAGGGATGCAGGTGCCTGGTGCATAATGCAGGACTGGGAGCGGTGGGAATATCTGCCCTGCACTTGGTCCCCCTGTCCATCCACATGGACACAGGGGCCCTGTGGCAGCAGGCTGGGGGTGTTTTGGGGGCTGCAGAGATTCCCACGTCCCACCATGTCTCTGCTTTGCTCTGCATACAGCCTTTCAGCCACCTCTCCGTGGGCAAGGAAAAGTGCTGGCTATGCCTTTGGTGTCTGCTCTTCCCCATTCTCTCAGCCAGCCATGGCAGGATTTGGGGGAGAAGCCCCTCCAGCCCCTTCTCTGGTGGTTCCCTGGACTCAGCATTTCTCCTACACACCAGTGATGTGTTGGCACCTGCACCAGGGCACACGGAGTCAGTGTCCCCATTGTCCCTGCTGTGTGTAGATACCAGCCTTGCTGACCGTGTGTGTGTGACACAGAGGGATGCCCCCACAGAAGCTGGGGTGGCCACGTGGTGGAAGCAAAGGTAAGAGCTCAAATGATGAGCTGGAGAGCTGAAATTGGGCCGGCAAGGGGTATGTCTGTATCTGGTGGCTACTTCTGTTTGCATCTATCTTTGGTCATGATGTATTTGTGAGTGGTTTACTTCTGGCAGGTTGCAGTTGTAATCCCTGCCCACATTAAGATGGAGAAAGATAGAAGCTAAAAAAATTCCCAAATTGGTGGCTTTGAACTGGGGTTAGTTTGTTCCTCTGAGAATAGCAGTGCCATATTTGAGGGAGACATGAGAAACCACGATTTCTGCAGCCCTGCTGGCACCCACAGGGTTGGCTTTCCAGGACCAGCCCTGAAATAGAGTTTCTTTTTCTGGCAGTAGTTGGTAGCTTCAGTGCCTGGAAACCTCAGCAAAGGCGGTTGATATAAGACATGTCTGAGGACACAGAAAACCCAGCCCAGGGCCCTTCATCTTTAGACAGTGGAGAAACGGGATATGCTGTGAGGCTCAGAGAGAAACCAGGGAGTTTGGAAAATCTCACCCTCCTTGGTGCAAACTGGGGATGAGATAGGTGTTTTGCTAAGGACTGATGTTCATGGGTGACCACGCTCAGCTGAGAGGGCTGGCAGGGGCTGCAGGGTGAGCTAGGGTTTGCTCTGGGTTGCAGCAGTCCCCCAGCAGTTCCTCCAGGCACAGAGGGGGATCTACAGAGCCAGGCACTGTCTGCAGGTTGCTCAGGGCTCTGGGAGCTCAGGTGGGCGCTGCTGACGGGGTGGTGGCACGGTCTGAGTTGGTGCCAGGACAGAGCTTTCCTGCCTTGGTTATCCCAACACTGCTCCACCCCATGCATTTTCTGAAAAACACTTAAAATCCTCCTTGCCCAATCAACCAGCCTCAGTTTTCCCACCAACTCACCCTCCTCCTCCCAAATAACCCCAGTGCCGAAGGATGCTGGGGGTGGCTCTGGAGGACCTGGGCACTGCTGGGGACACCACGCTTGCCTTGCTGTCCCTGCAGCCTCACCCTGTCCTTGTGGGAGAGTCCTCAGCCTCAGGTGGGTTTTCCCAGGCTGATTCCCAGGTCGGGGCTAAGCAGCACAGGGTTTGTGTTATTCCTGCAGGCAGCCTTGCCTGTGTCCCGGTGCGAGCTCGGCGCACACCACGGTGAAGCTGCTGGCCCTGAGCTCAGGGAGAGGGGCCTGGGCCACGTGTTTTGGTGCCTCAGTGAGGCTGCCCATAAATTTGGTAGTAAAAACCCAGGTTTTCTGTGTGCTTGGTGTACAACACCACCAAGCAAATGCAAGGGCTTAGCACTCCACTTGCTGCTCCTGCTGGGACCCCTCTGCTCAGCACGAGCTCGTGTGGGCCCCGCCGGGCGCCCGGCTCTGCTGTGTTTTATCGCTCTGATTATCCTGTCCTTCCTCCAGCTGCATTTTAATTCTTTACAATGACTTCATCCCTTGGCAAAGCACCAAGTGCTGTTTTGTCAAGACATCCTTTTTTTTTTTTTCATCCTAATTTTGACCAGTTGGAAAAGTCACATTTTTAATGTCAGGAAACTAAGTTTTGAATTTCAGCAGAAGAGTGATATCATTTTTCATGAGAGGGTGAAAGCATTCCCACTTCTCAATCAGCTCAGTGGAGGCTAAAGCTGAGCTGTCTGCCATCTGTCTCCTCGCCAGTCTCTCTTCCACCACCATCACTTTTTAACAGGTTGGCCAATTTCAATCACATTTGAGAGCAGAGTAACTGTCTCAAAGGCAGTTACGCTTCTACAAATTTTGTCAGCTGGCAGAGGATCATTTCCAGAGAAGCAGAAAGAAGTGGGTTTGATGGCCAAGGGTTGGTGAGCTGGTCCATCATGACAGCTCCAGCGTGTGCTGCCTCTGGTTGAGCTGGGGATGTCCAAGGGGACATGGTGGAATTTGGCTGGGGGTGGTGGGGAGGGTGTAGGGGGTAAAGAGCAAAAATATGTAGGAAAATGAACTTCATTTTTTCTGCTCTTCCCCAGCTTGTTTCAGAAGGTTTTTCAAAGTTTCTCTCAAATGGGAAAAAGGTAAAAGGAATAATCAAAAAAATTTAAAATAACAACAAATTTTCTTGTGCAATGAATCAGAAGAGAGGGGAGGAAAAGAGCATTCTGGTACAGAAGGAGCAGAAAGAGAAAGAGCTGGTCTGCGTTTTAGATGGAGGCAGGATTAGCCTCCCAAGGCATCTGGTCGCTCTGAGGCTGGCCAACAATTGGGAGGCATGAACAGAGTCCAGAAACTGGAGTTACTCATCTTCATTTGCCGTGACAAGCCAATGGCTGGGAAAGCTTTTGAGGGTCTGTGTCTGCTGGAGGCAGCTGAGCAGGCCAGGCCAAGGATAAAACCTGGCCCAGGATGCAGCTCCTCACATCTGAAACTTCTCAGGTACAAATGCTGAACTTTTTGGGTACTTTTTATCTTTTGAAAATACCTTCTGCATGCTGTGTTTGAAAACGCAGCACCTGTGTAGGTATATGCTGCCTGGGAGGGCTGGTGCGTTTTTGCACACATCTTTTGAATGTTTGGTGCTTGAATTCAAAAGGGCACATTAACTCATTTTTCTTTAACACTTGACTTGAGGAGACGTAACTGCTTTGAAACGAAGGAACTGATTTTTTTTTCTAATTCTGTGAGACAGTTAAAGTAAATGCTAATGTTCTGGGGATTTATGTTCCCAATTGCTCTGAACCATTTAAAAACATATATTTGTTGTAACACTGAATATGCCAGGCAATCCTGCTTTAAAAAGACTAAAATAAAAGAAAAAAGCTGCTCTTCTATTGTCTGCCCGTCCAGGTTTTATCTTGTGCAGCACACATTTAAAACCTTATCTTCTCAAATAATATCCCTGTCAATAGAGACTTTGGTCCCAGTTCATGGGTCTGTTTAATTTCCGCTGCGTTAAAGCACTGTGCGAGTCAGCTGGGCAGTGATTCCTGACCAGGCAGCCCTGGCAGAGGGGAAAACTCCTCTTCAGACAAAGAGGGGAGGTGATTTCTTGTGCTTCCATGGCAGGAGGAAGGGGATGGTATGGGGTGAGATGGAGCCTCTTCTGTTCTTCCTGGTGGAGGTCTCTTTGGGCCAGCAGAAGAATGCTGGTTTACCCTTGCAGGGGATCTCCTTCCCTGCACTCTCTGCCCCCTTGGAAAGCAGGCAAAGGAAAGCAGCTACACTTGGATTGTGGAAGAATTTCCTCAGGGCTGATCAGGGGATGGAAATGCTTCATGGATCTAGCTGAGGGAACATAGCTGACCTTTTGGCTGTAAATTATTGCCTGCTAATAAGTCGTGCTTGTGTGCTGACAGGAGAGGGGAAGACGTGTCTTTGCAGTAGAAATTGTGTTGAATGTTAAAAAAAAATACAATAAATTTCACGAAGATTGGAGTAAGTGATGCTGTCGTTCATTCAGCTCTCAGGCACGCAGTAGGTGCTTCTGTGTCTTCCTTTTCTATCTCTGCTTACAGAAGTGATATTACTGAATTAATTACCACGTCTTTGTGAAGAGCTGAAGAATCGCTCAAGTCCTCGATTCAGCAGTAGAGAAATGTCAGATTCATCTCACAGTAAATTTAAAATTACACCAACCTGAACTACTGCTACTGGCAGCATAATAATAAGGCAGGTAATCAAAATCAATTAAATTCCAGTGCCTTCCTATTGTCCTGGAAAATTCAAATTTGAAATTAGTTGGAGTTTGGTTTGACTTCTCAATAAAAGAGGCAGAGCTTCAGAGATAATTTGAAGTAAATATGTGGCCGTGAGTGATCTTTCCTCAAGCTGCAAAGACCAGGGGAGCTGTGTGTGCACGTGTTTGTGCACAACGAGTACCAAATGCAGCCGGGTGCTCCAAGTCAAGGCAGTGACTGGTCTGAGCCTGCTGCATTGGCATGTGCTAGGTGGGTTTCAGGCTTGCCAAGACCCAGTTTGTTAAAATTTGGGTGAGATATTGACCCAGGTGAATCCCAAGTGCAGCATGCCTCCATTCCCACTGTCTGAGAGGGAGGAGGACAAAGCCTGGTGCAAAATCCCCTGCAGGACCTTCAGGGAGCACCAGAGGGAGGGGAACTCCCGCCCTCCCTGTGTCCTTCCAGCAGTGACATGACCAGATAGAATATGCATTGGACATCTTAAAGATCGCAGGGGAACAGGGATTTGCCCAGGAGCTTCAAATGCTGTCAAAATGAATATATTCCCATAGCACTGTGCCTTGTTTGTGGTACTGTCTGGGCCTTTGAGTCACCTTTAGTAGCAGGATGGGAGATGGAAGCAGATTGCCCAGAGAAGTAGTTTTGGAAGTGTTCAAGGTCAGGCTGGATGGGGCTTTGAGCAACATGGTGTAGTGGGGGGTGTCCCTGCCCATGGCAGGGGGTTGGAACAAGATGGTCTTTATGTCCCTTCCAACCCAAACCATTCTGAGATTCCACGGGCTGGACCGAGTGACTGCTTGGATGGGGAGGCTACGGCATGAACGTGAGTCTGTCAGGAGCAGCGGTGTCCTCCATGGTAGTTGCAAGGAAATGGACTCAGCTGGCAGGTGCAGAAGAAAAGTTATTGCCTAGGGATGTTTCTTCTTGGAGAAAAGTCCTGATCAAAGCCCAGGCTTGGTGCTGGGGCTGATCTTAGCCAGTGTTGTACCGGTAACTCCAGTGCAGCCTTTGGCACCAATCTGGCTGTCCAGAAAAGCTTATCTTGTATGACTCCTTTTCACTCTGGGAGTGACCCCCTTCTTTCAGGGAACGTCCCTACGCATAGCTGGTGGGGTTTTTTAAAAAATACTTCTTTTTTTACCTTCTTATCTGCCAGTATTTACGCACATGGTTAGGCTTTCAGGGAAAAGGATTTCCCCTCTTTCTGCACACTGTATTATACAAGTAAGATTTTATTGGCTTCTTTTAAACTTTTTCTGGGTCTTTCTGGCTGGACCCTCGGTTATGAGGGTAGGCTGAGCCTGGTATCCCACCTATTGCCCTAAGGAGGGTGCTCAGCGGTAAAATCCCACTGTCTGGCTGAGATGCAGGAGTTGTCCCACCCCACAGTGACCTGATCTTTTATTTGGGAGGAGGTCTGGGTTGTTTTGCTGAGCAGCTTTTTTCCTACAGCAATCCAGTTTCTGCCCATGGGATCATGGGTGTAAATGCCAGGATGGGACCCAGGGCACCGTGGTGGAACATCCCAAAAGCTCAGGGGAAAAAGTGGGCCAGGATCTGATAGCGGGCATGGAGGAAAAAGGTAGAACCATAAATCGGGAGGAAAGAGAAACATGACCCAGCAACAGAGCAGGAGAGCTCGGCCCTCTGCCAGCAGGGCCAAATTGGACTCCGCTCCCTGCAGCCCTTTCAGGCACTGGATTGTGTTTCTCCCAATCCTGCCCTGAAGCGAGCAGAGCTCTTGCCCTGTCTCAGTGCTGCAGCGAGCACTCGGCACCTCCGCAGCTGCCGGCCCGCTCCGCGCATCCTTCAGCCCGCCCTGACGGCAGGTTTTATGGTCCTCCTTGCCCGCCCCCTCCCCGGGCTGTTCCCCCCTCCCGGTTCTGGCGTTTCACATCCCCATCATCTGCCGCGAGCCCCAGGCAGCTCCTCACCGCCTGTCCAGCTCTGAGCCGCGGCACCTGCTCCATCCTCCGGTTCACCCCGCAGCCCGGCACGGCACGGCACGGCACGGCACGGCACGGCACGGCACGGCCCGGAGCATCCCGGTGGCGGGACCTGCTCCTCCCTCCTCCCCTCTTCCTTCTCCCTCCCTCTCGCTCTCCTTCCCTCCCTCCTTCCCTCCCCGCGGCCTCGAGTCGCGCCGGTGATGGAGAGAGCGTCACCGTCTCCTAGCAGCGCTCCTAGCAACGCTCCTAGCAACCAGGCAACATCTGCTCCCGCTGGACCAATCCGCGCGGGGAACATCTGGGCACCCACCTCCGCGGGCTGCGGCCGGGAGGTGATGCGCTCCTCAGTGGCTGCAGGGACCCGCAGGAGCTGCCACCACCGCCACCACCACCGCCGCCACCACCAGCAGCACCGCCACCACCTCCTCCAGGAGCAGCGAGGGAAGGACGGAGCAGCCCTCCCTCTGGAGCCGGGGCTCGCTGGGTGAGTGCCACTGAGCCGGAGGTGGCCGGGGACAGCGAGCCGGGGGTTGCCCGTGGCAGCGAGGTGGTGCGGGGCTTTGCTGGTGGGATCCGCTCCAAAGGGTTTAGCAGGTGGCTGTCGGCGTGGAGTAAGTTTTGTGTTTGTTTGGGAGCTCTCGTGGCTTTGCTGCAGTGTGGGAGAGGGAAGAGCTGAGAGGGAGGCTCCGCGCGTCCCGCAGTGCCACGGGCAGAGGTGCTGCTGCTCTGCCGGACTCTATGAAAGGTCATTTCCATCAGAGTCCTCTTTTCACGGTCGGAGCTGAACTCTGAGAAGTCACCATAGCTCCTCTTTCCATCGCCTGTTAATGCTGTCATCCTCTGGGATGACACAACTGTCTAAATATAGTTGTCTTATAGCTGCGAGGCACGAGCACGCACACATACGAGCTCTCCTTGCCTTTCTCTCTTGCAGGATTTAGACATGTCTAATTTCGTTCACGTACTCAAAAAGTGTGAGTGTCTCTGGCACACATGTGTAAAAGTGCAGAGTTTAGCTGTACATGTGATCGTTTTTCCCTCTGAGAGTGGGAGATATTCTTACTACAGTGTGCCAAATACTTCACCCAGAAGGCAAGGCATCAGCCTGGAAACTGTACTGTATGTCAGGCAAACTCTGAAATGTGCACCCTGTTAAAGAGAAAAGGGAATCTGACTTTCCCCAGACCTGTACTGCTGTGCAGGCAGTGTGAGTGTGTATGATAGAAAATTAATGCTGCTACTCAAAATAATGGCTTGGTTTTAATAGCAGCCCTTTAGCTTTCCTCTGAGGTTGACAAGAATTAATGGAGAAAATAATGTGCCATTTTAAGACGTGGTTGGGGCAGAATTAATGTTCTAGCTCCAGAAACGTCCGGATATTTAGAGGAGCAAGCTGTATTTTTGCAGCATTTGTTCTGAGCGGATTATAGCTACACCACTGAGAGACTGAAGTGTTTTCTTCTTAATGTTTTATCTACTTTCCTGATGCGTGAAAGGGATTCCAGGAAGCAAGGTCAAAGTTAGAGAATTGGGAGTAACATCAGAACTCTTATTTATGCCTGTTACTAAGCCCTGTGGGGATGCTGAAATAGCACTTTCTCCTCTTGTGGTCCAGCTGCTCGCCGTGTTTGTCCTCATTTTGCCACCTGAGCCATGTGTGTTTCTCCTTGATCCACCACGGCAGGTGACCGTTCAGCAGTGCCGTGCTGCCAGAAATGCTCGCTGAGCCCGTGCGAGGGGGAAATCTTATCAGAACTGCTGAGATTATCCCAGAAAGACCCTTGGCAGACTGACTCCGCATCCTCAGGTAACTAACAAGTTTGCAAACTTCAGCTGGTTGGGCTGAGTGAGGGGAATTTACTGGAATTAGTGTGGGAAGGGGGCGAACCTGGAATTATTATTTTATTCTATTGATGAAAGCAGTGGGACTATAAGGGGCGAGACAGGAATAGTCACTCAGCCATTAAGTCTCGTGCCTTCATGCCCTCACGAGAGCTCTTCAGATGCTTGTGCCTTGTACACATGTGTGCCCAGGGAGAACCGGCAATTAGGGAAATCTGCAGAGCAATCAGCAAACTGAAAGGCAGTTTTAAAGTGCAAAGGAAGCGGACAAGAGTGCGGCTGGGGGTCCCCACCTTCCCCTAAGTCAATAAAAGGGGGCTTGCTCTGGCTGATAAGGCTCGATACGCTGGAAGGGCTGCAATCGATTGGCAGCCGTGTGAAATCCTGGGGCTGGCATGTGTTTTCGATCCACATGTTCGTCTGCCTGTGGTCGGGTAGCTTTGCATTATCAGCTGGGAATCCCACAGTGGCACCAGCTGCTTGTGCTGCCCTAGGAGAGGAGAAGAGCAGCAGCAGAGCATGTGAAACCAGGGGCAGGTTTCAGCTGAGCACCCCCTAATTGCGAGTGCTCTGAAGGTTAGAGACGGGGGAGTTTATCACCGCAGTTTGACAGCAGTCGCAAGGACATGATGATACGTCCTGCCATGTCAAAGCCGCGTCTCCCGCTGATAATAAAGGCCAGTTTCTGTGCGCTCAGAAGCCTCAGGTTTTGTTTTTGAGCACGCAAGAGATGCTCAGGGATGGTGTCCGTCTCAGCCAGCTTTAGCTCGCACACTGATCGCTCTCCTTTACGCTGCGATGGGAACCCTGCAGGGCAGCGGCACATTTGAGTCACCACCTCCGTGCGCAGCTTGGCGGGGCTGGCTCGGCCAGCCGGCTCCGTGCTCACCCCCTGCGGATGTCTGCATCAACAACCAAATAGGATCGACTCGGACGAGCCCTTTCACTGCAGCACTGAGCAGGCAGGGAGGAATTTTCTTCCCGGGGAAAGGTAGGGGAGGTGCAGGAGCAGGCAGGTGTGGGGATGCTCCCAAGGGCTCACGTACAAGTTCTGGGACGCGGCTGCTGTGCACAGCCGGGGCTTGCAGACCCCCCTCTGTTGCCTGAGGTGCAAAAGCACAAGCTCAGGTGTTTTTTTTCCTGGCTGTTCAATCATTTGTTCAACTCCGTGTTAGCTCCTCTCTTGGCTAGGCTGCAGCCCCATGGAAATCTCCCGACATTAACTCATGCTGAAGAGGGGCTGCTGTCACTGGGGCGATGCAGGAGCGCAGGTGAAGTGACTTCGTTGCAATTTGCAGTTCAAATGGGAAGTTGCCGTGCTATAAATCTATTTCCAATCCAATTTAGATAAGACAGCCCTCTGTCCAAACATGCCTAATAACTCTGTGAATACCACGCCACGGAGCACCATAATTATTCCTGGAGAAATAAACAGGAACGGACACATTTCGCTCTTTTGAAAGCACAATTAAAGCCCTTGCGAAGCCGCCTCTGAGAGATCCAAGCCTGAGACAGAGGCTATTCCCTCACTGCCGCGCGTGGGATTTCTATTGCAAACTTCCATTAGCGCTAATGGCAGCTCCAGCCGCCGTGCCCCGATGCGCCGCGCATTCCGAGCAGGCACGCACCGGCGGGGCGCAAACACCGGGCAGCGGCAGCGGCAGCGCCCGCCCTGGGGCTGCCGAGCCCCGGCAGCACCGCCCGCTGGTGCAAATTGCACCGAGCCCCTGGGGAACAGCAGAGGGCTTGCGGCTGAGCGCTGCCGGGATGCTCAAGGCGCTTTCCCGACGCTCACCCAGGCTGGAAGGACAAACCTCAGGCTCAGGACTCAGCGCTGCGCTGGTTGGTCCCCGTGGGGAGATTTGGCCCCGTGCCTTGACTTGTGGTGTAGCGCTGAGGAAAACGTAATGTGATTAAGATGTATCTGTCTCCGAGCTTGAGTGAGGCAGAGGCAGTGACTCATACCACCTTGCTGGAGCTGTCAAAACACTTGGCTCGCGAGAATAGCCTTCTACACAAAAAGCACCGATTCAATATGTTTATATTTAAACAAAACACTGAGGGTCTGATTCACTGCGGCATTACTACAGCCTTGGATGGCTGTAACCCCAGCCAAGCAGCTCCCAGGCACGCACAGAGCCATCGAGTGCTGACTTCCACTAAGTGTTAGAGAAAGGCTTGGTCCTTGCAAGCCTCCTGTACGGAGAGGGGTCCCTCGAGGGCTTCAGCATCGGTGCTGGTGTTGAGGGCACAGTGCAAGGTCACAGTTCATGCTCTCCTTCCCCCTGAACCTGCAGACAGATGTGTGGGCACCACCAGCAGCCACAAAAGATGACGGTGATGAAATGGGTGGTGGTGGGATGGCAGCTGCACTGAGCACAAGAGCAGACCCTGAGCTTCTCCTGAGCAGCCCTGGGATGGGCTTGTGTGCCTTCAGCTCACTTTCTCACCCTGCAGGTGTGCAGGCAGTACCCCTTCCCTCCCGGGGAGCTGAGCCACCTGTGACAGCCCGTGAGAGCTGCTGAGCTGGGGAAGTGGGTGCTCCAAGCTCTGCAGATTTGGAAGTGCTGGGATTTGCTAACAGATGTTGTGGTGTTGAGCAGCTTGGGGCTACTTTGCTCTCAGAGTGTAGTCTTTCATTTAAAACTGGGAACACATTTCAAGCCAAACTTGCAGCCTAGAGATGCTCTTGGTGTTTGCTTGGTGGTTGTTTCCCTTCCTGGCTCCTGAAGTTATGGGTGTTGGGGTGAGGAGGTTGTGACCACTTTGCTGCTTTAGCTGATGTAAGGTCTTTAGGAATTTAAACACAGCCAACCAAGGGTACGTCCCAGGCTGGTGCTGAACATAGCCCCAGAAAGGGGGTGCCAGTTGGGTGCTCAGTGAACCCACTGCCAGGATGGTCATGTGTGTCCCTCAGCAAAATACAATTGTTCCGTCTGCTCCTGCCAGCCAGCACCAGCCCCGAGCCCGCGGCATGTGCGAACACACAGCCCTCCTTCCCTCCCAGCCACAGGCTGCCAGTGCTCCTTCCCTTGTCCTGCTCCCTGATGTGTCCAGGGATGCTGAATTTCACATTTTCACCCTCCATCTCTGGGGCAGGGAGTGGAATTCCCATGGCACAGAGCAGCAAGGAGAGTTTTGCGTGGAGCTGGGGGAGCTGCAGAACTGAGCTGAGATGCTCTGCATGCTGTGGTTGTCTGTGCTGCCCCTGCACTCACACTGATTTTCTGCTTCCACTGCACACAGGCAGCGATAGGGCTGTGCTTCCAGCCTTTTCCTTGAAAAACCCTAGGGGAGCGTGTTTTAGCATTTAGAGGCTTGGTTTGAGGGGAAGGATCTACCTGAGTGCTGGGTTTGGCTCCTTTCCCAGCCCTGACAGCCTGGCTGGCTATGGGAATGTCACTTATCTGTCTGTACCTTTGTCTTCCTCAGGGCAGTGTGAGGAAAACTGTGATGTTCTCCTATCCCATGGCACTGGGAGATAAATGCATTTGTTGTTGTGCTCAGATAACACAGCAGTGGGGTTTCCACCTAGGAGAACATGATATCAGAGTAATTAAATATCCAGGCTGCCCAGGCTCTGGTGTAACTCAAATACTGGAATAAAACCTGCAGGCAGAGAAGGTTGCTGAATATGAATTTAAACCAGTGTTTGCAGCTACTTAATGCCAATGCGGTGGTGAAGACCACAGCCCTGCCCTTGCTCTTGAGAGCTGAGGTGGGTGCTGGGAGCACCTCTGGTGTGTGTGATGGTCCAGGGTGACCAGAATCCTGTAGCAGGCCTTGACAACCTTGGCAGTATTGTCCCACTGCAAGAGCAATAGTCCCTCTCCTGGAGAAATGCTGCTCATCTCTGCAATCCATGTCCTGAGGGGTCCCAGAGCAGGGCTGAGGGGTCTCAACTCCAAGTGGGGTGTTTATCCACCAGTCAGTTTTCTGCACAAATCTGCAGCATCCTTTGTGAGGAACCTCCATCCTCACAAACTTGAAATTCAGTGAGAAAACACAGAAATCCTGTCATTGAGGGGATTTCCTCTTCAGCCTGTTTTTGTGGGTTTCTGATGTAGAAGAAGGAAGGGAGAGCACATTGCTCCTTCCTGCCAGTGGAGAAGAGATGATGTCAGTCCCTGGAATGGTTGTGTGGGTATCTTATCCCTCCCACCAGCAGCTCAGACTCAAGGAGCCCCTCATGCCCCGTGGAAGGATCCTGCCAGCAGCATGGGGTCTGTGTTCTGGCTGTGCAATACTTTATGGCTTTCCTACTGTATCAGGGAAGCTGTCCAGAACCAAATCCTTTATTTCCTCAGACAACCTAAGTTTCAAATGCTCCCATAAGGAGCTCCCAATTTGGGGAAGAAAATATTTCCCATAGGACCTGACTTTGAGTTATTCTATGAAGTGGCTCTGGATACTTTCTTTCTCTGAATTGCTTTTAGACATCAGTATAATAAAGTTTGGTGTCCTTTAAACATTTTTTAAAAGGTGCATTTAAAAGCAAATAACAGACATTTCTTATAAAAAGGAGGGTTTGGGAGGAGATGGTGCCTCCCAGAAATGCAGATGGCTCGTCATGTTGTCTAGTGAATAGCCAAGCAAAGCCCAGTCCTGGCTCTCACGGGGACCCAGTGCTCACCAGGCTGAGTACCACTGGAATTATGGACCTCATTAAGATGCTGAATTAGCACCATGTCACCTTTCCAGGGAGATGGACGAGCTCAGGGCAGGCAGCCAGGCCTGACTGCAGGTGCCCAGAGCGCCCTGGTCCTCTGCAGGGCTCTGCTCTGGAGGAACAGACCTCCACTGGGTTCTTGTCACAGGACAATCCTTCTCTTATCCCAAATGTTGAGCCTCCATCCTCTGTGCCCTGAAAAACTGAAGCCACCCGGAGAACAAACCAACTCCATCACCCTCCCACTGAACCGGGGCTCTCCTGCTTCTCTGACACGACACTACCACCTAGTGAATACACTCTGCACTGGTTTTCCAGGGAAGCCACGGAGCTCCGTGCGTGGCATGTGGAAATCAAAACCCAGCCCTCGGCCCACACGGCCCACAGGGGGGCACAGGGTCCCCTGTCCTGCACACAGGTGGCCCCATCCTGGTCCTTCCCGCAGTGCACGGTGACCTTCTCCTCTAGGGCATCTCCTGCCTGCTCTGTGGGGCTGTGGCCGGCCAGGACACCCCACTCAGCTCTAGGACGAGGAGACCCTGCCTGTGCCTGGTGCTGTGGTGGTCACTCCAGAGAGGGGCTTGCTGTGCTGGCAAGCCTCAGGGCGGCTGCTTCAGACACAGTTGCACATTTGCCAGCCTCTCAACTGTTTTTACAGTGGGTTGAGGGCTGCAGGCTGAGGCCGAGTGTTGTTCCTGGCTGCACTCCCCCTCTGGATCCCTCCTTCCCCTGCACACCCCGGACTGTGATGTTATAGCCACTCTGGCAGCAAGCATTACCGACCTTGTTTTTCTTCTTCTTTTGTGCAGAGCTGATCTGATCGGGGCCTACCAAAGACATTAACGACGTCGAAAGTAGCTTACTTTAAGAGAAAATATGCAGAAGAAGAACATTTACATCAAGATTACCATGAGTATTGTCCAAAAGTGAGTATCTCTCTCGCTCCAGACCCCACCCTGTCCCCAGTTGCATTCCTTGATGCTAAAGACCCATTAATTTACTCCCCAGCACCTGATACTACCAGAGGACCGGACTTGTATCCTAAAACTATCTCTCCAGAAACTCCGCTTCCTGGATGACCCTGAAGCCTATCTCCGTAGGTCTGTATTAATTAACAATCTGTTGAGGAAGATTCACCTAGAGACAGAGAGGGAGAGCTATGAATACTTTAAGGAGGCTCCGTGCTATAGGACTGCCTACTCTGACGCACGAAAACGGCTGAAGTTTATGGTGCAGGAGTGCTGTTCCCAGTCGCTCTATTATGAAGAGCTGCACTCGTATCGCATCGTGCCTTACTCTGCAGAGAACGCCGTTTACGGGATGGGCTACACGGGCAGCCACTTGGAGCAAAACTCTCAGTTGCTTATTTATAAAATGAATTAAAGTAGCTGTTAGACCCACTGATGTTTGTTTCTGAATGCTTGAACTGCTTGTTGAGGTGTTGAGATGAGGCACTAATTGCAGACGTGTTTGCGCTCAGAGGCGGAGGCGCCGGGAGCTGAGTGGAAGGTGCTTTGGATAATGCTCTGCAGCCCCCGCTGGTGACCCCCGGTGTGAAGCACCTTGCTGTACACACAGAGAGGTGCGATGCGGAGGTCCTAACCTGCAGAGACTGCGTGCAAGGCGGTTTGTAGAAACAAAGCTGCACTTAAGTTACCTGTGTGTAGATACAGATGCTCCAAATCACTTTTGCAGTTAAATTACGCCGTCCCCGGTGCAAGGGGAGCCCCCGAGCAGTGGAGTAGTCTAACAGTGAGGAGTAGAACACAAGTGATCTGCTGTAAAGGTATAGACAGAAAGTTTCTTTGAGAATTGCTTTGACCATGAAGGAGTCAGTGCCAAAGGAATCAGTCTTTAGCTTAGGATTTTCAGAGACTGAACTTGCTTGCTACTTACAGACACTCTGTACTGGGATTTGCAAGGGTTTGTGGGTTGGTTTTTTTTTAAAAAATAATTGCATTCACCTTTTACTTATATTATCTCTTAGCTGGTATCTACTTTGCTATTTTAATACGAACCAGAATGACTCACAGGAAAAATTGTTTCTTCAGCCCATCATCGGTGTTCCCTTAACTTCATTTGCCTCTTTCCCTAGCTGTTTCCCTGATACTTCTTTGCATGCTAATTTGCTGTTTGGCCCGAGGTTCATACTGGTGCTAGGGAATAGACAGCAATTTCTTTTTATGTGGACTATAAAAGGCAGCAAATCAATGATAACTCTCATAGATAGAGAATGAATGTATCTGGCAGATGCTGGTAAGACCTCAGAGGTTCTCCTGATGAAACTGCTCAGCATTAGTAATAATGTTTCAGGTTAAGTGAAATGTCTAATTTCAATCTGGGAATTAACTTTAGAATATGTAAATATATATCTTTCACAAGCTATGGCATGTGTGGGATGTTCAGCAAACGGAATGACTACAAGTGGAAAGTTTCATAGCTGCCAAAGCTACGTCATGAAAATACCAAAGAGTAACATTAGGGGAAAGATGATGCTCCAGAAATGGGGTCAGAAGCAAAGATTGCACTATAATCTGGGGGAATGTGATTAATGAGCCTGTAAATTAGCTCTTAGTGATACACTCACAGCTCCCCCACGGGAGACCTGCGTCCCAGAACTGCTGAACAAACATACAGGATGGTTCAAAGCCTGTCAAAGTCCTACAGGTCTGTTGGCTTGCAGCGAAGAAAAATGGCTTTGCCTCGCTGGCTATCACCACTTTAAAGCTTTAAAGCCGAGTAAAAAATAGCGCACACGCAGCTGGAGGCAGAGATATATACATATATCTAAGAACCTAATTTATTTTTTATTTCGAAAGGCTTTGCTCTTGCAGATGTGGCTGATGCTATTTCTGAAGCATTGTATAGTTGTGAACAAATACTGTGGCTTGCCAGGAACGTGCTTTTTGTGTCAGATTCCTCCTGTCACCCTGCTCAGAGCATCCTGGTCGTGTGTGTCGCACATATCGTCACAGCTCCCAGGCACGTGTTAGTGCTGGAGAAAGGGCAGAAAGGCAAAAGCAAAAAGGTGTGAAGAGCAAAGTTTACTCTGGTATCAGTAGTTAGAAGTCAGAACAGGTTTAGGAGACAGAAGGAAGCAGTAAAATCCAGATTTTTTTTTTAAATTAAAAAAAAAATGTCAGCAGTGTAATTCAAAACAAAGCTAACCTGCAAACTGGAGAATATAAACATCTCAGATACTGTGGGAAGGCTGAAAAAACAGGGCAGTGCTGCTTGGGAGGTGCTGTTAGTCATGATGAATGTTCAGATTTTTGGTTTTGCTTTGAGACAAGTCATATTTACTTATCTCTTAGAAAAGGGTGTCTTTCAATCCTCAGCCGGTGCAGCTCAGCCTCAGAGCTGCCTGGCTGTGTGTGGTTTGATTCCTGCTGCCCCTGGGCTTGCACCAGCCCAAAATCATGCAGCTGATCAAGTTGCCTGATTTGAGAAATGGTTTCAATGTGGTTTGAGAAATCTCCAGTGGAAAGGGGCCATGCCCACCTCCACAGGTGTAGGACAGCCCCAGTACCACCAGAAAGAGCTGGCAGAGAAGCCCATCTGCTGTTGTGAGAGGTGCCATCATCCCCCAGGAGCTCTCCGGCCTCTGCGGCACCGGGAACGCCTCGTGCCACCCCAGGGCTGCGGGAATGGTAAAGGAAAATTGCTCCTGTCTTCTGATTTTTCGAACCATGTAATTTTCCACTCTGAAGTGGTCTGATTAATGCACTTTTTTTCTCTTCATGTCCATTTTCACCTGATTTCATAATGATCTAGCATGTATAGGAAATGCTAAAATGCTTCTTTTTCGCTGACTGACATTTTATACTCGTAGGATGGTTCTGGCTTGAATATACAAACTTTTAACTTAAAATTAGAAACGTTTCAATGAAATGAAAAAAGCTCAGTAGGATCAAAGTCTTTAACTTCACCTCAAAAAAAGCACTGGCCCTGTCAGATTCACCTTTGAAGAGGTGAAATTGCCTGCTGAAAGAGGCAGATACTTTCTTGCCTATTGAAAGCTTCTCTGATAAGGCATTGTGATAACTGAACAGATATAACAGACAAAAATCTGCATCAGGTCACAAAACTCCTTGGGCTACCTAGGAAAGAGAATGATAATTTACTCATGTTTTTCTCATGTGTTGTTTTCTTGCACAAAACACATTGTCTCTTTTTTTAATTTTCACTTGCTCCAGGAGCTGTTAAAATGGATTATTTCTTTCTAGAGAACAAATTGGGTTTTTTATGGTTGACTTTTTGATATGGAATTGAATCAAAGGTTCAGTATTCTAAATGCTTTAAGTCTGCTTCAGTTTTAACTGCCTTCTGCTTTGCCCAGTGATTGGTGCTGCTGAAAAGTGGGTCTGAAAAATTTGACTTGAGTGCTTAAAAATAGTTTATGGGGTGATAAAGAAGTACAAATGTGCAATAACATTGCAAGTGACTCCCGAAATATTTAATTTGACACCTTTTGAATTATACTCTTATATTGATTTTAACATTTAGTTGCCAAGTTACTGGGTACCAGCATTTTAATACAGCTACATACAGTGATTTTTCTTTTTTAGGGTTCATAGCTACAGTTCAGCTCTTCTGGCTTCTGATGTGAGAATCTGTCTGTAGGTGGTCAAATTTCAGTGAGATAGATTTATATATATATATGTTCTATTATGACTGCATTAGGAACTCCTACATATGGGCTATGTTTGCACTGGATGTAAAGAAAGTCCTTGCTTCCCTTTGACTCAGTTGCCTTGGAGATAGAATATTCATCAGAGAGAATATAGACGAGCTGGGTAACAAGACTTGGTGAGGAGAGCTGAGCATTTTGAAAATGACTGGCTTAGGGCAATTAATTTTCACCTGGGAAGAGCAGCACACTTGGCTGTAATTAGTGTTTCTATGAGTTGAGTTTTCTTTGTGCTGCTTTTCTGGCTGGACATGCTGGTGAAGGGTGCATGGGGGTGGCTTTGTGGGGGCCACAGCGTGGGTGTGGATGGGGTCTGGTGCAGAACCCCAACACTGAGTTTGAGCAGCCTGGTCTAGTGAAGGTGTCCCCACCCACAGCAGGAGGGTTGGAACCAGATGGTCTTTAAGGTCTCTTCCAACTCAAACCATTCCATGATTCTGTGATAGTAGGGCCCTGATCCTGTAAATGCTTCGGTTATCACCCGATTTCCTCGCACAGACCCTGCTGCTGAAGCCCGAGAGGCTCCTCGTGTGCTTGGTGCTCAGCATGTGCATGAGCTTGTGCAGGGCTGGGGCTGCGCCCAGCGCAAAGATCCCCCTCAGTCGCCACGTTCTCGGTGACGGCGATCGCCGAGCTGCTGCTTGAGCTCTTGAGTACATCTCTATTGCACTGTAAATTGAACTTCTGTTTTCCAATGAATGTGTTGAGTACATGGACTATTGTGCCTTAAAGTCCCATCCTCGTATGAGCCTTTGTAAATGTTCTGTAAATCTGCAAACCGTCTGTCGCTGGTATCTCTGTGCACCCTCTACAGATCTGATTTGGTACTTGGCAGGACCTTGGGAAACCCAGCCCTGACCTCAGTTTGCCATGAACACAGAGGGGATTTGCCAGTTCCCTCTTTTCTTTTTTCAGATTGCTTTCCTCTCCAACATCCATGAAATTCTGTTTTTCTGGTTCCCACCTTAGTTGGGCTCTGGGCCACCTGCAGCACCAGGAGCCCCTCGCAGGAACTCAGAAAGTTGTAAAAACGTTGTCTCCAGATTTTAAACGCCACCTGTAGAGCGCTCCCAGGAGGGAATCACAGCTGCACACAGCAACTGTGGCAGGTGTTGTCAAGTATATCATCATATATTTGACACGACTGACAAAGCAGAGAAGGGAACACCTATTTCTATGGAAATGCATGAGCCTGCATTATGTTAAATACACGGTGATTATACACCAAGTAATTGGAATAATACCTACTGGTTCTGTAACAAAAAAAAAAAAAAAAAAAAAAAGCTTTTTAATGTTTAAAATTACCTGGGACCTGATTGAAGGTTTTTATGAAATTGTTTTCTAAAGTGAATAGTAGAAAAAATGTATATGTATTTTAAATATACGTATGATGTGCATGTTATTAATAAAGATCTATTTCTATTGAACCAGATGGACTCTTGTTGGATGTATGTTGTTTGGTTTACTAGTTAACATGTAATGCTACTAAAGAAAGGTCTCTAGCACCACCAATCTCCTAAAAAACTTATAACCACAGATTCTTTGAGGGACCTGGATTGGAGGGGTAACTTCTCTGTCATTCTCTTGTCCTGCCTTGATCCCATCGTTTGCATCCCAGCTTGCCTATGGACTTGCAAGACCCCTCTTCTTTTCCTTGTTTATTTATTTCATTTAAAAATCTGCAAGGAGCCATTTTTCTAATGATGTTCTGCAGGGCATGTTCCAGATGCTGCCGAAGGGTAAAAGTTAAAACAGTTAGCTATTGGAGCAGTTCAGAAAAACGGGACTTTTTACTAAAAATCCTGATTATGATGGAAAGATCCCCACTTTCCTCAACATCAGGGATTTTCTTTAGGACTGTTTTCTTGAAGAAGCTGAAGTGAAACACTGAAAATATTTAAGGGATACTGAAAAGGAGAAATATTTACAAAACGATGGGCTTTCCACTGTGGGCAGGAGCCTCTTGAATTGAAACATCTTCCATGGCCAGGTGCTTCAGCTCTCATCTCCAGCCAGGACTTGGGTACCACCTGGGGCTGCAGGTCCAGGTTTTGTAAAGACTGAGCATCCCAAGCAGGTGCCATAGGCACAGCAGCACATCAGTCACCTTCTCTGAAGGTGTTGCGTCAGGAGACAACAGCTGGATGTTGTCAGCCTGAGGACAGCTCTGAAACCACTGATCCTGAGCCCCCTACATGCCTCATGTGAACGTGGTGCTGCCAGGAGTAGCAGCCACCACCCAAATCCTGGGATGTTTTTTATCAGACAGTCCTTTTCCTGTCTCTGAACCACTCCTCTTCTTAACCAAAAGGCAACACCTGGACCTTGGCCTGGGGACGTGCGTGACTCAGAGGAATGGGCTTCTTGCTGCATGTCTGCAGGTTTGGCCTGGTTTTTTTCCCATAGTTTGTGTGAATGACCAAAGGTCTCTGGGGTGACATAGCCGTGGCACAGAGAAATATATTCAAATGGCCAAAATTCCGCCTGGATCCTTGGTAGGAGCCGCCACCTCTGAGGACTAGCCACACTGGTAAGAGATGCTGAGGCTTCCTTGGTGCAGTTGTGGGGAGAACTGCTTTAGTGTGGAAACAAAAGGCATTGGAGCAGCTTCCCACCTCCCAGCACAGAGGCACTTGGATGTCCAACACAGGCAAACACTTTCCCACTATGGACATTTTCAAAGTCCTGTGAATCATCCTGCCAGAAAGCAAATTTGGCTGCAGACTGAAGGTGGGGTCCTCTATGCCAGTTCCTCTGCTGCTAAAGGAGGTGATGAGGGTGCCATGGCCAGACCAGTCTGGGCTTGCTCTGCTCTCTTTCTGTATTTTTTTTTAGCTCTTTAAAACCACTTTGAATTGAAGTAGCTGCTGGGCTGCCCTACCCTGGCACTGCCAGCCCAGATGAATGCAGCAGCCGGCACAGGACCCAGGGAACCCAGCCGAGAGCTGTAACTCACCATTACACCCCACCCTCAGTGCAGTTCAGGGCTTAATTAATTCAGGCCCCAAGATAAGCAGCACTGATGGCCAAACCAGGTGATGCTTTGAGCTCCTGGCTGCAGAGTGAGTGCTGTGCAGAGCCCCCCAGGCTTCAGCTCTCCTAGTCCAGTGGGGAGGTCTGCTCTGCCTTGCTGCCTGCAGGCTGATGTGCCACTGATGGGAAATTGTCCCCAGCTGGGCTGAGTGGTGCCAAATTGTAGCTCTTACCAGCTGAAGGAGTCTTCTTTCCCAACACAAACGGCTCGGTGGAAATCGTTGCCAATTTGCTGCGAGGAGGTTTGTGTGTAATGTCTGCTGCCAGGGAAGAGGAAGGATGGCTGGGAAGGGAAAGGTCTCTCTCCCTGTAAGGTGCCAGAATCCCCTGTTCACAGTGGGGAAGCTGTTATTGCTCTCCTGTGTTTGAGGCTCAGGGCCATGCAGACGTTTCAGGGGTGCTGAGATCATCCTGTTAGAGGGTTCCCTGGGTTCTGTGCCTGCTGCTCTGTGAGTCTGGGCTGGCAGTGCCAGGGTAGGGCAGCCCAGCACAGTCTGGGCGTCTGACAAGCCCACAGCCTCTGATGGGATGCTGAGGGGACCCACAGGATCATCAATCCCATACACAGAAAGGATTCCAAAAGGCTGGATGCACCATGCCCCAGGCAGACAGGGGCATGTCTCCCAAACCTCTCTAGTGCAGGCAGGGGTGGGAGCTCAAGGTGGTGTTATCCAGGGAAATATTGGGATTTTGTAGGTAGATGGAACAGCAGCGTGGGGTTGTGTGAATGCCCCCACTGTGTCAGGGCCATAAGGACTTAAACATTCTGCACTGGGTTAGCAGGTATTAATGCAGGTCCTGCATGGCCAGGTGTAGAGGGTTATATCCTAAAACTGTTCCTAATGATCCCAGTGGGATGGGGCCCTTGCTTACAGCGTTAGTGTAAATAGCTCTTTTTCTGCAAAACTTTGGGTCTAAGGCCGAAGGACATCCTGGTACCATTTGGGGGCACAGGTCCATGTGCAGATAGCTGAGGTGAAGATGTGTCTGCTCTGGAGGAGAGCCAGAGACTGCATCTAATTGCTGCTTAGGCAGGTGGGCTGCAGAATGAAAAGGCTCTTGTGGGAGCACCTGAATAAGGAAAAAAAAACTGGTCTGGAAGAGGTAGAAGGTCTCAGGGGCCTTGCACTTGCTACCAAGAAGTTACTTTTCTCCTGGGATTGTGCCCTGGGAGATGGGTCTGAGTGAAGGCGTGACCAGGGGCTGATGGACTGGCTCAGTGGTGTCTACTCTGGTTCCACTTGGGACAGAAAACAATGCTGGAGGCGCTGGGAGGGAGACTTCTCCTGAGGCTGAAAAAGCCCTCGTGGATCTTGCATTTGCAGTTCTCAAGGCTGGGATCACCTGGAAAATGAGGGCAAGCTGCAGCTGACACGGCGCCATAGTAAGTCAAATTCTGGTGTCCTGAGGACTGAGTCTGCCCTGCAGGACACCTTGTCCCTCCCTCGGCGGGCAGGTCCCGGCTCCCCCGGCGGTGCAGGGCAGGCTTTGTGCCTGAAGATGGCACTGCTATATTGAAGGATTGCTGGAAAATTGCAGGCATGGATCTGCGTGGAAAAGCAGGCGGGCAGAGCTGCTGAGGGGGAGCCCAGGGGTGGGTGCTGGCTGGGTCGGGGCTCCAAGGGCTCTGTCGCCCACGGGCAGACAGCTCCCAAACAAGGCTCACTCTGTACCTGTTTGCAACATCATCCTGAGCTTTTCCTTAGCTCTCGGCCCCAGAGAGTGTCCAAACCTTGCTAGTTTGGTGTAAACTCTCTCCTCTGCTCTCTTAAGAAGCTGTACGGTGCCTGTTGGTTGCTGGTGTGAGCAGGACAAAACGCAAGGAGCTGCTCCAACTTATTCACGAGGGACAATCCCCTTCTTGCTCTGGCGGTAAGAAGATGGATGGGAGCGTGACCCAGGCTCTGCCCGCGTGCTCACATCAAGTAGAACAGCAGTGGCCAGGACCAAAAGTTGTGAACAAAGTTGTCTTTTCTGGGCTCCTGCTCCTCCTCCCCTTCACTTCTTGAAGGACCTGAAGAAGCATGAAGTGAATCCCAACACTGTGCAGGTAAGGATTAGATCCTGCAGTGAGGGAATGATGACGCTCCCTGGCCCCTGGATGACCAAGGTGTCCCAGGTCTGTTGTCTGACCATCAATATTGGCTCTGTTTCATTGCAAAGATGGGGGGAGACTGACTGCAATCAGGGTGAAGTGGCAGTGATGCCTTCTAGGGGTCATAACAGAGCATGAAGTAGCCCAAGGGCAGTGTCTAACCCAAGCTTGGTGGTTTGGGCATTACCTGAATGGCAAGAGATGGATCAGGCAGGCCTGGGCCCGAACCAGGATGGGAGGGTGCCCTGAGGCACGCCCTGTGTCTGCTTTGAAGGGCTCCTGGGCAGAAGGACACCATCCCAGGTCAGGCATGGATGCAATTGCTCCTCTGAAAGCTTTGTGTGCCTCGGATTTTGCGAGTTCTGTCTGTCCTCAGCCCCTGAGCCACGGACCTTGTGGGATGGAGCCCATTTGCCTGCTTGGAGCTGGGTCTGGATTTACAGTTTTCTGTGCACTGGCACCCCCAAAGGCCACCAAGAGAGAGAAGAAGTCTTTGCCCATTATGATAACTCTGTCTCTATGCACACACAACAAAAATGTGTATCTGCGTGTCTTTCTCTTCGCCACTGGAGGGCTGCATCTACCTGCAGACTCTATTTAGGTTACACTAAACCCAGAGCGCCCCTCACCTTGAGAGATGTGTTGTGCCAGCGTAATTGGAGGAGGCTGAAAAGTAGAAACAGTTTTCTTTTGGGAAAAATCTGGCTGTAAACTTCATTGGTTTGCAGTGAAAGCGCTTTTTTCCCTGTTGGAAGCTTTGTGGTTAGTTCTAATAAAGGCAGTGAGTTGGGAGGGAAGGGGGGAATTTTTTTTCAGGATAGCAGAGCTGTGAAAATAGGAGCTTTAGTTTGTTTTGAGCTGTGTTCCCTCTTTCATAAATTAAATATTAGGGCCATCGGAGATTAAGAGGTCCTTGATATCCTGAATTTAGGAGCAGGAAGGTGGGTGTTTTTAACTTCAGGGTGGTGCCTGTGAAGTTTGATTGACTCCCAGGCAGTGCTTCCTTGGTGATGGGAAACCCTTGGGATGCCTGCCCCGGTGAAGACTCACACTTGGCAGAGTGGCTTTGTTGCTTGTCCGCTTGGACCCATCGCGTTTTTCTCGTGCCACTTTGGGTTCCCACTTCGGAGCTTTTCTGGAGCAATGTTACTGTCATGGGTTGAATAAAGCTCTGCTTGGACTACAGAGGGCAGCAAACTGTTCAGAATACAAAAGGCTTCGTCCCATGCTGATTTCAGCAGCTGCAGCTCAGTTGGAGAAGTTCCCTGCAGCCGAGAAGAGGAATGGGGCTCCGGTGCAGGGACCGAGTGACAGCAGGGCCACCTTCCTCTCTGAGGGTGGTTGCTGTAACCTGTGGCTCTTCTCCACAAACTCCTGAGGAAATGTGTTTGCCAGTAGAAGCTGCCTGGGGTGGAAAACTGTGCTTTGTGTTTTCCAGACTATGGTGTGATATTTAAAGTTGTTTTTTCCCCCCGTGTAGGATTGTGCTCTGCCCTGAAAAGACAGAGGAGCAAGCAAGGAAAGGCTGTCAGCTTAAAACCACAGGGAAGTGCTCCATGGATAAAGTCTTCTGCATTGCTTGCAGGTGTTGCATGGGCACACAAACCCCTCTGCACCTTGGTGTTTGTGCTTCTTGCTAGGAGTTGGGCAGAGGAGTGTGAAACTGCTTCAACAAAAGATTTTGGGGATTTCTTAAAGAAATCTTTCATAGAACTTCAAATTTTGAAAAGGCCTTTTTTAGATGAGGTCTTTGTGCTGCACCTTTCCGTGTATCTCTCCCTCCCCTCCCCTCCCAGATGACCAGGTTCCATTTAAACTCCTTTGAAAATAACAGCTTTGATAAGTAAATCAAACAGCATTGTGACACAGAATCACCAATGGGATCTGACACTGGTCAGCTACCAAACTGCTCCCTTTGAAACCCTTGCAGAAAGGGAGCCAGTTGTATTAGATATCTTGTGTCCTCCAGTCATTCACATTTTTGGAGTTGTTTGCCCAGTTGCCTGCCCAGGTTGCACAGAGCAGCTGTGGCTGCCCCATCCCTGGGAGTGTCCAAGGCCAGGCTGGATGGGGCTCTGAGCAACCTGGTCTGGTGGAAGGTGTCCCTGTTGATGGCAGGGGGGGTTGGAACTAGGTGGTCTTTAAATTCCCTCACAGCTGAAATCATTCTGTGATTCTTTGAGACGTTTCATTTCCCTGGGAACCCACGGTATAATTTTCTTTTCAGCGTACAGAAGGAACGTGCCAGGAGAAACAGCCATGCAGCTCTGTTGGTTCCTGCTGAGCCCTTTCTGGGTCACATAGAGATTTTATAGACCTGTGAGTGGTGGCAGCATCTCTCTCTATACTGAGTAATGCTGGATGCTGGTATGAAGAATGCCAGCAGTGCTCACTACTGAGCAGAAGGAATGAGTGGTGGAGGTTCTGGAACACAAGTCCTGTGAGGAGCAGCTGAGAGAACTGGGGGTGTTCAGCCTGGAGAAAAGGAGGCTGAGAAGAGACCTCATCACTCTCTACAACTCCCTGAAATGAGGTTGTAGCCAGGGTGGGGGGTCAGTCTCTACTCCCAGGTAACAAGCAACAGAAGAGGAAACACTCTCAAGTTGTGCCAGGGAAGATTTAGACTGCATATTAGGAAAATTTTCATCACTGAAAGGTTAGCCAGGCACTGGAACAGGCTGTTCAAGGCATCATCATCCCTGGAAGTGTTCAAAAAATGTGTGGATGTGGTGCTTAGGGTCAAGGTTTATCAAGGTTTAGTGGTGGACACTTCCGTGTTAGGTTGATTGTTGGACTCAATGATCTTAGAGGTCTTTTCCAAGCTTAGCAATTCTATGATTCTATGAATGTGCAAAAAACGAGTGAAACACAAGTCTGGCCATTGTGCATGCATTTAGTCAACCCCCTTTTGCCCTTCCTCCCTATGGGACGGTGGGAGCAGGACAGAATTGCAGCAGGCTGTAAATGTATTTTTTTTACAAAAGGCAGCTTCTTTTCCAGTTCATACACCGGAAGGGGTGACAGCAGACAAGAACCAGCTGGGATAAGGTATTAACACAGTGAAACAAGCATTGGACTGGCTGTTTTGGGTGATCTCTTCACTTCAAGGACAGTTTTGATAGAGGCACAAATGCTGCTAAAGCCCAGGTAAATGCAGACCAAAATAGCACTGCACTGTCACTGTTAGCAAGGAATATTTAATTTTTTTTTTAATTGAGCTATTTTGGGGGCTTGGATAAGCTCAGAAGGAGCTGGTAGGTGAAATTTTGGTGAATTCTAGCTGGCTTTCCCTTTTGGGCTCCTTAAGGGGTAACAGAAGGGCAGCTGCCAAAAAGTACCCAGTCTTGGTTTGGAGATTCTGTCCTTTTCGAGTAGACTGTCCCAGTGGTCACAACCACTTAAAAAGGTGTCTTTTTTTGGTTTTTTAATTCCTTTTTTAAGTGTCTCCTTTCTAACTGGGACTGGTCTGAACTCAGCTTCTAGCCAGGAGCATTTTGTTAAGCTGCTCTTCTAGATTAAGGATCCCTTTTAAGTGCCCGTTATCTTCTCCATGTGAAGACAGTGTAATCAAGTTGCCTCCCACTCTCTCCCTTTTGAGACTAAACAGATTGATCTCCCTGTCTGTGGCTAAAAGGCCTTTTCTAAACCTTCCATCAGAGCTTCACTTGGGTATCTGGGCCTGAGATGGGGCTCTAATCACTAAGTGAGTCTTGGGCTAAAGTGATTTTCTAAAGTACAACATGAAGCATTAAGGATTTCTTGGCCTATAAGGAGTGTAGCGGTTTTTTTATCCGGTTTCTTGACTCTTGCCTTTTTATGTTTGTTTCAGTGGTTTGGACTCTCTGATGCAAAATTGATTCTGGATGTATCACCCTACACTGCCAGGAGATGGGCTGTTGGCTCGGGGTGCAGATCCCTTCGTCAAACCCAGAATATTCCGTGTTCTCATTAATTCCAGGTCATACTGGAGAGAGAAGGTGAAAGGACACACACCTGCTGGAAGGGGATGAGGAGACAGAGAGTGCAGCTTTGAGCTCAGGAAAGCTTCATGCTCCTTCTGGCTGCTGCAAGTGCCAGTGTGATGGCTGCAGGGCAGGAGGTACTAAGTTTGTATTGGTCCATTATTGGGGTTCATAACAGCTCCTCATTGCCTTACATGATGTTTTCCTGGCATAGAATTTCTGATATGAAATTCTTCACAGATAAGAGCTCTGTTTTTCCCTCTACCACAGAGGTATTTAAAAAAAAATACTGCATATTAAAAGAAAAAGGAAAAGAACTGTTCCAAAAACATGGACAACACAGGGAAAAAAAAGAGGCAGGTGAAATAATTTGTGTTGTCCCCTTGCATGTTGCTCAAGCTGTTGTGGGTAATCCATGAGCATTGGAGCTCAGGGAATCGTGCAAGTCCCAAAAGCCTCATCCTCACAGTCAGTGCAGAGCTCTGTGAGACCACCCAGGTGTTAGAGATCAGTGTTCATCAGGAAATCCCAAACCTGGGAAGTCATACTCTGCCCCTGCAGTATGAACTTCAGAAACTCTTGAGCGGTTCTGTAGTCAATGCTAGGAGCTGCTACTGCAGATCAAGAACAGGAGAAATTCCTGTTAAATCAACATTAGATTAATATTTATAGTGCTATGACTGATGGGTAGATAATCTGCCTTCACACTGATACTAAAAATTGATCCTGATTCCTGCTTCAGGAGCTGTTTCTGCTTCCCCTGGATTGCCCTTCATTGCACTAATGCTGTCCAGAACATGCCTGTGTTGAACACCTGCTGTGTGTAAAACTCAGATGACTTCAAGTAGCTGTCAAGGCATGCTGGATCCTTTCTGTGAAACAAACTTCCACTGATGCAGTGCAGACTTACAGTGCAAGCGGTGGGATGGGGACTGGGATGTGTGGTGGGAATGCAGGAGCGAGGGGAAGGCCAGAAACCTTTTCAGTGGTGACTTGTCACATGGATGAGTTTGTGCAGATGGGTTTGCTGCTGGCTGATTCGTTCCTGGGGACGAAGGAGAAATGCAGGGAGGGAGAAAAAGCAAAATATTGCTCTGTCCGATAAGAATTATGGTGGCACATAACACAGATACAGATGTGGTGTGTGTCTAGTTATGCTCTTGACAGTACCTAAGGATGCAAGGAAGGATATCATGTTCCCTCTTAGAACCAGCAGGGCTCTTTTCATTCCTGATGGTTACTGGTTTATGTTCCTGTTTGTCTTTTATCAAATATAGTAAGAATAAAGTTCCAAGATTTTTAGTAAATATATCACAAACATAGCAGGCAAAGCCTTTTTCTTGTTTTTTCCTAGTAACTCCCTTGCCTTCCACTAAAAAAAAAAAAAAAAAAAAAAAGAAGAAGATAAACTCTCCAAACTTGTGTGGGAGAGAAAAGCCATCAAACAATCTGTGGCTGCCAAAGTCCAAATTAAAGAGAGGTCAAGGACTGAATAACAAAACGCAGAAATATGAAGACTAAATATGAAGCCAAAGGCAGAGCTGTGGTCCTGGCCACTGTGATTGTTTTTTTGAGAGGAAAGGAAACATGTACGGTTGCGTATTTGTTAGTAGGAAGCCAGGCATGCTTCCCCTCTCTGAAAGAATCAATAAAATAGAGACTTTTCCTTCTGGATACCACGGAACTAACAGAAATTATGAGATGAAAGTGAATAGTTCAGAAATAAATGTATAAATACAACTTTACACTGCTAAATTGTCTCTCTTGGTGAGTTGTAATAATTAGCAAGCTTTCATTTCCTAGCAATGGTCCTTCTAATGAGAACACCTTCCATCTTCTTGGTGAGCAGCTGAAGCCAAAAATAAGTAACAAGTGAATGTGTTGGCTGTGACACGTCGTGGTACCATGAATGTTTTGCAAAACACAGTGTCCCACAACAACTCATTAAGTGTTGTTTTTCTTTCTGTTTGATATATTCTCATTAATTTGTCAGCTCAAGGTGGGTTTTTTCCCCTTTAATCCTATATTCTTGCTCTCTCTGAAAATCTTTTAAGCACCTGTTCAATTTGAGCTCGTAATAAAAGAAATGCCCTGAAATCTTCCTGCAGCAACAAAAAGATGTCCCACTGACCCTGCTGTTCATATCCCAGCTGAGATAAACTTCCAGGTGTGAAAGTTTGTGTAATCCTGGTGACGCCAAATGTTCCTTGTACTTTCTGCTCTGATTTTGCACAGAAATGACCGTGGTGGTGCTGTGGAGCTGCTAAATGGGACTGTCCAGGGGACAACAGTATCCAGAACATGAGGTAAACACTACTTATTTAAAAACTGAAACCTTCATTCTCTTTGGAGCAGACAGGAGAAAACATGGATGGACGATATTTGGGAAAGATTGGCTCCTTGGAAAGATTGTCTCCTTTCATTTGTGGGAGTAAGTTCTTCTCTGAGGTGACTAGTGTGTGACAGTGAACAGGGTAACCCGCATCTTAACATGTAATATTTTGAGTTTGGTATTATTTTTTTAATTGACTGAATATTTTCCTATTTTTGAAGCACTTTAGGGCTTTACACTTCTGTTTCTCAGTGCTGCTCTTAGACCCAGGATAATTAATTCCACAGATAACTTCAGCTTGGGGCCAAGGGAACTTTATGGGGAAAAAAATGAAACAAAGCAGAAAATCAAATGGTGGAAACATACATGGTCTGTTTATTATACTTTTGGTGAAGGAATTAAGTACATAAAAGTGCTCCTTGCTTTGTGTGTGTGTCTGGTGCTGTGTTACACACAGGAGCCCCAGAGCTGCAATTTGTCATTTGCTCATAGTTTGTGCATGGTCCAGTTTTAATCCTCCTGGTCCTGCAGCCTGTAATCAGTTCCAGTTGGATCCAGTTCCACACGTGAGCAACCTCATGGCCTCCCAATATGCTGGTTGTGCAAATGGCCTAGATGCACGTACTGCACTTGGGTAGGAGAGGTCACTCCTGTGGGATAAATTGAGGGTTGTTGATAATGTTTGATTGTGGAATAAAGAGATTATACAGCAGTCTGGGCTTAAATGAGAGTGTCAGAAGTGAAAATTGTTACTTCTGCTCTTCGTTCCTCCTTTTCCTCCCCCTCTCTCCCCAGGCAGCGATGTGCAGGTGGGTTTGTGTTTGCAAGCTGTGCTCTGGGTTTAGGGTGCTGTGCTGTCCCATATCCCTGCACCAGCCTGGATCAGTCCCACCCCTCTGATGGGCTCTTGGTCCCTCGGTACCACAGGGGCTGAGCCATCCCCTGCCCAGTGGCAGGATGTGGATTGTGCAAGGGATGTTTCAGCCACTGACAGCAGAACGAGCCATCAATCTGCAACAACAGCCCACAGGCGCGCATGAAAATGCGGTGCTTTCTGCCACGGGAGAGAAACGACTTCCACAAAACGACTGTGGAACAGCATTAAACTCGAGTAAAGAGCTGAATTAATCACAGGCTCCACCAGAGCGCTGGGGAGGGCGGCACACAAGGAAAATGAGCCACTGCTGAGAGCTGAGCCAGCAGCCAGCTGATGAGGTCCGCTCCTTACTTCCAAGGGACTCGGCAAAAGGATTTTTCTCCCCCTTGGAAGTGAGGTGGCTTTTGAAATGTGGGGAGGAAGATGACAGTAAACATATGTTCTGCTTCCTGTTAGCTGCTGTCTGAGATTTTTCGCCTCCTGTGTATGGCTGATTCTTGATTTGTTTCCACACTTCTTTTGCTGTGCCCAAAAGCAGGAACAAAAGGGCAGAGGAGCCACAGAAATGTGGAGACCCAGGACAGCATTCACCACTCACTGGCCTTACTTTTGGGTATTTTTCATAATAGTTTTATGTCAGGGAGGACTGCATGTGACGAGAGGATTTATGGCTCTAATTCCTTGTTCCTGCATAGTCACCACATCCTTTGGTCTCCCGCTTCTCCAAAACATCTCACAAGCTTATTTCAGCCATCAGCTGCAACTTTTCAGTTTCAGTGTCTCAAGTGTTTCTGCCCATGCTCCCTGATAACTCCCACAGGATTTATTTGTTAAACGAGGTATTTCTGGACCAGACACCATGTTGCTTTCGGAACTTTGGTGCAACACAACCTCCTGGATTCGTTTGTTTTTGTGGGTACAGCTGGCCCACACAGGAGGTAGGTAGTGGTTTGGCTAATTCCTGGGCATTCAGAGAGCTGATTAAACCCCTGCTCTTGAATGGCAAACAAGGTTCAGTGAACCCAAAGATAGGCTGATGCACTACTGATCCACTACAAAATGGTACCAACTATGATGAAGTCTTAGAAGTTTGTAAGGCCTTGAGAATCATGGATTCTTCATGGCCAGACCAGGACTTAGGGCTACTGTTTTAAATGACTCCTCTGGGAGGCACAAGGGGAGAGAAAGCAGAGACCTTGTTTTATAATCCTCACACTACAGGTCTCAGGCACAGTCTTTGTGAGGCTTTAGTCCAAGTTAGAGATAGGAGTAATCTCAGTGGGATGTAAAAGCACGTATGCAGGACAGTAGACCCTCTGAAATGTGGCTCTGGGCTCTAGAGCTCTGCAGCTGGGGTTTTAATCAGCCTCTTATCGCTGTGCTGGGCAAAGGGAGCGGCCCATTTAACACATTTACACTCTCTGCCAGCTCCTCCATCACGTGCATTGGCCAGAATATTTTCCTTGGTGGATACCAAGGCTGTGCCTACCCCGATATGCACTCATTCTGTGGTCACATAGCTCTTGCCTTCAGTTTTGTCCTGGCCTGGGCAGTGCTGGATCAATGCTGATGCTGCTTCATGTGTCTCTTTGGCATCTCTCTCCTTCAGACCCCCTCCTGCAGCTTCTGTTTGAATCACTGTCACTGTGTGTCACTTCTGGGAGCAGCTGCAGAACCTAAGTCCTCTTTGGCAGAAATGTCACCTACTTTCTCTCATCTTCTTGGGAAACCATTCAGTTTGCCTCCTTGCCTAATGCTTTAACATTTTTGAATTGCTTTTCCCCCTCATCGTGTGCTCCTCAGTGGTATCTGTGCACCAGAGGTGCAGGGCTGCCATATATAGAAATATTGGTGTGCTGGGGCAAGGCTGAACATGAGAGAAGTCAGATTTATTTATTTTCTCTGACTGTAACTTTTGCCTTCTGGGCAAGCACTGGGGACCTGACATGTAAGCAGTTACCAGTTGAGCTCAAAAGCCAAAGTTCTGCAGTTGGAGTCATAAACAGCCTCTTATCTCTGTGCTGGACACAGACAGTGACCTATTTTACACATTTACCACCGTATCTTAAAATAGTTTTAAAAATTGCAAGTGCGTGACGAAAAGCTGTGCAGAAACAGTTCAAACAAATTTTTGTTCTACAGCTTCTGCTAAAATCACCCCCTCCCCCAAAGAAGTTGGCTTGTCACTCGCCTGCATGGTTAGTACCAGATGGAGCTTAATAGCAGGTACATAATATCCTGCTGTTTCAAGGGTTTAAACCTTTTTTAAAAAACAAAAAATCCTCTTCTTCCCTTTCTCACTTTTTAGAAGGGTCACATCTATGAATAGGCAAAAGCTTGAATTGTGCTATGCTCTGCTCATTTGCGGTGTTTAAAAATGGCCTTGCCATTTGCTCAGATGCTGTGTTTTTTTGCTTGAATTTGATTTTTCTTTGAAGTAACAGAAGTGAAAGTCACAAGTATCCATGAGAGTTTTAGCTACTTTCTTGCTATTGTGGCTAAGTCAGCAATGTTGTAAATGTAGAGGATGACCAAAAAGTCATCCTGGTGCTGAAGGACAACCACCACAATCACCGTGCTCAGCAGGAATACAACAACTGCAAAATAGACTAGAAATTAATTTGAGAGAAAAATATAAATAATAAAAAAATCCTGTCATAAATTCTCTAATTCTAAGCATCTTTTTCATAGGTAACTGTGTGTTAATTCAGCATTTTCAGTGTGTGTGTGTTTGTTGAGGGGATTGAGACAAGAAGGGATGGGAAAGATTTCAGGATACAGAGGAAGAATGTCCCAGCCTCCCATCCCTGATGAAGTTAGAAGTTATTCCGGGGCTGAAGGAGGCTGTAGGTCTTTGCATCGTTTTTTACTAATTAAAACCTTAGCAAAGCTTGTCTCTGCTACCTGCAGGACCACCTTGTGTAAAACCAGAGCCTGACTCTTCCCTTTAAGTGAGGAACTGCCCTTAGGTGTGATAGGAGTGCCCAAAAGCTCAACACCTTCCAGGTGAAGTGTGTTTGGTGCTCAGGTTCCCCCTGCTGCCTCTCCAAAGGACAAGAATTGTGTTAATGACAGCAGACTCAACAATGGGCTTCACCTCAACACCTTTGCCTGTGAGGCTTCCTTTGCAGAGACACCAGACCAGTTTATTTCACAGATGCTGTGATCAAAGGCATGACACAAAGGCTCAGTGTTGCTGAGTGCTGCAGAGGAAGGCTGGAAGTAATTTGGGTCAACTAAAGTTAGAAACCGTCCTCACCTCACGAGACAGATGTGAGCTTTGAAGTCGGGGAGATTATCAGCAAGACAATCTAGGAAAGACACTTTCCCCCAGTTCACTTTCTAATTTGTGGGCTTGAAGGCTGTGCAGGACTTGGTGCCTGTTTCTTGGGTGAGGACAGTCTGCCCAGCCCTGTGACCTGCCCTCAAGAGAGGCTGAAAAACGGTGTGAGAAAATGTAAACGACTGGAGTGAGTAATGCTGCAGCATATTTCTGGGAAACAGCCCTTCCTCACCTAAGGGGTTTGTGGACAATTTAGGCTGAAGAGCAAAGGAAGAGCAGAGACACTCAGATCCTTGTATTTGCCTGCTGTACCTGATGTGAACTGTGCAGCTGTAGCATCTTCTATTTAATAATTTCAGTATTTTTTCTCGTGCCTTCTGGGGCTGGTGGGAGGATGTAGGCCTGATATGATTGTCTTGTACAGCAAAAGGAACCCTGTTCACAGACTAAATGGTCTTCTACAGGAAAGCCTTTACCTCCGGACAGTGACTTATTTGGGGATCCCCTTGCCTCCCTTAGCTCTACAGAGATGGATTCTGTGGTTAAAGAGAGCAAGTGGAGGCTTGATGAAATCCAAGTCCCCCAGAAACTGGAAAGAGCAGCTTTGATGAAGCCCTGGTTTTGTACTGATGTGTGCTCACTGCCTCCTTCTCACTTCTTCTATTTTCCTGCCTGGGAGAAGAAGCCAGCTTGGTGCCTTTGTGCTGTTTTGATGAGTAACCCTATTATTAGGGAAATACTTGACGTTTATTTCTGGCTTTCCAGACTTCTCCCTGCTGCAGACTCCTAAGGGATGGAGGACTGCCTCACAGGCTGTAATCCATGCCAGCTGTGAAGCAGGTTCTGTTCTAGAGATGCTCTTTTACCTTCCCCAGTAGTCTCACAGCAACCTTCACTTACGAGTTCCAGCCCAATGCTGTAACAGGATCCTCCCTCTGCAAGTATTTTATGATCCAGCTGGTGGACTGAAGCCAAGCACAGGCTGAAACAGAAACCACTGGGCCATGAACCCATTCTGTTATGAATGAGCAAATGCCTTGGTCCTGCTCCTGGAGTACCAACCCAATTAAGGCTAGTCAGGGAGCTGAACTCCCTCAGAAATGTTCTAATGGAAGCTCTTCCAGTGGTTTATACACCCAGAAGATAACTCATGTAGAAAAGGTTTACTGCTCCAAGCCATCTCTCTGCGTCCTTTCCATGTCTGTGTGACACCAGGTGCCATCGACCTGGTGAGTTACCTTGGCCTTCAGAGGTAACTTTACCTCCTTTCCTGCCACACTGTGCAGGCAGAAGGAAAATACTGATGCAGGTCATTGATTGAGAGGTCCATCATTCCCATCCAAACTAGAAACTACCCACAGTGATGTCCACTTGGAGTGGCAGGGAAAGTGTCATCTTCTATGAGAGCTGAGAACAGGGTCTTTGGGTATTTTAGGAGTTGAAATACCAAAAATCACAAATGTGGATCTTGATGAGGTGAAGGAAAGAACAGGCTGTTGGTGTCTCTTAGCCCCTTTCCACTTGCTGACATCCCGCAGCAGGGGTGTGCTTTAAGTTCTAAAATAAAAGCCTAAAAATCCCTTCCTCTCCCCCAGGTCTGGCACCAGGGACCAAGCCAACATCTTTATGTTATTTTCTTGTTTTAATCTTTTTTTTTCTCCTTGGAAGTCACTAAGCTGGTTGGCTTTGAATCTTCTCCAAAAGTGCTCCTTGAAGCAACAACGTGAACCCTTCAGCACAAACACTTACTGTTAAACTGAAAAATAGGAAGATTTGGGCAAGCTTAATACCAAACAGTGTTGTAAATCAGGCCTATAATCTGAGTAGATCTGGCTCATAATTAATCTTTGGGGAGTCTCTGGGTAGCAACTTGCAGGTCATTAGTCAGCAAACTCCCACAGGTCTCCCTGGGTTTGGGATTAAGCTCTGTGTGTGAATAATCATCTAATTAATCACCTCATGCAGGGGTTTTAGAGACCTTCAGTCTCTGCTCTTGGAAGAGGTGTAGGTTTAAGCACAGCTGTGCCACAGCATGCTAACAAGAGTCAAGAGAAATTCAGAGAGGAGGTAGTTTTCATCTCAGGTGGTGCAGGAGGGTTTGAAGCTCTCATTTATTACAGAGGCAAACACTTCTCAGCCATGAAATGAACGCAGGCACGTTTGCCTTGAGATGATTCCTGAAAATGGTAAAACATCAGAGAGTTTTTTGAGGTGAACTTGTATTAAACTTTATGACAAAGGCTTCCCAGGCCACCTGCTGTCTCACAGATATCTGTAACTCTGATTCAAATGATCTATATTTGAGAACACTTTTGCCAGAATTAATGTGGCCTTGTCAGGACCAGGTACTGTAAGCTGAACATGTGCTTCAGCCCCGCTTTTGAGCATCTTGATAAGGAGAAGCAGCCTGTGGGAGGAGGATGGGAAGGCCACAGGTGGGTTTTCTGTGGAATCTGGGCTGTGAATTGCTACCCAGAGTTGTGGCTCCTTAACCTGAGCTACTCCTTTATCTTCTCACCCTCACCCACCTGAGAGCTCTCCTGCTCACTACACCTTGGTGAGGACCTGGGCTCTGCAAGGGCTGGAATCACTGTCATGTGAAAAAAGTCAGTTTCTCCTCCTTTTTTATGGAAAAGTCTCCATTAACAATGTTCACCTGGAGCATGGTTTACCCTCTGGATGTGCTGCATTCTGCGGAGCACTCAGGGAAATCTGTGTTTTCTTGGTAAATATTGAAGAGAGATCTGGCACTAAAGCTGTGGAGACCTTTCTGGTTCGAATTGTTGACTGTTGTCACAAGAAACAGGAAACACTTTGGGGTGCAATTCCTTAAATACAAGTTTTCCAGGCAAAGGGTCTAAAATACAGTTATGAAACTCTTTGGAATTTTGAGACCTTTTGAAACCTTAGAAAAGGGTCTTCTAACATTGTTGCCTGGAAGGAAACTCGGGCACAGTTTCTGCTCTTTCACTCTGCTGCAGCTTGCTATAGCATTTTTAATGCCCTTTTGCTATGATTCAAGTAAGAAGAAAATTAGCATTGATATGCACAATAGAGGCAAATGTCTGTTTTAAAGGTACTATTCTCCACAGCAAGGCCATGGATTTAATAGGCTTTTACTGTATTATTGATAGCACAATGCTGTGGCATTGAACCACAACTATAGGGAACAATCCAATTATCGTTCAATTGAGCCAAAGCAATTAGTCGGCTTAGGCCAGGGGATAAAGCAATCAGCTGAAAATGTTCAACAATCAGATTTGCAGAAAGCTGAAACTCACATTTTCTTTGTTTCTTTCTCAGCTGACTCAGAGATCTCCTCCTAACTAATGAACACCGGCAAACAACAATTCAAAATCTGGTGGAAACTCCAAAAGGTCTGTGGCCAAGGTAATGAAGGCTTTTAAACAGGCGGGTTATTTTTGAGATGCACAAACTTATGGTCCTCTTTGTACTTCATTGTCCTATAGCACTGCAAAAAATTCATTCAAACTGGTTTTCAGACTCTGACGCTTCTTTTCCCTATTTAAATCTTTAAAAAAGGAAAAGCAATTATGAAAAGCTATTGTTAGATCTGAGATATCAGGGTATAAGGACCGAAGTTGTTGTTTAAGTGGAAGTGTAAATTTGGGATATTTGGGACTGGCTAAACAAAAAATTATTTAATCAAGGCTTTTTGTAGAAAATGTATATATTTATGGTAAGGTCACTAACATTTTCTGGAAAGGTTTTTCTCAAAACTATTTTTTTTTTTTGGACATGGCACCGCATTTTGGTAAATATGTTGCCTATGTTAAGTAAGAGATTAAAAGACTCAAGCTACAGCATTATGTGAGTACCCTGCGTTCCTCCCTGTAGCTTAAGGATCTTTTGAGGGAGGAATTAACATAACCAAAGCATTAAAGACTCAAACACTTCCGTCTCACGCTGAATGAGCAATTGGTACGTTACGGGCCTGACTGCTGTTCCACAAGTATTACACTCCCCTTGACTTCTTCTGGGATTGTTGCTACTCAGACTAATGGTACATGGGGTCCAAATGATCTTGTTTCCGTTTTAAAGAATTGGAAGAATGCGCTTCCTAACTGTACAGAGCGTTGCTTTTGCCAACAAAACCTGAGAACAGAGCAACTCTTCCTATCTGAGGATAATCTGCTTAAATATACTTTTCGTTAACCCGCCTTGTTATCCTGCAATATGAAAAGTGCTCCTGTGTTTCGTTGTTCAGAAGAGCTGCCATGGTGCTGCTGCGTAAGAACTGACAAAACACAACTTGAATGCTTTGATTCTGGAGATCCTGATCTGGCACAAGTGGTCCTCAGGCAGGGTCTGCTGAAAATCTCTGGGGCTTGATTCCATTACACCGAGAAAAGTTAGAAGGGAACTTGATTTTTCCAGAGGCAGAGGGTAATCTGGGTTTGAGCAGAACAGGCACAGAAGGGTTTGTAGTGTTATAGACACGATTCCTTCTGCACTCAGCCAAAGGAAAGGCTCCCCGAAAGCCAATGTCTTTTGAACTCAGACCACCACTTAATAGGGAGATTATACTGTAGTAACCCAAAACTGCCTTGGCCTCTAAGTTGGGGTTAGACAGGAAGTGTTGGATTTCTCTGAATCAAATAAAAATGTAGAAATAATTGCACACATTGGGTTGACATGAAACTAGGTCATGGCAGCTCTTTTGGAATTCAGTCTTTTGCCTGCATTTTTGTGTGAGGTGCTGTCTGGAGCACGTACTGGGCACTGCTCGTGAGATAGACAGGAAGCCTCCCTTGGAGCTGCCTTTTGTGCAGCTCTTTAAAGTTAGCTCAGAAATCTATCAAAGTGAGAGCTTGTCTGGATAAAGGAGAGTAGTTAGGGTTTTTCCTGTCTAATTAATAGATTGAAGGCACTGATGTGGAATGGAAGAGTTCAGGCTAAATTCCAATCTAACTTAGTGCTGGATGTGAAAATACTTCTGCATTAATAACAAAACGATGGGATTTACAGACTCTCATTTGCCTCTAGTGTTGATTAAAAAGCCTAATAAGCTCTTATCTTGTGCCTTCACTTCTGAATGGATTTATAAGATGGGGATGGGGGAGTGGAAAAGAGGCCTCGAGGTGTCTCCCCCTGAACACCAGAATGCAGCATCAGCTGGTTTGGATTATAGCATCTCTGCAGATGGATCTGACCCTTGTGTGCTGCTGAAGGGGAGAAAACATCATTATCCTTGGAAATTCTGAGTGAATGCAAAGCCTTTAAGTGTGAAAAAGGATTTTTCTTGCTTCTTAGTTTATCTTGAGGCTGTTTCTGAGTTCTGCCCATTTGCCTTCATGCATTCCAAAGAATTTGTCTCCGGAGTTGAAAGCAACTGTTGTAATGCTAAGTTAGAAATATTTGGAGAAGACATTAAAATAGAATTCTAAAGGGTTTATGACATGCTGTGCCATTATCTACAACTGTATGAAAGTTGAATAAAAAATCAACCGAATGAGCTGCACTATTCATGTAAAGCTTTCTAACCTATGAATAATGTGATCACCCCAGATACAGCATTGTGAAGGTTTTGTCACCATCACTGGAGTATTTTTATCTGTATTTGCATGTCTTAACAGGAGGAAGTAAAGGTACTAAGGTTGTAGAATCAACCTTTCAGCGCTAAAGAACTTGGCTCTGGGTTCTGCTTTTTTTGCCTTTTTTTTTTCCAAGCTGATTGCCTGTGGTACAAAATGCTGAGTTTTCCTTTACTAAGAGAGCAAAGAGATCTGGTGGCATTACACTGAGTCCCTGTCTGTCTTCCTACGCTGCAGGGAGTCACCAAACACACGTAGCACCATGGAAGGAACTTGTCTGCTCAAGGCAGTGCCCACCTGCCCAGACACCCCTCTCCTTTCCATTATGCTGAGTGTTTCTTAAAGCCACTCTGCTCTTCATAATGAGAGGAAGAGGAGGATTTTATGGCTTAGGTGAAGGGTGCCTTGATAGCACAAACTTTCCATCTGTCTGGTGAATTCCTATCTGATGCTGTGCAAACCCAGCTCTTCCCAAGTAGCCACCAGCTGTCCTCGGCTTTCAGGACCACTGAGAGAACTGCAGTGTGGGAGGGTGTGTGACAGCTTTATCTTTTTAAGAGAGAAAACTCTACTGCTTTCCCTGCTCACCGTGGTTATGCTGTTCTGAAGTTCCTGTTGCTGCTCAGCTCTTGAGTTACAGTAGGAGGTAGTGGGGAGAGAGCTGGAGAGGGACTTTTGACACCGGCATGTGTTGAGAGGCCAGGGGTAATGGCTTTAAACTGAAGGTGGGTAGATTTATGTGAGATATGGAGTAGAAATTCTTGATTGTGAGAGTGGTGAGGCACTGGCACAGGTTGACCAGAGAAGCTGGAGATGCCCCATCCCTGGAAATGCTCAAGTCCAGTCTTAATGTGGCCTGAGCAACCTAGTCTGGAAGAAAGACACTTTGTCCATGGCAGGGGGCTTGGAAATAGATGGTATTTAAGGTCCATCCTCATCCAGACAGTCCTATCATATAGGGATAGGAGAAAGGACAGACTTTATCTCCAGAAAAGATGGTAAAAAATGCTATCTTGAATTAAAATTGTATTTTGTTGCCTTTTCCCAGTAGATCCAAGTCTCTGTTCAGGTAGAACTTGTGCAGTTCCTTTCCTGTGCTCTTGTGAAGCGTTCCTGGAGTCAGACAACAGTTGCAATAGGGGCTTGGCAATAGTTAAGGTTATGTGGAGGGCGTGAAAACCTCTCCCTCTGCTGCTCTTTGATCTCCACCCTTCAGATAAGACACTGCGTGATACAGCCGGCTCACACTCAGCAGCGCTCCGCTAAGCGGAGAGAAGCAGGGCCATGGATCCCACTGATGTGTAGCTGAGTTTGGTACTCAGCCCTTGGATTAAACTGCTGCTGCTTGTGCACGTTGGTGACTGATCACTGCTGTGTTCTGTTCTTTCATGTTGTGAGTCACTTACGAGACAGGACAGCCCTTCTCTGGCTATTAAACATTGCACAGGGGTTGCTAATGGAGTGACTCACTTCAGCTCGCCACTTTTAATGCCAGCACTCGTTTGGTCATTTATCCAGGTTTCACTCTGGATGGGGTTATTGGTGCTGTGGGGTGCCTGGGCATTTGGTTAAGGTGAAAGGCTTCCTAGAGGCATGACTCACCAAAGTGGTCTGGTAACCAAACCACAAACATTTCTAACAGGAGAAAGGTTTCCTCCTCTTGATCCTGAGGGCTGTGTTGTGTTCTGTTAGGTTGCCTCCTGCTTTGTCACACCTGCCCAGGTGTGTTATGTGATAGTTACCGAGGTGTGCTGGTGCTGTGCACTTCTCCAGGATGGGCAGAGCTTTGCAGACCTTGGAGCACTGGAGCCAGCCCAGCTCTGCTGTCCAGCAGGTGACCTGCAGGTCTCATGTCCTGAGGCTTTTTGTGCCCATGTGCATGGAGACATGAGAAGGTGGCTTTCAGAAAAGGCATAGAAAACATCTTTTAAACGTAGCTAGGTTGTTTGATGTAGTCCAGCTGGGCCCAGAAAGCTGTTTTCTTCCATGGCTATGATCCTGCTCTCTGATCTTGCACTTGAGAGGTACTTCATGATGATTGCTGGAGGTGTCTCAGCCCTTGGAGCAGCCCAGCGTGCAGAGCCCAGAGGTGTTCAGAGACAGCTGTACATCTGTCTCAGAGCTTGGAGCTAAGCAAGGGAACAACTGAGGCCTGGAGGCAGCAGAAGTCAGGGCATTTCACTGCTGCTGCTAATACAATCCTGCTGGTGCATCTACACACTGACACAAAGCAGCATCTCTCACCCCATGCGGTAGAGAGAGGCCTTTGGTGTCTCAGTGATCTCTCTTCAAGAGTAAGAAATTCTGTTTATTCCTCTCCTCCTCATCCCTGCCTCAAATAAGTGTGATTCCCTGGAGATGCTCAAGTCCCAATCACTATGTGGAGGAAAGTTGAGAGCTGTATGGAAATGGATTGTGAGGACACAGAAATAAGATCTTCTCTGCAGTGTCTGTGCTGTCACTGCATCTCCTGGGGGTTCCCTTTCCCATCCACGGTTCACCAAATTTATGCCATCTGCTCGGGGATGTTCTTGGGAAGTGTTTAGTGCCCAAGGCTGTTCCGTGCTCCCCCAGCACAGTGGGAGTCAGTATCTTTAGTTGCAGTGCTTGGGTGAGAAATTGCTGAAGGCAAGAATCTGCACCAATTATGAGCAATAAATGCTGTGGAGTGAAGGCTGGGGAGGATGTCAGACTGCTTCACTCTCTTCCAACACAGTTGTGTTGGACGTGCATGTCTTGAGCTCTCCAAAACCTCGATCAGCATTTCTGAGATGATCGACAGTTCTTTGCCACCCTGGCTTTAGCATGATACCAGACAGTGAAGAAGAGCTCTTCTGGGCCTTTCTCCATGGCCTGGCATTTTGACTCCTAGGCACCTTGAACTCCAGAGGACTCTTGTGCTCAGAGACCAGGTCTGAGCAAAGAAACCACTCTGGGCTTGAAGGAGGCCTCTTACACATGATTGAAGTAGGAAGGATGGAAAGCTCAGATGAGTGCCAGATGTTTAGTGGACTTTAGATATTTTTAGTGGATTCCAGAGAGGGCCTTTTAGACCTGAACTGCAAGAGGTGAACTCTTGGTGTGAGAAGGAGAAACTGTCTTACTCTTCTTCCCTGGAAAGTTCGGTTTGCGGTCCTTTGTTATGATGAGCCTGGCAAAACAACAATCTGTTCCTGGTTCTGCTGGTTCGGTCACCACAGCAGCTCCCACACAGAAAAAGTTGTGAGAGAGCTTCTGGTAAACCTGGTTTAAGCAGCCCAGGACCCCTGTGTAGGCTTTGACTTTGCAGAGGAATTATCTGCCCCGTGGATAGGGAATACAGCTCTCTGTATGTATCCTCAGCAATTCATAGATACTGCTTGCATCTTCTGTTTTTTCATTACTGGCCAGTAGCAATGGCTGATTTATTTAAAGTCTCCCTGATGCACAGTTAAAAGTCAGCAAAGTCGAGGGGTCCTCAGCAAAGTTAAGATCCTCTAGAACACGGTCAGCAGCTGTCTGGAGGAATAAACAAATGAGCTGAAAATTGAAATATAATTTATCCACATCACAGATGCCTCTGTATCAGCCAGGAATTTTTCATTTTCCTCTATTATGTTTTGTTATGAGCGTTATTCATATTTGAGTCACATGCAGAAGAAGTTTCAGATCTTTCATGTCAGACCATAAAGAAATGTAGAAGCAATAACTTCTTCCAAATATTGTGTTCTAACCTTCAGATGGATTGCCTGCAATTATCCCACTGATGAGAAATAGTAATTCTCCCCAATGTATTTCCATGACACATCCTTTGAACTCACAGTGATCTGTAAGCATTTTAGCTCCTCGTAGAAAGAGTCTTTCACTTGCTGCCTTGTAAACAAATTGAAGAATTAATGGTAAAATGAGAGAAAAGCGATGGTATTTTTTTTTCTTTTACAACCAATAATGGGGAATCATTTTGGGTGCAAGAAGGGATAAGACACCCAACAGAAATGTCTCCCCACCTCAGTACTTGGCTCAGGAGTGTGTCTTCATTTTTAATTAGCCATGATTGTTTTCAAGTCCAGGTTTGCCAGTCTTCTAAATTTCGGACTTGTGTGAGTGCCAGAATTTGGCACCGTGTGGTGTTTTCAAGCACAGTGGCACTGGCCAGAACTCTTCTTTATGTAGTTTCTGACAACCAGGTTTGGCTGGAGCCAACTGAGCTCCAGACCAGCTCCATCTGCAGAAATGCTGAATTTTCCTGATCACAGGGAACCCAGAGATGGAATGAGACTTTCATGTGGAAGTCCACCAGCACACACGGGAGTGAAGGGAGAAGGCTGTCTTTCTAGGACAGTCCAGACAGACAGCAAGTCTCAAAGTAATCCCATCTTGTGAAACTTCCAGCCTGATTTGGAGGCTGACACCTCCCCAGTGTAGTGGCAGTGACAGTCACAAGCAGCCGTGTGCTTGGGTGTCCTCTCACGTTAAGCACAACAACCAGAGGGTGTTTTGGCAGGAACTCTTCCACAGCACTGAGACAGGCAGCAATGACAACACTTCCCCAGGCTGTCAGGACTGCTGCTGTATTCACAGCTGCAGGATATTCCCAGAGCAAGGCAGCCATTTCCTCTTGTACCATGATTGTTTTTCAAGCTCTGTTATGGGACTCTCAACAGACCGACGGCCTGTGTGCACCCTGTTGCAGAACTGATCTTTATTTGAGGGGGGAGGAAGGTTTCAGCCAGCTCTGCTCCATACCACGGGGCCTGCAAGGCCTCTCCTTGGTGAGTGAGGTGATAGTATTTGAAGGTGAAGCCAAAAGCATTGCTTGGCACCTGTTTGGGCCAACATGCCAAGGACGTGTAGGCTGTACACCGAGGGCAGCTCCTGTCCCGTGGAGGTGACTTGCCTGCTCTGTTCTGTGCATCTTCCAAGATGGGCCAAGAGAGCTGTGTCCATCTGAGATGGCTTCCTGAAGGCTGACTGGGCTTACCTGGATTTCTGATGTCAGGAAGGTAGAGAACAGCTCTAAGGCTTTAAGCAAGAATAAAGCAAATTTGTGCTCATTCTGAAACCCCTTAAGGAGGAGGAGATGAGGGGAAGGAACAGTGATTAAAGTAGATTTGCAGTTTCATTTAATGAGTTATGACTGGGCTGGAGAAAAGCTGGCAGAAGAACGTTGCTGAAAGCTTTTATACCAAAACAGTCTGAGCTTGATGGGAAAATCTTTGAGCCTTCCAGGAATAACTCATAGGCTAATGAGGAGGCTATATTTTGTTTCCTTCCAGTAACATCTGTGGGTGAATCAAAAAGGGGGCTCACTGTGCTATGGGTTGCATAGACTGCGTGTTGGGCTCTCAAAATGTTTCTGAAGAGTCCTGAAGAGAGAAAGGATGTAGAAGACAAGGAGGAAGAAGACTAGCCTGGATAATTCTAGACAGAAAGCTAAAGTCAACTGAAGTTAAGGAGATTTCTGAGTTCCCATAATCTGCCTCATCTATATATTCTGGATTTACAGATGTTCTTGTTAAAAACCAATCCATTTCAAATGCTATGAGTCCTCTTGTTTCCCGTAACTGGAAAACTTTGAATGTTTCTCAGCTTCATTTTCTTGAAGATCCTCAGACAAGTGGTCCTCATCCTACATAAATCATAAACTACTGGTAAATACACACTTTTCTCATTGTTTATGTAGCTCTCTTCATCAGCATCCTCTTCTCAAAGGGTGCTTTATCCTACCTGACAGCAAGTGGCATCCAGAGAAGCAAGGCATTTTCAGGAAGGTAGTTTGCCTGTGGCATGAATCAAATTCTCTCCATTGCCTGGTCCATAAAGGGTACATATTTTCAGAAAGGATGATGGTGGCTGTGATGGCTATCAAGGAAATCATTTTTCCATTTAGTGGCAGAGAATCTGTCCTAGCATAAAATGATAGAATAATTTGTGTTGAAAGGACCTTTAAAGATCATTTAGGCCAACCCCACTGCAATAAGCAGGGACATCTCTCACTAGATGAATATTTTCAGGGACGGAAGCATATTACTGGTACTTCTTGCCAAAGGAACCTGTAACACAAAGCTGCCTGTGAATAAAAGAAATGGGAATATTCTTGCAACGTGGCCCTTCTGCTTCTAGGAACATGAGAGCAAATGTGTAAAAAGGGTTTGAGTGGCACAGAATTTAAACAGCTTTTTAAAAAGCCACCTCAATTTAAAACTGAAAGATTATCCAATATTGCATAAGCTTGAAAAGGTTGGACAGATATGAATTTAGCAAAGTGGTTCCCGTGCCAGGCTGTATCTCTCTGGGAATAGGCCGGTAGGAAACACGTATCAGAGAAGGGACTGCCAAAATTTTCAGAGAATGACGGTGCAGAGGCAGATCCTTTTGCAGGGCCAGCTCCTGGCTCCACAGCAGGACCCTCTCCACTGGGAGATGTTTGTGCAGCACAGCCTGGGTGGGACCCTCTGCAGTAGGGTTGCTTGCTGGGTTTGATCACTGGGGCTTTCTAGCCTGAAAATTTCAGCCTCTGCATTTCCTACAAAAATGTGGGAGCACTTGGGGAGTTACTGAGTGTAGTACAATTGTGTGGCCTCACTTGTCTTGAAATGTGAATTGTTCTATGACTAATGAAATCTCTTAAATTCCTGTAAATAAAAGATGGGAACTGATTTGCTGGTGGAAAGTAGCAAATCCCAGCTCAGCAGTTTCCCTCAGCCCCAGACAACTGCCATTTGCTTGCATTACTTTCATAGATTTGTAAATTGCTGCAAAACATGAGGAGTTTAAATTTTCATGCTTTAATGTGAGGTTGTGGCTGCGCTACAGCAAGGGATTGGGCTGGGAGCTTGCACACCAACCTGGGTGATTGATAAAAACACACAGGAGGGACAGGGTAGGAGGCTTCCCAGGGTGTAATTTGAGTTCATCATCTGTGTGGATGGAAATGTCCTTTCCAGGTAGAAACAGAAGCCTAAGCCTCTTGACTAAAATATTGGAGTGAAGATTTCTGTTTGAGCAGAGCAATGAGAGATGATCGTGGTGGTCAAAAGTTTTTCTCGCTCCATCGAAAAGAAAACAAAGGGCTAATCAGTCATATTTGTTCTTCTTTCTCTGCTTATGTGATTTCTTACTGTTAACAAACACTTTGGTTACAAATCTCAGACTGCCTCGGGATGACAGAAATATCCTTTATGTGTTCTGGCTAAGCCTCTCTCAGGAAGGGAGCGCTAAGCCCTCAGATAGTTCAGGTGGTCTCTTCCTGTATGAAATGAGTCTAAAGCTGCCCACTGCTGGCTGTGCTGGGCTGGCCAGCCCTAAGCCCATCCACGTGCATTCACTTAGGCAACTTAGAAAAATCCCCAGGCTTGTAAGAGAACCCCTACATATTTCATAGCTTGCTGGGATGGTATAAGCCCTCACAATTTGAGGTAAGGGTGCTTGTTTGATGAGAACAACTGCTGTAGTCAGAATATTTTAGCAGCTGTGAGCACCTGGCTCTGTCAGTATATGGTGTCTGATCATATGACTGGCCCTTTGTGAGCTAAGAAATAATTCCCCCATTGGCTATCTTTTTTTAATGTAGTTTTCTTTCCTAAATTGCTCACATGGTGCATATAAATCACACAGCCAAACTGCATGTGGAGCAGACTTGCTTTTGGGTTTGTGAAGAGATGAAATGTGTAGCTTGCATTTTGCAATCGTAGCAGTCCAAAAGAAAGTGTCCATGATTTTTGGAAAGCATCTTGAAGGTATTTTTCAGCATCTTCATTTTTAGGTGTCTGGCTCGAGGAATTTTTGGAGAATTTCTGCTCTGAAAAATTTATTTGAGTAGGCAACAGGTTATGAGTACATTCAAGCAGCTGCAGCCAGTAGTGAGTTCAGCAGTTCAGAGTCCAGAGGCAAGGAGAGCTGCCAGACCTGATGTGTGGAGAAGGACTGACACACTGGAAGCTGTTATAAGTGAGCCCTGCAACACAAATTTCTTCACCTCCATTTGGGATCTGAGAGCTTCAAGACCACCCTGCTCCTTTTAAGGTGGATTTATCACCCTTGAGCCAGTCACGAGGATCTGCCTTGCTCTCTTTGGCAGTCATGGCTGTGTCAGATGTAGGCATTGCCTGGCTGTAGGGGTTGCACTTGTACCTCCTGCACGGACAAAAATGATGTTTTTTTCCCTGTGTATGCAGCAGTAGGTGGTGAACTGCTCTAAACCCATTCTATTTGCTTTGGTGATGATGGGTGGCACTGTCACACAGAAATGGTGTTAACTGAGAGCAGACCTACATCAAGGTGGCAGTGGATGATGCAGAGTCCCCTGCCAGTGTAGGTACCACTCTTTCAGGCCTCTTAAAGAGCAATACACATGGGGATACATCTTGGTTTGCTGCAGTTGTGCTCAGTGATGTGTCAAAATCTTGTGGGATCAGCGCTGGCTCTCTACACCCATCTGTGAATATTTTGGCATGGCACTTGCTCAGGGAACTCTCCACGATATGGCCTGTTATTAACAATTCTAAAATGATGATTGCTCACGAATCCTTTTTAATAGATACAGTGACTTGTGCGTGTTTAAACCCTGTTTGCTTGGGGTTTAGGCAGCTGGGATGAATTGCACCCAAAAATGGTTTGGCATGCAAAAAACGGTGCTCTCTGTTCCTGGTAGTATTGCACTGAAGATCCACAATGTTTGGCAGGCTGAGAGCTGTGTTTAATATGTACCAGTGCAGTGAGCACAGCTCTTGGGGGCCAAGATTGCTTTGCAGTGACCACTATGACACTGCATACCTGAGCATGCAAAAAATCCCCTGAAAACCCGCTGCCTGTCATGTCCCATTGCTTAATGATGTAGCCAGAGGCAGACCTGACATTAAGGCCATTCTTCCCTCCCGGTGGGGAACGCATCTTTAATCCCATCAGAGCGGATGCATTTAGAAACTGCAAACGAACCTGCTCAAAGCTGTCACTCTGCTCCCTTAATGAGTCCATTCTTCAATCAAGGTAGTTTCTTCTCCGGGAGCTCAGTGACAATGTTTGAGTATGGGATATTTATAGTGTCAGTGTCAGGCTCTCAACAGCCTAATGGCTGAAGCCAGGCATCTCTGCTTTCAAAAGCTGGGTCAGCTGGGGAGGGGGAGAGCTGGGCACGATGGAGGGCTTTGGCTGAGCTTGGAAATTTAGATTTCCTCAAAACAGGAGTCTGGAAAACCTGACACCTTATTAATTCCCCTTCCTTCTGGATGGGGCATTGCTTAACAAATCATGCCAGGCGAGGAGAAGGGAAGGAAAATAAAGAGTGTGAAAATCAGTGCCAGCCTAGTGCTTGCTCTTGCAGCAAGGACTGCAGCACAGCATTGCGCTGACAGTGCTGGGACTCACCTGCCTCTGTCAGCAGCTCTGCCAGCTCCATTTGCTTTGCTTAGCCTGGCTTTGCTTGTCCTGATTTTCCTGGACTAGTCCTTTAAAGTAATGGGACTTGGACGTGGCAGAAGTACTGGACTGGTGGCGTATTGTGCTTGGGGAAAAGTAATTTTCTATAACAGCACCTTTTTTTCCCCCCACACTTCTCCTATTACCTCAACTCCTCAGTTTTCAGGATTGATTTAGGACCAGACAACCTAGCGAGTGGGTGGGTGCTAATACTGCATTTTGAGCCTGAACTGGAGCCGTTGTGTCAAGTTTTCCTGCATTTTCTGTCAAAACTCTCAGGATCTGAAACTGTATGACAGATACCCGAATTCAGGCCCTGCTAATTATGGATTTTTCTCAGGTCAACGGGAGATGGAAGAGTTTTCTTAGATCTGTAAGCCGTTAAAATGCACTTGACCTGTCCATAGGGTTTCCTCCTTTGGAGGCTGCTTGGCTTTTCAGGGTAATAAAGGGCATTGCCCACAAGCTCTCTGCAAGTCTTGGAACTCAGCCCATCTTGCACACTCACCTCCTATTTTGCAAGCTGTCAGATGCCTGCTTGCATGCTAAGAAGAGCTTGCTGTACAGCTTTCAGATAAAATATTTATGAGTGGTTGAAAATTATCAGTAAAAGCATCCAGCCATGGCTGTGCAAAGAGGAGAGTTAGAGCTTTACCAACACCCAGCCTTTCTCAGCAAGGAAAAGCTCTGTCAGTTGTCCTTCCTGCCACCATAAGCACTTTGAAACCTGAGTCCTGACCTGCATTACAGGTAGTTTTGAAGATCCTACCCTCATCTTGGTTTTAGCTGTCACACTGTCATATTGCGGATGTGGTGGTTTTGGAGGAAAGTCATTGCATCAGTAACTATTTCCCCTCTGGAGCTCTGACAAACTTGCAAGTGCATGGGAGAGATTTTGTGTGTGTTTTATTTTAGTGCACTTACTGCTTCTGCCATGAAAGTGCTTGGGTATTATTTTTTTAAAAATACATTTCCTTAGGCCTCGTCATCTTAAAAAAGAATTGTGTTTAAAAAAGCAGCATCATTTCAAAATTGCCTTTACTCCACAGACTCACACTTCAGTTCTGCACCTTCTCCTGCTTTAAGAAGGCTTTGTTGTTCCTCATCCTGCAAATATATGACTGAGAGGAAAAAAAAAAACATAAACCCAAATCAAACCAACATTTTTTCATAAATGAAACAAGGCTGGGTGGAAGCTTGGCATCGCCCCTGATATTGCAAACAAACCTTGTTTATAATAATCAAATAAGCTGCGGTTGTTTCTGTGCCAGTAAAGGAGGCACTTGGGAGGACAGGGCACAGCAAGCACCACCTGCGACTGCTCCTACCTGAGATGGGCTGTTCTGGAGTCTGAATCAGTGCCTTGCACACTGCAGCTGAAGCTCTGAATTTCAGTTCTCAGAGTATTTATACAGAGTAGCCCTGTGGGTGATGTTCATGCTGTGGAGATCTGGACAGACTTTGGGCTGGGACTGTGCAGATCAGGCTCATACACTATTTATTCCAGGGTTACCGTTCTCCTTCCATGGAGGAATTCAGACCAAGGCCACTGAGAAAGGCTTGGACAAGAGTGAGCGCTCGTTCCTCAGGACAGACTCCTCTCTGCAGCTCTGTATGGGAGAAAATTCCAGTGACGCTGAAATTTCTCTAGATCCAATAGGAATTTTCCTTCCCCTCCTAGTTTTCTCTCTTCAGGCTTAAATCACCACAGTTCTCACTTGGCAGAACTAACCTGAACTCCCTTGAGATCATGCCCTTGCTTAGGGCCCTCACAGCCTAAGCACTAGTGCTCCCAAATTTTGTGGTGCCTGGTGCCAGATGCATTAAGCAGAAGGTCAGATGGGATGACCAACGTAGTTTCTAATGCTTTATAAGTCAGTGAGTACCAAGGCAGTCAAAACACTGAACTGGAGCTTCTTTTCAGTCCCTGAAAAGTTAATGATTGTGTTGTGTAAAAAACCACGCATTTCCAGGCCTGACATGCGAGTTGCCCTTTGCTAATTACAGGCAGAGGATGAGAAACCATCGCACCAGAAGTTTTAAGTCCAAGCCTTTATGCGTTTATTTACTATTGTTTCACTGGCTGTTAATCTATTTGCTAGTACTCATCCCAAATTCATGAAGTGCTATAAATACTCGCAGAGAAAAACTTCATTATTTTTTCATAAAGGACAAGAAATACAGTTGGGAAGTTCAGTTTAGTAGTTGTGCCCATAAACAGCTGAGGGCTTGCTGGGCTCCCATTAAAAGCCTGTCAGGTGGTGCCTATGTTCCGAGCCCTGGGTGGCCTATTCCAAGTGTAAGATGGAATAGTTAAACATTTTTAATTAGACATATTCCCATATGTGAGAGAGACAGCCACCCTCTGAGGGAGTACTTCATGCATTCTCCAGGTATGGTGGAAAATCGTCACTACCTATTACTACCTGCCAAGCTGCATGTTTGATTTTTAACCCCAGGTCCTCTTTTAGGTCCCTTCGTGCTGCCAAATGAAATTATTTTGGCGTGAGTAAGAATGGAATTCTGCCCATTTGTTAAGAAATCATTTTGGTGGACTCAAGCTCTGAAACTCAGTGCTTATGTATCCTTAAAATACGACAATCTCTCATTCAGACCACAACAAACTTGGGCTGATGGAAAATAGGTGTTTTTGCTCCTTGCTTGGGGTGTCTTGGCACAAGGCCTGTTGTGGTGATGGGGGGCACTGCTGCTACCCTTAATAGATTTTACCTCAGACATAATCTGACTCAAGTTTTCAAATTATTATTACTGTACTCATTATACCCACTTAAGTGATATTTTAAACTTTGCTCTGAGTCACCAAGTAGGTTTTCTCCCCTCCCACTCATTCGAAATATTTTCTAGATATTCACCCAGGTTAATGCTCATTAATTTAGGTTCCAAAATTAATAATCCCCTGATAAAATACTCCAGTTTAAATAACTCCTTAGGCTTAAGGCAGATGTCATGTGTGAGTCATAATGTATTCCCACCACACTGAGAAGAATATTGTTCACAGTGTCATATCCAGAAACATCAAATTATCTGCTGAATATTTAGAAATGAGTGTATATTTGGTAACTAGAAAGAAGAGATATAAATGCATGCTCCAAAATGCTATTATTGTAGTGATACTTATTAGGTGTTTTTATTTGTTGGCTGCAATATAGTAGTTTAAACATATCTGACTTATTTTCAAAAGTTAAATGGATAAGACACTCCTAAGGGAATGCTGGTAAGCATTTTCTAAACTAATTTTCTTGCCGGCTGGAAGAACGCTGATATATCCCTCAGCCATCCCTTTTACAGCTTGGTCTGCACTAAGCTTGGCTTCAAAATTAGGCAGTCTGGGAGAGCAGAGGTAAGTGTGCTGCTCTGTCCCTGTCCCACTGCCAGTTTTCAGGATAGGTCGCAATGCCCTGGCTTTCCTAGGTGTGGTTTAACCCTAAATGGCAACTAAATACCACACAGCTGCTGCTGACTCCTGCCTGCCCTGGTGGGATGGGGAGGAAAATCAGGAGAAATAGTTTAAAAAACCCCAAACTCATGGATTGAGATATAAACAGTTTAATAATCGAAACACAGTAAAATAGAATAATACTAATGATAATAACAACAACAATAATAGTTGTAATGAAAAAAAGAAAATAAATTAAACCCAAGACAGACAAGTGATGTGCAATGCAGTTGCTCACCACCTGCTGACCAATGCCCAGTCTGTCCCCAGCCACCAACCAGCACCTCCCAGCCAACTCCCCCAGTTTACACACTGGCCATGACGCTCTGTGGTTTGGAATATCCCTTTGGTCAGTTCAGCTCAGCTGTCCCAGCCGGGTCCCCTCCAGGCTGCTTGTGCATCTCCTCCTCACTGGCACAGCATGGGAACCTGAAGAGTCCTTGACTCAGGGAAAGCACTGCTCAACAACAACTAAAGCATCAGTGTGCTATCAGCATCACTGCCATACTAAATCCAAATTCCAGCTACTAGGAAGAAAATGAATTCCATCCCAGCTGAAACCAGGACATTTGGTTTTAGCAGCTAGCGTGGTGAAGCAACAGGCTGGAATGAGTCTGGGGACTAGGGTGTAATCTTGGTAGCTGCTTGTCCGTGGCACCAATAAATGTATGCCACATCTCCTCCCTTGGAGAAGAGGGAACAAGGGGTGGCTGGGGTGCCCCCAGACCCTCCAAAAGTGTGGCTTTAGCTGCCTGTTTGCTCAGCCTGCATCCCGCTGAGGGGGAGGGACACTGCTGCTGGATCGTGGCCAGTGGATCCCACCGTCAAGCTTTTGACATGTCAGCTTCTGCTTGTGGAAAACTCCATCTGCAGGTTTACAGAATGTGATGTCTGAAGACAGACTGGCACCGAGAGCCGGGCGGGGCCCCTGCCAGGGTGCTGACAGCCGGAGAGCGTCAGCAGCAGCCCCGTGTGTGCCAGCGTTTGGAAATCAAAACCAGTTTTTACCTAAACCACCAATCCAGAGTCTGAAAAGTTCCCTGGGGATGTCGCCCACCCGGGCTGGCACAGGGACCGAAGGGTTGTGTAACTTTGCTCGTCACTCTCAGTCGATACTTGGAGGAGTCACAGTAGTGCAAGAGGTGCCTGGGTGGGGGTCATTAAAGAGCACAAGGATTGTCAGGGCTAGCAAGGTGTGACAAGGAATACAGGCATCAAAAACGTGGTTCTGGTGTCCTGTGGGGCACAGCAGCACAGCACACTCCAAGGCAAAGGCTCAGCCAGGACCCTTCAGCTACACGAATGCAAGGGCAGGAAAAGCAGGCAGGAAGCAGGGAAGCCCTACAAGCCTGGTGGGCACTGCACTCCAAGAGAGATGTGACCAGCGAGGGTCTAGGTGGGAAGTGTGGGGCTGATGGTGGATGTAGGAAGTGAGCTTTTAGTGTGGGAAGACAGAAAGAATGGGGTCTCCTGAAAACAGAACACTGAAGGAGAAGGAAAACAGTCCTCAATTGTGGTAAGTGTGTAAATGGCTTCAAAGAGCGGGGGAATAATCTGTTCAAGTACATGGTGGGAAGAATCAGTAATAATGAATTTAAATTAAAACAAGGGAGGTTTAAATTAGCATAAGAATTTTGTCTCTAAGTATAGCAAAAAAAAAAAAATACTGGAATAGGAGGTGGAGCCTCTGTTATTCAACCTGTCCCTAAATTCTTCAAACAAAATCAGTCAAGGATGGCTGAGGCAGAGTTAGATTTTTAATTTTTTTTTTTCTCAGCCTTATTTTTTGATGGGAGTTGTCAGGGGAGCAACAAGGTATTTATATCTATTTTATCTTTCCTCTTTAAGAACGAGTTTCAGCTCTGCTACCTTGTTCTTCCTCAAATCATCTCTATTTAGGTGGGGTCATGATCTGAAATGACAGCCTTCAACTGAGCAAAGGATTTATTTATTTAGGATGAAACTGTAAATTTGGGAGTTTTCCTTTGATTCTTGGCAACCAGTGTCTAAATCTTCCCTCAGAAGAAGAGAAAAAAAAAATTCCCTATTTTGTTCTTGATTCTGTGACGGTCTTGCTGTGTTACCTTGGGCAACTCTCTAATGCACCCCAGAACATCCAGGTGAGGACAGTAATCTCTACACTTCAGAGAAAGGAGCAGATTGTACTTTCTTAGTGGCAAGGACTATTTCTTCTCTGTGCTGCCCCTGTTCTGTGGAGTCACACTTTAAATCTCTCTGCGAATGCAATAGGCAGCGATCTTCCTTTGTCAAAGTCGGAGATCACCGGTGTCACACAAATACAAAAAGCTCCCAGACAGCACTCCAGAGATGAAACCCTGCAACAAAGTGTTTGAGGAGTTCAGAAAAAAAGAGAAGAGTGCTCACTACTAACGCAGACAGACGTGCTCAGCCCAAGGCTCTGTGTCTCCAGGACAGGCGTGTGCTGGTGACACCTTCTCAGGCATTTTGGTGCCACACGGTACCTGCTGGTCTTGCAATGCTGAGCTCTGGAGTCATTAGCAGCTGCTGGGAGTCATTAGCACTGTTTGGAGTCATTAGCAGCTGTTAGCTTTCAGGAAGCTCAGTTCCCTGCATGGGACATGGCACCACTGCAGGGAGTTACGTGCTGCTGCAGGTTGCACTTGTGCAGAACAGGGGTTTTATAATGCCTGAGGTTCTTACAGGAGAGACAGTAGTTCTTTAGGCTCAGAAAATGAGACAGTATTTATCTTTATTTCCACCCTAAAATTTTTGACTTCTCTTCCCTTGAAAGCTGCTGCCTGATGGAGTTTATACATTGACCAGCACAGTCAAGTTTTGCCAATCTGAGCTGAAGATGGTAGGTTTTGCGCTTGAATTTCCATCATTCACTTCCTTTCTGTAGAATCATAGACTCATTAAAGCTGGAAAGGACTTCTGGGATCATCGAGTCCAACCATCAACCTAACACCACCGTTTCCACCAGTAACCAGTGTTCCAAAACCCATTTCTACAGGTTTTTTGAACACTTCCAGGGACAGTGATCCAAACTGTCCCCTGGGCAGTCTGTTCCAATGCCTGACCACCCTTTCAATGAAGAAATTTTTCCCAATATTCAATCTAAACCTCCCCTGGCACAACTTGAGGCCATCCCCTCTTGTCTCATGTTCTCCCTCTTGTTACCTGGGAGAAGAGACTGACCCCCATCTTGCTGCAACCTCATTTCAGGTAGTGGTAGAGAAGGCTAAGGTCCCCCCGAGCCTCCTTTTCTCCAGGTTAAACACCCCCAGCTCCCTCAGCTGCTCCTCATCAGACTTGTGCTCCAGACACTTCCCCAGCTCCATTCCCTTCTCTGGACATATTTCATCATCTTTCATCATCTCTCTACCTGAGAGCCAGTGGATTCCTTTGTTAGGAACTGGAAGCTCTACAGGATGACAATTATTTTTTTAGTGAAGTACCAAAACAGTCTCAGGGACACACTGTGCCAGGGGCTTTCAGACACTGAAGTAGAAGACACCTTTTAAAACACACGCTCATTAGGCTTGATTCAAAATTCTCCACGTCTTGGAAACTGGCATCGGGAACAGCTTTTTAGCCTGGAGAAGTGTTGGTCCGATCCTGACTTTGTAGTGTCAGTTTGTGCATGGTGTTAGCATCTGTTTTCCCTGGCACTGAAGCTTGAGCAGTGAGGAAGCTGAGATGGGGAAAATGCAGAAAGCAGGATGGGCTGAGCCCCTACAGACAAGCACTGAAGTATTTCTGTTCTTAGCTGGTCTGTCATTGTGCAAATCCATGAAATCCTGTGACACTTCTACAAGCTTATGGACAATTTTTTCCTTTCAGAATTCAAAAACTCCATGACTCTTTTGTTCCAATCTCTTCCCCACCACCACGCAAACCCCAGGACTTTTCTCTGGGCCCATTAGGAGGCGGCACTTCTGCCTTCACCTGTTTAAAGCAAAACCTAAAAAAAGCCACTCTCCTTCTGTGGGGGAGGAAAAATCCACCTGGCAGTGACAATAACAGAGAAGTGAGATTTTGCACAGAGGGCAGGCACATTCAAAGTGAGACGTCTTTGGAGAATGATCACATTTCAGTGGGACTGTGCAGAGACAATGATGCTTTCCGAGACAGGATTCAGAGAGGAGCAGAAGGGTCAGGGACTGAAGCATTCCTGGATTTGCCTGTGGAAGCAGCTTCAAGAAGAGAGCAGCTGAGGCACTGGTATAATAACCATGAGAGAAGATGCAAAACCTTTGATTTAAAGTTGTTCTGCTTGAATGCTATTGCTATCAGGTACCCTTTTAAGGCACTGAAAGCTTTGCCAGGGATAAAGGAAAAAGAGGCAAGGGGCCTGTATAAATAGTACAGCAGTTTGACTGTCTAGCTCTTACTGCATGGAAAACTTTTGGATGCCATGATAGCAGCAAGGAGCACGAAGTTTGATAACTCAGTGTCTTTTCCCTCTGATCCCTGATTTTTTGTGCTGAGCAAGGGTCTAAGAGCACTTGTGGGTTCCCGTGGTATCCAAAACCCCAGATTTCATTCAACATCTGCTTTTGGTCTGGCAGTCCCCTGTGTAGAGAGTTCTCCGTTTCACATCCTGCTCTGCACGTGAAAGAGGTGTGTGTCTGTCTGAAGGGATTAGATCCCATCTTGTAACACTTGCAAAAACGCTTATCAAGCTGTGGGACAGAGCACAGGGAACTGAAGTGAGAAGCGACAATCTGCTCTGTGCAGCAGGGAAGCACTTGGCAAAGATGCAATTTATAACTGAAAGATTTGCTAAGTTTTTTTTGTTTTAAGTTGTTCTGCTGACTGGTGCAGAAATGTAACCCGGGAGATTGTAGGATGGCTGCTCTGGAACAGATTTCTGTGGAAAGTGGGGTGTAAAAGAACAAGATACGGTGGGGTAAATTCCCAGCTTCCTAAAGGTCACTTTATGTTTGTAGTCAAGTTGAAGAAGATCTGAGATGACCATAATTGCAAATGATAAAGCTTCACTAGTTGATAGATTATTCTAAATTCTTGATGGAGAACGGGGAGTTTGGGGCAGGTCTGGATAGCTACTCCTGTAAACAGGGACTTAAAAAAGCCCCAGACTGGTATAAAACCAATTATATAGCCCAAATATAAAACAAACAAGTAAATAAATATATATAAAGCCATATATGTAACCCAAACCATCTGCCCCATCCCTGGAAGTGTTCAAGACCACGTTAGAGGCAGCTCTGAGCAGCCTGGTCTAGTGGGAGGTTCGCTGCCTGTGGCAGGGGCTGGAATGAGATGATCTTAATGGTCCCCAAACCATTCTATGGTTCTGTGATTAAAAAACAACAACAAAAAAGTGGACACTACCAGTTTAGCATCATTTATGTGAACTTAATTGCATTATAAGAAATCTTGTCAGAAGATTTTCTATCAGCTTTTTTTTCCTTCAAATCAAAACTGAGTTGCCATCAAAGAGCAAAAAACTGCCCAGAAGGCTACAGTTTAAATTCTGTTCCTTTTGGTGGGGATTCTTAGCGTGAGTTTGGATCTGATCTTGACCAAAACAGTCAGGTTGTTCAAACTTGCAGGTTAAGGCTGCAAATGTCAGAGCACAGGGAGGGCTGGGGGCTCCCCAGGATGGCAGGACACGCCATCACAGCCAGGACCTGTCCCACCACCTCACCAGGGAGTGGAGCTCTGGGCACTGGGTACCCAGTGGTGGGGATGGGAATGACAAGCCAAGGCCAAGTCTCCAACCCTAGAGGGGATGTGGATGCAGGATCAGCAGGGCCATGGGCAGGCACGGACATGGAATGACTGTGCTGGCACTGGAGCTCTGCTTTTCTCGTGTATTAAGATCTGATTGCATCTTCTGTATTCACATTAACAGCAGATAAATTGTCCTGCAGCACTGTGTGCATTCCTGTCACTGTGGGAGGGGTAATCCCACAGCAGGGGAAGTGTCACACACAGGAGGTTTTGCAGGCAGATTCAACCATGAGATGTTCTCACATCATCAGACAGTTTGGACACTACGAGAAATCAGTTTCTCTGACAAAGACATAACAGAGAAAGTTCCTTGCTTTGCACTGGGAACAAGATTCAAATATACATTTTATTTTAAATGCATATTTCAATTCTGTTCAGGGTCTCTCTCTCCAGCTGATCTTTCTGTCCATGCTCATCTTCCAGATTTAGGTAATATCTGGGGTTCCAGTGTTGCTCAGAAAGGTTTTCTAATTGCTCCTGGATAGGCAATTGCCTTTTTTGCAGGTTGGTTGAATTCTGTTTGATAATTAGTCCCACGTCAGTTGTATAAATGAAATAATCATCTGACCAACTGGAAGTTGCTTGCAAAGCAACTAATTAGAAAACAGCAAAGCAGCTAATTAGAAAACATTCATTTTGCAGTGCTCTGTTCGATCTGCATCCTTGCTTAGTGCACATTGCTGTGCACACATTGCTGGGCTCTGCTGATCTGCTGTCCAGGGCCGACAAAAGCCAGGTCACCTCTTTCTTAATTTCAGTCTCCACGTTTAGACAAGTCTCTGTGAGCTGCAGCCCTGAACTTTCATAAAAGTGAATCCTCAGAGCCTGTGGCAGAGCTGTGTGAATCTGCCCATCGTGAATAAGGGAACAGAATGCAGGGTTTGGGTATTATGAGGGGTAAAGCCCTGCAACTGATACAGGTTTCTGCATTTAGGAAAAGAAAGAACAATCACTAATGTACTTAATTCTCCGTTGCACAGTCCGCTACCAATAAAAAGAAGTCTCAAGAAGATTGTGTACCATCAGAAGCAGAGGAATAGCAGCAAATGAGTGTCAGAACTGAACTTGTTAAAGGAAAATAAGAGGAGAAACCAGATCCTTGATGAACAAATCCTCGAGGTTTGCTCTGAGTCAAGCATGCAATACTTGCTTTTAACCAGCCTTCCCAGTCAAATCTGGGAATCATCTGGGGCTGTCTCTGAATCCTCCACCATTCAGAATATCAGATCCTCTGAATACAAAACACATTTAAGCATTTAACATTTCTCCTGGTGCTCACCTTAGCCAGAAAAAGGGGCTGTGCTTAAGAAGGTGCTTAAGCATAAGTTTCCTGCATATCTCTTCAAAGGGCAAGAAACAAATTCTCTTCAAGTCCTCTGAAACTGCAAGTTCCAAGCCGGCTGAAAGCTGGGGCTTCTTGCTGGTTTGCCTTGCTTGGGAGAATGACTGAAATGGAAGATCCCTCTCACTTTCCCTTTCCTGAGGGATCCTAATGTGAGAGTGAAAAACAAATGCCGCAATGGCTGTCGTGAACCGAGCAGAGATTGATACATTTGTTTTCTCATTTCCATTCCTGGAGTTCTGTTCAACAACCAGTGCATGGAATTAATTCCTCCCGGCAGTTTCTTCTTTTTTTTTTAATGAAGGATAATTTTACGTACTACAGCATTAACTGTCACTGCACCATTCCTTGCACACAGACTGTAAAATTCCTGTGGCTCTTGTCACGGGCTGTGCACTCGGAGTTGTCGTCTCTGTTCTTAATGGTTCAGAACTGTATGAAATATTCTCATGCTAAACTTGACCCACGTTATTTCTCCCCTTCACACTTCTCCTACTTTACACGGGACGGATGTTCTCATAAAGCTGAATACTTTGACGTGTTTATCTACTTTACACGACAGATTTATCCGAGTGTAGAAGTGTTAAAAGACTCATTTTTCACTTAGCAGCTCCTGAGGTGGGGCTCGCTCTGGGCTACGTGAGGGTTGCCTTTCCCTTTTATACCATGATTTCACTGAGTCAGGTGATGGCAGAGATGCAGGTCCTTATTTGAAATAAGATAAATGTGTTACACTAAGAACATGAGGGAGGCCTGTGAAAAGCCCTGGCCTGCATGTGGAAATTGTGTGTCACGTCCAACACAACGCCAAAAATGACAATGGTGTCCCCATCCCTGGCAGTGTCCAAGGCCAGGTTCGGTGGGGCTTTGAGCAGCCTGGTCTGGGGGAAAGTGTCCCTGCCCATGGCTGGGGCTTGGAACAAGATGGACTTTAAGGTCCCTTCCAACAGAAATCATTCTATGGTTTTATGATTCCATGATTATCATAGCTAAGAAAAGGTAAGTGTCAATCACCAAAAAGCCTTGTAAAGCAAAGACACGGTTTGTAGCCTTGATATCATCAACAAACCATAATAAATGTGTGAGCAAACACACAAGTTTGCACATGGGTCTATCACAGCTCAGATTTCTGTCTGTTAGGAGAAACCAGCTGCTGAAGTGAACTTAATAGTTCATGCCAGCCAGTACAAGGCAAGAGGAAACCTCTTCTGGTGAGAAGATATTCTTTCTGTCTGAGAGTGATCTATGTTTAACTTGCAGCTGTGTCAAAAATATGTGCAGTGTAACCATTGTTTCTCTTGTCAGTTTAAACTGATCTACATCAAAATTGCAGGGAAAACAAGACAACAGCAGCATTTTGGTTCTCTCCCTCAAAAATGAAAAAAAAAGATTAAACAGAGCAACTTTTAGCAGGAAGGATGATGCTTGGTAATGGAATGAAAAGTTACATTCTTAAAGACAAGACAGGCTACTTAAATCATCTATCTCCATATGCATCTTCAGTACTGCATTCTGGAAGGCCAAAAGCCCAAATGTAAGGAGTGCAGAGAGAAGGATATAATTTGTGAGCAAGGGAAACAGATTAACAAAAGAGGTTATAGGTTTGAGGGTTTTTTTAACAGCAACTCCAGTTTCTGATCTATTCCTAATTTGATTTTGAAGCCTACAGATTATGGTTATTTCGTATGCTGATGCATATAACAATTCCTTGATCAAAGCATCTGGTTTATAAAGTTTTTCCTCCCTTGCAGCATGTTGAACAGCTGCACTATTCTAGACTCAATGGCTGTGCCCCACTAGATGGTGAATCAGCCACACAAACCACACAGGGCCATTCAATTCCACGTTACTTTGCTCCACATCTAGACAGCTCTGCTGAAAAACAAAACAAGAGAATCAGCAGCAAACCAACCCAAGAATCCCAAGAATCCTCCCAGGTAATACTTTCTTCGTTCCTTCCACCTGCAGAATTAGTGCCACCTACCAAGGATCCCTTCTGTAATCAGCCTTGAAGTACTGCATGGAAAAATGAACACCCCAGCAGTCCAAGCCCTGCTTGGAAACTTTTAACAAAAGACTTTAAAGACATTAAAAATGGCATTCCCACTCAGGTGAAAAAACATCCAGAAGCTGAAAAAAAGCATTAAAAAACAGAGGTGAGGAATCAACATCAAAGTTTACTGCACCAGAAGTGGCAGCTATAACAACAGATATATCAAACTTCAGTTTATAAATACCTGATCTGAAAGAGAGCCCAGATAAACAAACACCACAGGCCTCATCAAAATTTCACCAAAAGAAACAGAAACGAGCAAAAGACAAAAGAAAAGGAGAAGGTGGAATCCACATTGATGTAATGGACCACACAGCAAGTGGATCCTTCTACAGGTAGAAGGTCTGGAAATGGCACTGGCAAAACAGCATTACACATGTCACCTGACACACTGGAAAAAAGACAAAAACAAGCAGAAAACCTAAATTTGGGGCATTCAGGTTGGGGAAAATGTCTGTGGAACTATGAAAACTTAGGAAGGAATTTTTAGGGGAAGTTCCAGAAGACATGAAACCTGCTTCCTTATCAGATAATGGCTCTGCTAAGGAAACTGAAAATGCTGGACGTTTTAGATTGCTGAAACATCCTTTCACATCTCCTTCCAAGACGCCTAAGGGTAGCTTAGGAACTGCAGTTTTTCAAGCAGAGTATCTTTCTCATGCAGAAACAGAGGAAATGCCTGCTAATCTTTCAAGGAGTGTTGGATCTAAAATTCTTCCCGTGTGCAAGGGAATTAGAGCTTCCACAAATACTGTATTTAGAATTTCTGGTTTGGGTTTTTCCTACGCTGATATTCATTCTTCCAGAAGTGAACAGCAATCTGCATTACCAAAAGGGAATGCAACACTAAATATCAAATGAAATGAACATTTCAGAATCTGAATCAAAAATGTCATCTCTTCCTGATACGAATCTGCAACAGATTTTGAAATTTTAAATGAAGATGGATCTTTGGAGCAAAGAAGTCTCAAGCCAGGAGGGAAAACACCATCTCCTGAAATATCTGTGGGTGACACAGAATGTACGGTTAAAATACATTAAACCTAAACCAAAAACTTAGAATTTCTTGCTGTAAGAGAAAACTGTCAGAAAGTGACATCAGTTCTAAAACCGAATCTGAAACTTCCTCGAGAAAAAAAAATGAAGTTTTGCTGATGAAGACATCATTCAAAAGCCAAAAGAGATGCTTCAGCTGAACTGAGGAACTCTGAAATAGGAATCATGATCATCTTTTTCTGGCTCGAAGAAAGATGAAATTGAAATTGCAAAAGTCTGGAATCTCCCTAAGAAAAAGGAAAGAGCCTGAGTTCTGCTCTCCAGAAGTGGAGCAAGCCCAGCTAAAAATGTCATTGGAAATTGCTGACATTTCTGTGCAAGTTCCAACATCAGAGCTTAAATTTCATACGTCAGATCCTGGAGAGAGGGAGGTGTTGAGAACCCTGAGGAGAAGGAAATCAAATTGAAAGGAGGATAGGAGATAAAAGCTGTTGAATTTGAGACCAAGGCACTCCAGAGACGTTTTTAAATGCCAAAATACAGAATACCTGCATTAGGCTGGACATCCTTAAAAGCAGAAAAAAAAAAGGTGGTGCTGATATTGAAAGAAGTCTTGGAAAAGATTCAGGGAGGCATTTGTTGTGCCAAAATACAAATCGGAATAAATATTCCTTAAAATACCATCCCTATGCAGCGACCACATTACAGATGGAAAATGAGGCGTTCCAAAATGAGGAGATTGTGTGAAGGGTTCTGGTGTTAGCTTGCCAGGGATGGGAGAAGATATTACATTACCTGTAAAGGGAACAGGGATTAGAGTGAATATTCCAAAACCAGATTTAGTCCTGTGTAAAGATAAATTTCGTCTTGGTGCTGAAGGACAGAACTGCATAATTCACAATTCACTGTGTTCTCAGCAGAGCCGTAGAAACCAGAAATAAGTGCTTCAAAAATGTACAAAAAAAGAGAGCAGTTTATCCAAAAGATTTCCTATGTGTTCTCTGACTCTTCAAGAGCACAAAGTAAAACCACTGGATATAGAGATCCCCAGAGCAGAAAGATCTACTGAGTTAGACCATTCAGGAGCAGAATTCAAATTGTCATTAGCTGAAATTAATGCAGGTGGAAAACAAAATATATAGATGTGTGTCTTCCAAAGGAAGTTCTGGACATTTAAAGTCAAGAGGAAGCAATTAAAACAGGAAAGTTTGTGGGTGAAATGAAAATTATGGGAGAAAATAAGTCAAGAAAGTTGATAAAAAAGGCCTGGGTGTGAATGGTCTACAAGAAAGGGATGAGAAGACGCTGCTTACATTGCAGCAAAGCTGGGAGATGTAATGGTAGACATTTCAGGAGTGAAAAGGGATGTAAAAAGTGCTAGAGAAGATCCTGAAATAGAATTTCAAGTGGAAAGTGTTGAAAAGGACACGTCTGCGGGAGTGGAAGAGCACGTAGCAGAGAGAGCAGAAGAAACCTTGTCACCTATGGAGACAACAGGCACTGAAAAATTTTAAGATGATGAGACCCCATCTAATGTTCCAGTTTCTCAAACTCTTGTTACAACTCCAGCAAGTACTGAACTGATCTTGTTGGAGGTAGAAAAGCATAGTCATTCCAATATTCCTGGAGGTACGACCAAATGAGTTTGATCAATATTCAGTGAAATAAAATTATATCTGTGTTCTTAACTTTCTAGGAACAAAAAATGAAGCAAAACCCAAACCTGACACTTATGAAACTTTGATGTTACAGCATTTACCATTAGATTCTCAAGTATATGAATGTGCTGTACTGTGCATGAATAACTATATTGATTTCCTTATGTCTGCCCAAACAGGAAAAACCCACCCTGATTATCTGCTGAAATGTGCAGGTAATGACAGTGCAATTCCTGGATGTGGTGGGAATGGTTGCTAACAGATCTGACTCTTTTCACCCATTATGATCCTGAGTTTAATGGAAGTGCATGTGCAGAAATACCTTGGTTTGCATCCTGTATTGTCTTTCCTCACAGTCAATGCAGGAAAAGTAGACACAGCAAAACACTTAGAAAACACTTGGCTTGTTAATTAGGTGTGTTTGCTTGTCGGACCATCTCCATGTATTCCTTATTCCTACACCTTAAGAGTTAGGGCCAAATATTTCAGTGAGGAATGGTGGCTGCCTGTGTCCCTCTGCTCTCTGAAGAAGCTGTTCACTAAGAATTAGGCACGGGTCAGTGGTTTGGATCATTTCTCTGAAGTTTCCCCCCCTTTCCATGTCATTGTCCAATGGAGGCAAGGTTACCATGTCAGACAGCAGCAGCAGACACTGAGGAAGGGAGTCCCAACCAACCCAGGAAAAGAGAGGCCGGGGAAATGTGAGTTTGTAACGAGGGACATCCCATCCCACCAGCAGCTCCTCTCTGCTTGCAAGGCAACCTTCCTGTGGACTTGCCCACAAACTCTGCCCCACTAGGCAACACACTGAGCACTTGCAAATTTGCAAATTTGAGAAGTTTTCTCCTTACCTGTCTTTTCCTATAAAATTTACCCCCAGCTTGGATTTCCCATACAAGGAAAACGCTTCCATTAGTCACATCTTAAAAATATTTCCAAACTGACCCACTACTCACATGTATTTATTGCTAGGCACTAGGAAAAATCTGTCCAGAGACTTTCCTGTATATGAGCATTAATACAGCACAGGGTCAGTTGTTTTTGTTGGTACAGGATAATAAACCTGTGAAACAGAGCTATTGAAAAGCAGCTGGGGGGTGTTTCTATTCTGCAAGACATTTTAATTAGTGAATGAAAATCTCAAAATACTGTGCAGAATCTAGAGAGGAAATGAGGGAGGAGAACACTGATAGCAACTCCATTTCAGCATGTTACTCGTAGGTGAATACTGATGAAAAGTCAGTGCTGTCTGTAGGATGTGCCTTAAAACTCTGCATGAATGACAGCATGCATTGGTTTGTAAAGGTGAATATATCGACCCTGCAGGGGCTCAGGGATGGAGGCTGCTGGGGCTGACTGCAGGGAGGGAAGGGACATCAGTGTGGTTGAACATCTGAGCTGTGCTTTGGTCTTAGAAAGGGCCTCACCCGGGGTGAGCTCTGAGTTAAAATGTGCGTTGAGATCCCTGAATGGAAGAAATTAAAAAATAGTTTGGTTTTGAGGTCAGGTTTGCAGGTGAAGTGAGTCAGTTCTGCAGCTGATATGAAGTGACAATCCCCAAGGGATTTAAGGAACATTTGCCAAACTTGGGGTGATGTTACCGTGTCTTCAAAGGGAATGTGAATTTTACCTGGGAGGTGAAATTTTGTTTTTAAACCTCTGAGTAGAACAAGTTGGACTGATCAAAATTTTGTGGAAGAATGTCCTCAGGCTCTTAAAAATCTTGCTGGGAAGGAATAACTTGGAAAAGTTATTGGAAAAAGAAAGAAAGAGAGATAGGGATACAAGGGACAAAAAAAGGATTGTTGGAGTTGGCCTTTCACTATTGAGGAATGATGCCTTTTTTAAAAAAGGGAGATGATCTGATCTGGCAAGAGAAAAAACCATCCATCAGCTGAGGTGCAAATATGTTGGTAGTGTGCCTGTGTTTTGATGCATCAGTGAAAACATGCTAAACACACCAAATATTCACAAACCGAGCTGCCAAACATTGTAGACTCACTCTGCTGAAAACCACTTGAAATCAAGAAATAGTGGGGTTGGCAGGAGCCCGTGTCCCCTTCCAGAATGGCTTCTTCCATCAGGCTACACCAAAACTGTCCTCCCTGCCACGAACACTGAGGTGGAATGTGAGGTGCTGGGTGGAGGAGGGAGAAGCAGGTATTGCTTTGGCTGGAAAAATAACACTGTGGCTTAATTGCCATGAAGTGGGAACCTATCTCGGTTTTGTTCCAACTTCCCCGCTGCCCACAGCGTAACTGACCAAAGTTTTCCCTCATGAAAATAACGGGAAAATTTGTATTTGTCCTATCTTGATGTGGGAAAGAAAAGCTGCAACTCCCACTAATACTGGTGGAAGTGGTTAGAGGTCACAGTAGTCACTATCCCTGCATTAAATACGAGCATTGCTGCTGCTTTTGCAGCAATGAATACTAATGTTTGCAATGCCACAGGTTGTGTGGTTTGTGACGTTTAATGTGCCCAGCAGAGCTCCCTAAAGGTGAATTACCCCACAGGATCCATAACAGTCTAAAGCTTTCTCTTTCTGGTAATTTGGAAAACCAGTCTTGCTCTGCTGCTGTAGCTGTTGATTTTCAAGGCTTTCATTACCCACAGAGAAATCATGTTTGACACATTGCTGCAGTTATTGAGAACAATAGTTATATTACACAGTGCACCTAGTACATCGAACTCCACATACCCCTGGATGCAGACAAGGTAATTTTTTAAATCCTTTTCTGAGTCATGCAGGACAGCTACATCATTGGTAGAGACCACCAGAATTACAGCAGACAGGGCAAAAAAATAATAGAATAGGACTCGTTTACATATCAAAGAGTAATTTTTTTTGCTCTAGGTAGGCAATTCTATGACTTTAGCACTGTTGTATCATCTGTTGAACCAGCTGGTACCTGCTGTTGGTAGTGACAGGATGCTGTAAAAAATAATCCTCTGGTTTTGATCCAATTTTCTCTCATTCCTAAAAGCACTCTCTACTCCAGAATGTGTGCTCTGCTTTTGCCATTATTCTCCTCTATGAACCTTGTGTAGCAGCAGCTCTGTTTTTTAGGTAAGAAGCCCAGTTCAAGCTACATGAGAATGTAGAAGCCAAACATGTTGAGCCTCGTTGATGGTGACTTAATTCATGCTGACATCTCGATACTTCTAATTGCTGTGACTGTCCTTCTCCACCTCTTAGGAGATGGGGAAGACTACCTAACACAGCAAAGTATCCTCATCCACAAGGAAACTGCTTTCATCAAAGCGATAGATTTTATCAAATAAGTCGGCTGCTGGAACAAAAGAAATTCTGTTATCTATGCTCCAGACTATAATTCACGTGTAGATTAGTTGGGGTGAGGGTGAGCATGGCGGGGTGGGCTCACAATCTGAATCAGGCTTAAGGGAGAGCAGGACCGACATTTTTTCCCTTAAAAGACTGAGTTTCTCACCAGGAGATGCAGCATGTGTCTAATAAATTACAGACTTATTAAGCATTCCCCTAAGAATACTCAGGATGAGACGAGAATTAATTCATTATTCATTAGCAGAACTGCTTAGATGCGGGAAGCGTTTGCGGTCTGGGGTTAACGCGCGGAGCTATCGCAGGAGCACCCCGGGTTAAACAAGCTGCCAAATCGCTGCCGTCAGGAGATCCTCACCTGCCTGCCTGCAGCCTTCTGCAGTTATCTGGAGGTGATTGCATCCCAGCTGCTCCGAGTTCTTTGCTGATATCCTGTGTTTTAAATGGCCTGCGTGGTAGTTTTCTGCAAAGAATACAGTCTCCTTTCTGCTTTGCTGGTCATGCGCTCTCACAGCACAGAGGCACCTGATGCTGGGTAATATTGGAGAGCTCAGGGCTTTGTTTCGTGTGGCATTTATAGCAACTCCTCCTTGCTGAGACTTTTGTGCTGCACAAGGCATCTCCCACGGTGCTGGAAGCATCTGCTGTCTGGTTTTAATGATATTTTTCATAACACCCCTGTACGCAGCCTTATGCCTGGAGCCCTTCTCTCTGGTCCCTGCTTTCACCATGGCCTGTCTCTTGCTAGAGTGGGATCATCTGCTTGTCAAAGCCACTCTGAGCACTCTCAGGTAGTTTCTGTGAGTTTGCAGTCTCCTTGCAGGAGCCTAGATGGTTGCCACTTGCTGACTCTCCCTCTCTGTCTCTCTAAATACGTGTAGAGTCCACTACAGGTTCAGGGTCCTCTCTCTTTCCCTTCTTTTTCTGAGTGAAAGATTTCTGAGGTTTCACCATATCCGTTATTTTTTTAATTTGCCACCGCTGGAGATTTGCCACTTCTATAGTAAAGGCTCATTTTCCTCATCTAGCAAAAAGTTGTTTATTTGGTTGGTTTTTTCCAAAAGAAAAGGAGAAAAAGGTTTCCATTTTCAGGAAACCTTGAACACTCTCCCCTTGCCCTTTGTTATTTGCCAGTGGAGAGAGACTGTTAGATTATTTTAGCCCAACACTCACTCATTTGGATTTCCAGCCCCTTTATTTCTAGGAATTTGTCACTGCCTTTGTGCAGTTGTCCTGGCCTTTTCTGGTCTCCTGACTCTCCCCAGGGTTTAATAAAACGTAATATTTTCTCATCTTCGTGGATGCCCTCAACAATCATTTTTACAGCACAGGGGTATAATAATAATTTTCAATTCTATTTTGATCCTTTCATATCCTTCCAGCAGTAAGTGGATACAGTCTTGTGAGAATGTTTATATGGAGTTGTTAAGTTTATTGAAACCTATTTTGATTCAAAAGTAGGCTGTCCTTCTGCTGGGTATGCTTTTCCCAGGCTATGTGAGTGCCTGCTGTCTCTCAGGCCTAAATTCAGCAAGCATTTATGCGTGTGTTTAATTTTACAAATTAATTTCACTGGGACTGTCCCTGTGTAAGCTTTTGGGGAATCAAAGCCTTTCTGATGCTGTGTCCTTCCTTTCATGCAAACCCTCTCTGCCATGGGGTCATCTAGTAATGTCTTTAAGGAGAGGCTGTGTTTAAGGTGTGCTGCAGGACAGACACTGTCTTGCATTCCCTGAGGAGCAGGGGGGGATCTGTTGGCTCTCCTGAGAACTGGGGCTTCTGTGCTCCTCTGGCCCAGAGTTAATGACCAATAATTCACAGGAGTGTGAAGAATGTGTGAGGAGTTCTGCTGCAGGAAACCCCTGCTCAGGGCATGACGCTTGACAGATCATAGAATCACAGAATGACAGAATGGTTTGGGTTGGAAGGGACTTTAAAGACCATTCAGTTCCAACCCCCTGCTGAAAAGTTACAATTTCCCATTTTACACACGGAAGGGAGATCCCAGTTGTTTTGTGGTTACTACAGGAGTGACAAGGAAGTTCCCTGAGCACTTGGAGGAAGCTGGTTAAACCCTCCATCCTTGAGAGATGGGAGCATAGAGAGAAAAATCTGACCCATGTGTCTGTCATCTTCTGACCTTGGATTTTTAGCTTTATGTAGATTATTTAGGTTGGCTTTCTTTTTTTTCTTTTTTTTTTCCCTCTTATGAGGGGAGTGTATGATAAGGCAGAGGAGAAAGAAAATGTAAATCCAAACACAGACCTCCAAAATGGGTTTGGAACAAGTTAAATGGTGTTTATGAATTAAAGACAGTGTTTGGGTTTCTCCTTCTCATGAGTTTGCAAGCTGTGGCTGTGCACAAATGCACAGCTACTGCAGCCTCAGAATCACAGTGGATCACTTTAAAGATTAAACTTTTATTTTCTGAATTAAATATACCATGAAAACATGGCATCTTCTGGGGCTGCTTTCAGTCATCCCTCAGCATTAAAACCTTGAAGTTAGCAAGTTTTTTCAAGTGTGCAAGCAATTTCCTTTCTTCTTTGGACGCTGTTTAAAGTGGGTGCTTAACTTCTGCAGCATGGGAGAAGTCTTGTCTCATTAATTTTTAGCCCAGTTCTACATCACACACACAGTAAGAAAGGGCCATAGAAAAGTGATGAATAACTTCTTTCCTCTGAATCCATCCCTCGAGTTTCTGGAGCTGTTCGTTTCCGTACCAGTGGTAGATATTGAGCTCCTGCTTTCTGTGTAAAAGCAGGATTATGGTTATTACGGGGAAATGACAGTTGGCTGATGAATAGGTAACTTTATCAAGATTGTTTTTATCATGCTGCTGTGATGAGGAATAATCTGTAATTAGAAAGCTGTGCTGAAGTTTTTTGTCTGGAATCATTCCACATCTTCTTTGACAGGCACGTTCATTAATGTCTTAATTTCAGTTTTGCATTTGCCCCTTACTAAATCCACGCCTTGCTATACACTGCTGAGTATGATCATTTGTTATGTTCTCCTTGTCAGTTAGGAGATGACCAAAGATAGGAGTGTGAATTCAATAAACTTCAGAACCGTGAAAAGGCTAAAATAATTTATCTCCATTTAGATACATTTTGGAATCCCTTTGAAACTTAAGTAACAGAAGATTTAATTTTTTATTTAATTAAAAAAATGTCTGAATCTTGATGAATATTACGAAGAAATGGTTAAAATTTATTTGGTATTGCATGTTTAGTGTCATCACCAGCAGTGAATGATTTAAATGTATTTCAGCATCTAAGCTGTCACCATCAGCTATCCCACCCAGAGACTTCACATTTCCTTAGGCAATCATTTGAGATGCTCTGCAAGATTAGGAAAGCAGTGCTTTTTCTCGGCTCACATACAAACTTGTTCCTAAAATTTTGCTTTTTTAAAACTATGGCACCTAGAAACTTGTTTTCGTGACAGATACTGGACTAGGGCTCCAGTGAAGGCCACGGTAGATTGGGAACCCAAAGTTTCTCTGTAAGTCCCAGTTGCTCTCTCAGCCTTTGGACAGGGGCTCTTGACAATCCTGCTGGGTGGCAGATCCCACTCCTGCATCTTGCTTCCTTCTGGGGGCTGTGCTGCTCCCTTTCCACTCTCCAACAGTAGATGGGGATGCTCCATTGACAGAACAGATCCTCTCTGCTGCCTCAGAATGTGACAAAGAATTAATTGTGCAGTTTAGACCCCAGACAGAAATGCAAGTCCCCATCCCAAAGAGTCTGATGCTTATCAAGTAACATCCCAGAATATCTGAGCTCTGCTGTGTGTGCGCTGTGTGAGGCAGAAACATGACAACTCAGAAACTGCAATCTGAAGAAAACCCTTGCCTTTTTGTGTGTTTGTTTTTGACTCCCATTATTCTGCCTGAAGGAATTGTGTGGTGCATAGTGGCCTTGGCAGCCGACTGCAGGAGCTGGGAAGCTGCACTTTTCCCAGGGAATGTCACCATACATTTTTCAGTGCCACCTGTCTCATTTGTAGCAGTGATTGCTGCCTTCTTGCTGGATAACCTGGAGGAGGGAGTGACTGGCATCACAGCCCTTTTCCCACTTCAGGCATAATGAACTCCTACTCAGTGTGACAGGCAGAGCTGAGATTGGGATAACAGGGAGGGGCAGAGTTTAAATGGTCAAAAGTGGCTGGGAATGAGGATGTGGATGTGACTGTGGAGGGTATTCAGCTCTATAACTGGTGTTCACAGACTAAGCTGAACAATTCCTTGGGCATGTTTCTGGTGAAGTTGGTGCTGATGCTGACAGGAATATCTGTGGCTCTGAGGAACAGCTTGGGCTTGCAGTAGCCAACCTGCTCATCAGGCAGAACTGGGGTCTGACAGATTAGAAATTGTCTTCTGTGTTGGGGTTTTCCCCAGTCCCCCAGCCCTGTGTTGCTCCCTTGCTTTTCACATAGCCTGGATCCTGAGTCTCTGCACCAGAACAGCAGTGCTTGGTCTTGGCTGATACAGAAAGTCATTTATCTTCTTGTGTCTTGCTGTGCAGAGCAATAAGGGTTTCAAGCAGGCAGGGCTTCTGGTTTCTGGAAAATAAGCTAACAAACTCCACTTCGCAAGATTACCATTTCCTCTTACTATTTTTGGAAGTGTTTATTTTAAAACCCTGAAATTAATCTCAGGAATGCCAAGCAGCAGTTTAAAGGAGGAGGGGTGATGGGGCCTGGGGAGGAGGGGACTAGAGGAGAGCTTATGCCACTGAGATTTCTTCATGTAATTGAGTTTGTTCTTTAATCACAAAAACCAGCCATTTGGTTCTGAAATAACTGTCATTGCAGTACAGCCTTCTCTCTTCTGAGTCCTGCCATTTTTGGCAAACACTACATACAGTACAAAGGCCTTTGCAGAGTTATTAATCATTTTTGGCAGCCAGGCTGCACTAATCTACTGTCTGGAAGCAGGGAAAGTACTAACTTGTGTGTTTTGAGATGTAGTGATTAAAGCTCTTTATACCTTTGTTGCTGCAATGAGAACTGCAGGAAAAAACTGGATGACCATGGGAAAAGCAGAGCTCCTCAGCCCTTCCCTCCATTCTGTTAATCTCTACTGTGCTGGGACCAGAGCTGGCTCAAAATGGACACTATTTTGTGGGATACAGTCGGTGCAAAGCACTGGGGAAGTGGTGGCTGTGGTGGTGTAACACAAATTTCACAGCAGATGGATGGGAAGGGCGAGACTTTGTACACCTGGCCTAAGGGACCTGGTGATTTAGGAACTGGAAAGGGGTAAGAACTTTTCCTGTTCTGATTCCCATCAGGAATTTTGAAACAAGGATCCCTGTTGAAGGCAGATAACTGGATGGTAAAGGGATCAAAGCCTCTTTCTTTCCCTCCAGCCCAGTGGCCACATCCTTCATGTTTACATCTGGAATGTGTCAGGCATGGAAAAGTGGTGCCAGTAATTCAGAACCTGGAGCCAGCAGAAATTGACTGCACGTGTGTGCTGTACTCCATCAATCAGATCTCCACAGATGCCAGGGTAGCAGTTCACCTGCAAATAAAGCCATTGCTTCGGCTCTGAATACCCTCAAGTTTCAGCTGTACCTGAAGTTAAAGCACTGACATACATTAACTATTCTGCCTCTGAAAAATGGCTCCTTCCAGTGAAGAAGGAGAAGCTGACCACCATCCTCAAAAAGACTGGCAGTGTCTCAGTTCTGGGTGCTGATTTTTGGTCTAATTCTATGACCCAGCACTCAGGGAAAAGAAGCCAGATCTGTGTTTATGAACATGGCTCATGGCAGACAGACCTGTGGTGATTTTTCACATCATTGATGGCCAGCACGTGGATGCTGTGTAGGTGACACGGAGCAGAATAGTGGTACAGGATGCTCCTGGACAGGAATAGTATGATCCATCCTTCAGTTATTTTATTTTCCTTCACTCCTTTTTTATTCATATACAGTACCCTGCTTCTGTTAGGCGCTTCCTGAGCAGGTGGATTTTAAATGAAGTTTTCCTGTTCCAAATAACTGAAATGAAAGCTAATGGTGTGTATCACTTCTTGTTTAGTGGAAAAAGTGGTCTAGGTAAAGGTGCTTCTGACTGTTTGGCTTCTTACCAATGGTAAAGAGTTTCTTAAGGAGTGTTAGCAATTTATTCAAGGTCTGCCTAATCCATTTCCAAGAGAGTTAATGCACTTGTTCCTTTTTAAAAAAATCTGAAGTTACAATGAAATTGATGAGTCAATGAGGGCCTCTTAGTTTAGTCAAAAAATTGAAGCCGAAAGTTTTGGGTAAACCAGAAAGATATGAACATGGTTTTCCACAGAAATATTCTCTATTCTGGCTGAGAAGTTATGGATTCTAAAGCTCATCTTCCTGTGGGTAAGGAAGGCCAGCACCAGTGATGCTCCAAGATCACGTTTTCTTCATGTGCCTTGAAGTGACAAAGGCACTGAAAACTCAGGGCTAAGCAAACAACTTGATCTGTTTTCTTTTCTTCAGTCTGAGCTGGTCTTTCTTTCAGTTACCTTTCGAGACTTTTTAATACAGTAAGAAATGGCAAAGGCAGCAGATTGCTTTTCTTGGACTTTGTATACAATGGTTTTAACTGTATTAATTTACTGTCCTGAAAACATAATGGAACGGTAATGACTCCGTGATATGCAGTGGAACTCAAAAGAGATTAAATTCCCTCTTTTGATGTACAGGATGACATTGTGTGTTGCATCACACAGCACAAAAGTAGGTCTGAGGTACCTCTTGAATTCAGTCTTGTGCAGTGTGAAATTAGTGTGTAAGAGAGGTAGAGAGAGGTCCAGTCTTAATCTTAGTAGCTGAAAAACCTCTGTAACAGCAGTGTTTTTAGTAACAAAGAGTTTTCAAATAAGAAATGATTTAAGGAAAACCAGAATAGTTTATGAAATAATTTTCCTGCTCAAGATTTCTAAGAGTTTTGGAATCTATTCCATTTGTATTCCAGATTTTTCTGGGATAGATTTATTATTTCTTTTCATTTTCTCTAGTTTCTGTCTTATGCTTTTGTTCTTCAAGTACTTTGTTTGTTTGTACCATACTATCCCATTAAACCTGATGGAAAGATTCTGTTTTGAGCAAAAAACTCTTATTTGCAACTTCTGTATCTTCCCCCTCTTTCATTAGAAGTGGTCTATGCCCCATAGATCAGGATGGAAAGACATTCCCCAACTGTGATTTTTTTTTTTTTGCAGCATTGAATTTGTTTTTTCATCTGTGCCTCCCTGTTATCCAGAGTATCATGAGGTGTCACTGGGGATTTGCATACCAGCCACTGGATTCAAATTTTCAGTTGCTGGGCATTGGCCTTGGATTTATTGGTGTTATTGAGCAGACTGGACGCTACCCCTGAGGAAACGATCTCGTGCACCACTGAAAATGCTGAACACGCCAGCAAAGCGCAACATCCTTCAGAGCACCAAGAGGGGATGAACAGCTGCTTGGGGATGCCATCCTGCCCTCCATTCCCGAGCATCCCTGGGACACTGAGATGCATAAGCAGGGCCACAGTGATGCTGGGACTCGCAGGAGCAGACGCTGCTGAGTCCCAGGGTTTCGTTTATTGGACGGGTTAATGTCAGTGGTGCTTCTCCTCCGTTCCTGCAGCTCTGTCTGGGGTGAGCTGTCTCCAGACAGTCCTGACAGCTTGCTCTGAATCTTAAGGTGAAATTGTGGGGTCATCTCTAAATGCTGGAGTCTGTGTTTCCGTGTATTTTGGTGAAGAAAATACCAGTGTTCACCAATTCCGTTATCACGGAAAGGAGGGGAAAGCGATAGCGACTAAAGTGGATTTCTTGTGCCTTACTCTGCACCTTTTCTGGTGACGATCTGCACACCTTTCCAGAAAGTTTAGGAATAAAAATGTTCTTTGGTTCCCCAAATTTTGGGAGTTTGCCCAGTGGGGTAAATGCTTGCATCTGAGGGTAAGGAAGAGGGGAAGAAAATTGTTCACAAAGTCCTCAGTTAAGGCTCGACCAGCTGAACCTGTAGAGCTCAAGAAGATGTAAGCACTATCTTAACAATCACCCAAGGTTAAATTTGTCTCTGTTTCCTTAATCAAACAAACCAGAGGAAGTCTAGGGGATAGACAGAGAGCATAGCTGACGCAGGCATCTCTCCCTCTCAAGAGAGGGTAAGTTTTGCCATAAATCCTGGTTTTTACTGTCCTGAATTTGTGCTTCTAATTCAATATTTTTCACTGCTGCTGCATTTTTGTGACAGTATGTCTTAAACTGCAGTCCTGAGCTGTTAAATTCTTTTAGCCAATATATTTATATTTTCATTTTATAGAGTACTTTTATAACGTGTTGAAGCAGCAGCACCTTCACCTGTCTGAAACTTCTAAACTCAACAAGATGAAGGTTGTAGCTGGCGTTCCCTGATGAGGAGCCTGCTTTGAAGAGAGGTGAAGTGAGGCTGGAAGGATTCTTCTCATCCTGGATATGCCCAAGCCAGGTACAAGATACTCAACAGTGAGCTCTTCTTTAGGGAGCTCCACATGGACAAAATTGTCTGGCTAAAATAACAACACGGAGCCTACTCTCTATCTGGCTTCTTCCACTGTTAAAAGAACCCGATATTTAGGAGGGTAGTAGCTGTTTCAAAAGGTCCCTCTGCCAAACTTTTCTCCGTGAGCACCATCTGAGCCACGGACACATGAGTTTGGGGTGGAGAAAATGGATTTACAAATCGCTGTCTGTAAATGCTGAGGGTTTGTGGTGGTAAGTTACATCCCCAAGGCTGGGAATTGTCTTGCTGCATCCAGAACTCACAGTGGATTGTGCTGGGATCTGGATGCTTTGATACCACGGTACTTTGATAATTCAGGAGTGTATCTATTCACACAAAAAGCTGCCACTGTGGCTCTTCTCTTGCTGCCCCAGATGTGAAGCAGAGGTACTTAAAGTCCCTGTCAGCCGACTTAGTTGTTGAAATCATAGAAATATTTACAATTGCTTTTGGTTATTTGAAGCCTACAACTATCTTTGGTCCTATGCCTTTATCTACAAATATTGGCTTTCACATGCAAATCAGATCATTGCCTGAGCAAATAATGACTGAGAGTCCAAATTCTACAGTTTGCACAAATACCACTTGACATGTGAAAAATTTAGAATTGTATAATGTACAACTGAGCCTTGTCTCCTCAGGCACTCGAGTGGAAGAAATCAGATTCTGAGAGGCAACACCACGTAGAAAGAGATTTTAGATTCTAGTGTGACTCACACTGGCATCCTCCACGTCAATCTTTCTTGTCTGCTAAATTAGCACATGGGTGATGTTTGTTAAGTCATGGTGTCTCAAAGACTCTGCAGCTGGCTCCCAAGAAAAACTCATTTTAGCTCAGACATTTCTGAAGACTCGGAAGAGGTCTCCTGGTTCATCAGGTCTTTCCTACTGTCTCCCACAAGGCAACCAAAATCTGTCTTGGATGAAGTTAGAATTTCCCTGCACCTCTGTTGTTACTAGAAGATCTCAGTTCTTTTTTTTTTTTTTTTGTGCACACACTGAATATATCCTTATTGTAATGCAATCACAGAAAAGTGCATTTTCAAGGTGTTGTATCTAATTGTCAGTTTATTTTGCGTGTAAATTCCAGTATTTCAAAGAGTGCAATTAAATATTCTGAGTATCATTTAAAATATTTACAATTCTCTTAGCCAGATAAGACACAATATTTTTAGTTGAAGATATTCCCCAGACATCTGCTTTTTTCTAGCCCATATGGTGGAATGTGTGCCACATCTCATCTGTACGTTATGCTGTATAATTGCTGCCAAAAAGGATTCTAAGTTACTATCTAAAGCAAAGCTACTCAGTAATCTGGCAAAAACTCCTTCCAGAGCTCTGTCTTTCGTAATCTCTGAGCAACCAGACACCAGTGTCATATTCTGTCCTTTGTTTTGAAATAGTGTTGCAACGTGAGGGAATCAGCACTGGTGTGCTGGCTTAGTCCAAGACCCTCTTGAACAAGAGGTTATTCGCAATCCTCCAGCTGATCTGTACCTGTTCCACCAAGAACCCTTCACCAATGAATTTTTTTTCTCTGCTCTTGTTAGCATAATCCAAAGGCTACAGTGAAACTCTCTTGGTTACTACCTAGAGATTATAACAGCAGAAATGTATACTGAGGCTGTTTTGTTGCTAGAGGTGCAGTCTTCATACTGTATGATTCAGTGGATTCAGACTTTCCATGCAACTTTTGGGGAAGTGACGTTTGGTTTAGGATATTCTCCAATTAAACTGTAATTTATAAACTATATTAAATGTGACTTATAAACTATATTCTGGTATTTCAGCTAGATTTAAATGGCAGACAGAAAGAGAGAAAGAGAGACAGGGAATCATAGAATCTTAAAGGGTGGGAATGAACCTTAAAGACCATCTAGTCCCTACACCTCTGCCATGGCAGGGACACCTTCCACCAGGATGCTCAAAGCTCCATCCAACCTGGCTTTGAACACTGCCTGGGATAGCTTCTCTAGGCAACCTGTGCCAGGGCCTCACCACCCTCACAGTAAAAAATTTCTTCCTGATATCTAACCTGAATTTCTTCTCTTTTGCTTTGTGCCCAATACTCCTTATCCTACCACTAAAGTTCCTGACAAAGAGTCCCTCTCCGGCTTCCCTGTAGCCCCCTCAGATACTGGAAGGTGCTGTCAGGTCTGNAAGTCTGAGGGATAAAAGACCTTCCATGTTTCCTCCACTAATGTTTCCAGCAGTGTTATCATGCCTGTAGAACTGGTTACAGCACTGTATCCGTACTCACGGGAAGAGCATTATAGTTTGAGATACTGGCAAGGGTATTTTGAATAAGGCCCTATATAAATATAAATATATATATATATATATGAAATCCTTGTATATGGATTTGACACCAAGAATTAATGTAATTAAGATTCTGAAATTTGATTAAAGCCTAGGGACATCCCAGGTTCTTATCCCAAGTGTTAGTTGCCTTTTGCTTATGCCAGAGGTGGAAGTGTGTAAGGGTAGATGTACATTTTAGCAAGAGCTTAAACTGCTCATCGTGCTTTAAAACTTCTGTGCTACAATGTCTGTTCTGCAACTAAAGGAGTGCCTGAGACTCTCATTTGAGCTGTGTCACCTCTCTGTGCTCTCTGAAGCGTTTTGAGCAGCTGTGTGATGCGTGCATCGAATGAGGGGGGTTCTACTTTTACACCAGTAGATGTTGTTATTGTGTTAATTACCCACTACAGGCATCTGGTTGAGTTTAAAATTGCTGCTGAAAAGTTTCTGTAGCTGGTGCTCAAAGGATGTCTTCTTATAAGACTCTTCTTTCTCCTTTCTTAATGATGTCAGTTTCTTCACCACCCCTATGGGGTCAGCTGCAGTTCCCGGACAATTAATGTAGAAAGACACATGCAGGACATGAGCTCAATAAACCCATTTTTGCTGTGTTGCTCATCAGCTAGGGTCTACTTAGATTCATGCATTTACTCTGCAAGCAGATGATGTTTGCAGCAGAAATATTGCAGGGAAGAGGAACTGAGCTTTTTAACAAGGTGGTGAATGTAGAAGATTCTCTCTGTTTTCACGTCCTAATCTTGAAAGAGGTGAAATGAAAACACCTTCAGCCTGCTAAAACCCTATTTCAGGTTTTTGCTCACCTTAACCCTTTCCAGTTATTTTTGTAGAGTTCCCTGTTTCTTTCCCACCACTGAGGGCGAGGTGAGAAATGCCCTTTAATTTTGTCTGAGTCCTGTGAGTAAATCCTGTTGCTGGATCCTCTCAGTTCAGCTGTTCTCTGTTGCAGAGACCTTACAGAGTGTCTTTCAATTGTTGTCCCTATTACCCATCTGTGACATTTACTTTCTCTTGCTGTGATTCTTGTCCCTTCCCACTCTCAGCAGAGGTGGGTGGTGGGGAATAATTGCACCCCTTTTTATTTAGGTTTTGGTGCCTTTCACCAGAATTTTTATAGACCTCTTGATATTCTGAGGACCTGTCTTCGCCTTTCCCAAGTGTATAATTATTCTTGTTATCTTTAATTAATAGGTGCACGTAGGCATATCGAATTAATTCCTTCTCTTTCCTCGCCTTATTATAGCTCTGCAATAGGGGCAGTTTTGTTATTCTTTCTCTGATGAAGTTCCTGGGAGTAGCTGTGTAGCTCTTACAGGCCAAGAACCATCAACATAAACCTGATTGTGACCTTTCTGCCTGGCGCATTGAAAACTGAGGTGCTTTAGAAACAGTGCAGCCCACATTCATCCCACTTCTTGTTTTTCCACTGGGATGTGAGGGAGTGAGGCCCTGATGTGTTTGGGGCCTCTCCATTGCTGCTTAAGAAAGAGTTTGTGCTGGGAGGAGGGTTTGTTGCTTTTTGGTAGGGTCACCACCCCAGTTAGAGAGCCCTGGTCAGCGTGGTTGGACAGCAGGTTGCAATGAGATGCTGTTCTGCCAAAAGCTGGCTTAGAGATTCAAAGGGAAATAATAACTTTTTCAACTATACTTTTCTTGCAATGTAAGTTATGTTTACTTACATGTATTCAGAGTATGACATGCCAAGACCCTCTGTGGTGTTGGAGAGACCTCTTAGAGAAAAAATCAGATAAATACGTATCACAGAATGCTGGAATGGTTTGAGTGGAAAGGGACCTCAAAGACCACTTAGTTCCAACTCCTCTGTCTTGGGCAGGGACACCTTCCGCTAGACCAGGTTGTGTATAAACATATATTAGGCCCTCAGTTCAAGGAGGCATTTGCAGTGCTGTGCTTTAAGGGACAGCTTACGGGATATGTTGAACTGGAGCATTCTGAGCATGGTCGAACACGACATTAAATTGCAAAGTCCATTAAAAAGCACAAAACAGTGCAGATTCTGGGGATGCGTGTATTCACGTTTTTGTGTCTTATTGGCACACAAAGGAGCTGGACTGCAAAAATGTTTCTGTTGTACCTATTTTGTTCCCTTTTACGGCTCTCCACAGGGTGTCACGAAAGACGCTGGTGACAGAGATCGAGGTGCTGCTGTTGCTGGGAGGGGGCTCTGCTTTGCTCTCCCACTACAGAGGTGCAGGCAGCGCTCGCCTGTGGGCACAGGGACCGGCCAGAGAGGAGCACCAACAGCTCAGCTAACGAGCACCAATTAAAAACCTGACCCCATGTAACCCAGCATGGGCGCGAAGGGGAGAAATTACAGGTGAGGAGCAAAAGGACGAACGCTTTTCAAGTAGCCTCTTATGCAAATAATGCAAAAGCCTTTCACTTGCCTATATTAATCTCGAAGAAATTAGCATTTAATTTCTATAATTAGCCTTTCATGCACTCCAAGGAAGCGAGCGTACACTTGCACACTCATTCCTGTTTCTTTTAAATCTTGAAGGCTTTGCCACTCGGTTGCTAAGGGGAAGCAAAGACTGGAGTCGGAGAGGAACAAAAAGCAGAACTTGCTCCCAGGTGTTGGTGAATCATCAGGAAATGAAGGTTTTTAATAATGTCTAAAGGAAGGCATAGGGGAAGTGTGTGGGTGTAAATTTGGTTTTCCTGAAAGGTGCAGAGCCTGACAGAGCAGGGGCTGCTGTCCAGTGAGTGCAGAGGACCAGAGGGGACAGGGCTGGTGTCGTGTTTGTGTCCTCTCTGCCTGAGTCACCACCTGGACAGGATGGTCCTGAGCATCAGACCAGCACCCTTGGTGCTCCTTTGGGAAATGGTGGCCTGAAGGGAGTCTGTTCAGTGCAGAGAAGAGAGGGTTTTTTTAAGAAAAGAGAACATGCCATGGAGGCACAAAGTCTTAAATCATAATAAAATTGATCAAGGTTTTCCATTTCCTTAATTTCAAAACCAGGAAGATACTAAGTGGAGCAGTAAGCTAATGAATAAAAAGATGAGAACTGGAATGAATTCTCCCACATATGTTGATGATAACTGAGTCTGTGAAGTAAACCTAGGGACTTTTATGCCATGAATTTCCGAAGTTAGTACTGTTTCTTAAATGTATATTTCAATATTTGCACCATAAATCTGATCCTGAGAGTTGCATTTTTAGTCCTGTGGCTGAAATTCCCCTGTCAGCAATTGATGCAGATCAAATGTTGAATTTCAAATATGTGCAGCAATCCACAGATCAAAGATTGTGCATGGAAATCTCAGCAAACAGCTAAGAAAAAAATCCTGTACTCTGCTTGTAGGTAGCTGGCAAACAAGAAGAGCTGGGGGGTGGAGAATGACTTGAGAGGTTTACTATGAAATATCTACTGGGATGTAGTTTGTCGTCTGTGGCTGAACATCATAAAGTGCTGCTGCAGCTCTGCCAATAAAATACTGATAGTGGAATTGCTGCCCAGCTGGAGCTTTCTCAGAAAACAGATATAATTATTTAGATTCTGTGGTCTTTGGACATTGATCATGTCAACAAAGACATCCCACAATTATCAGGTGCCAGGTGATCTACGTTACTGTGCTGTAAGGGGTCCACACTTAGCTGCTGTTCCCTCAGCAGCTTCTGAGTGATTGAATAATTTTATTCCAGATCAGAAGAGCTGAGCTGACTTGAGCCCTTGCCAGGGGTTGGGCGTATCTCCTTCCATGCTGTGCTCAGCTGCCATTGCAGCCTCCTGCTCCATGCACTGTGCCATGCAGGCTCTTTTCCTCAGGAAGGGGTTTTCCTTCCATCTAATCAGTCCCTTTTTTGTGGATGCTGTGGCTTGATCCAGGTGGTGGTAGTACCCACCACACATATCTTGCTGGGATACCTTCTCTGCACCAACCTCCCCACAGGAAAGACTGAAGACAGATGGGAATGGTCAATTAGGAGAATTGGACCTCAAGTGCTGCTGAAAATCAAGCAGCCAAGCAAGACAAAGGACAATAGGCAAATGAGAAGTTTTCAGGATGGTCCTCTCTTCCTCAACCTACTAAGAAAAAAAAAATTGATATTCTATATTCTATTGACTGTGCCAAACCATCACTTGGAGATGGAAGTGGGATCCTTTCATCTAAAAGGAACTATAAGAATTAAACACTAGCCAAATGTCAGCTTGGTTAGTCAATAATATTGCTTCTGACTTTCTCCTGATGCTCAAATATTGCAAAACTTTGCCAATGAGATTATTTTCTGCCCCTATTTGTCTGGGGATTTCGGAGCCTTGTTCTTTCACTTGCACGCAGTGAATGACCTTGTCTTTGTCCTTCTGTTCTGCAGCAGATAAACTTCACAGCTTTTAATACCTGTTATGGTTTTAGTGTGGTGTGCAAGCTTTCCTCTTGCGGTATGACTGCTATAAAAAGTGTCCTCCATTTTGAAATATTCTGCTAGATTAAGGTTTTAAAAACAGAAATCCCCTTTCTTCTCCTTTTAATGTTCTTTGGTATGATTTCCTCACTCCACTGCTCCTCTTCTCTCCACTGAGTGAAGACTCCGCTGAATATGTTACTGGTATTTCATCTTGGTTCTCTGAACATTGTTACTGGGTGTGATGCAAGCTCCAGAAGGTTGCTGGTTATTTTTATTAGTGTCTTGAAGCTCATCAGTGAGCTGCCTGGCTCAGAGCTGGAAATGGAGCCATTCCTTATGAAAACCTTTTAGGAGGGAGAGGTGTAAGAGCAGAGTCATTCCTTCACATCCTAACATCAGAGATGAGAAGCAGTTTGTCTTGCTTGTTCCTGCTTCCAACAGTCCTGCATATTTGGGATAAGGAAGTAATTTAGGACTAGAAATGTTACCTGTTCATTCCATCTGAAGTCAATGAGGTAGTCTGAAACTGTATAATACAGAAACACTGAAAATAAAAGGAAACCACCGGAGAGTTACTGGTGCTTGAAATTTTTTTTTTTGTTATCCCCTGCAAACAAACACAAAGCTAGATGATTCAGTGCATCTGCAGTTTCAGAGAAATATACTGGAGATTAGAAAGGGAAAACAACATTATACTGCTGTGCAAAGCCTGCAGCAGGCAGGAATATACTCACACTTTCTGTGGGACATAAAGAAGTAAAAACTAAGCAATACCTCATCACCTTGGATGAATTCAATTTGTTCAAAAACATGGGTCAATTCAACAATAGGAAGGGCTATTTGAAGTTCATTATGATAAAGTTCTCAAAAAAAAAAAAAAGAGTTTATAACCAGACATTTTATTCAGTTCACTCTGTGACTTCTCCTAGAAAATCTAGGAATAGATTATCTAGAGAATGTGACTGGTATTTCACTTGCTTCTTTCTTCCTTTGCCTTTTAAAAGCAGAGCATGTGGGAGTGTAGGAAGAATACCTTCCAGTTTCTCAGGCATTATTTCCCTCAAGATTATTATGACAATACCCTGGCAGTATTTTTGTATATGTATATATACACCTTGAATTGAAAACACCAACAAAACCAGAACTAAAACCGGAATCTAAAACTCCAGGCACTTGTTAAATCTAAGCTAAATTCCCTGCTGGGCCTGTGGTGGGAAGAGAAACAGTGGAGCACTCCTTGGAGGGCAGCGTGACAGTGAAGTCACTTGGAGGAGTCACCTCCACCTGGGTGGGGCTGGAGAACGTGTTGGGAAGGAGCAGACCAGAGTGCAGCGAGTATCTGCCACTGCTGCATGCTAGGAGAAGGAGTTACTGCCTGGAATAGTTCCAGCGTGCTTCTTACAGAACTCTGTGCTTTTAAAAGCTCTGAGAAAGCAGCAGTGTCACGTAGCACCAGCGAGTTGCTGTACACTTGCTGGTTGTGTTCATGCTGTTCTGTCAAAAGGGCCCACCTGTGTCCTGAAAACCAAGATCTTGGGCTGTCTGTGTCATGAATCCTTTGGCATACCCTCCTGGGTGCTCCCCCTGGGAAGTTCAGAATATTCAGAGCATCTCAGAAAGGCCACACCTATGTTCTGTAGGATTTTCTTTCCTTCAGTCTTGGTCTGGTCACAGGTATTGTACCAAGCCATGTGTCTTGACCCTTGCTGCCACTGAGTACCACTCTAGCAGGCCTTTTACAAAAAAAAGCTTCTGGCCTTTGAATCACATCTAAAAGCAGAATTATTAATATTAATATTATTATTTTGTGGTACCACCACATGCTCAAGCCCCAGGCTGGTAACCCTCAGGGCAGTGTGGGCACAGGACCTCCTGCTGAACCCACCCTGTCATTTTTAGGGACCGTGAGTTGGGGAGAAGGCTGGCAGTGACCACATCAGCCCTGAGAGCCCCTCCTGATGAATCTGCAGACCAACCTTCCAGTGTTCCTGACAGCCACGAGTCCAGGGCTGAGGGACTGCAGGGACATGTTGCTGTTACAGAGCTGCTTCAGGATAGAGGAGAAGGCCCAATTTGTGGCCTCCCAACCCACCATTTTTTGGGCATTAAGAGTTATTTGCTCTTTGGCAGCGCCCCAGCACTGACGGTGAATGTGGAGAATCTCCTTTAGAGGTGTCCCCAGGCAGAAGAGCTCCATAAGGAGCCAGCAGCCGTGAGCTTTTGCTGTGGTCTGTAGCAGTCCTGGAGCCAGGTTACATTAATATGGGTGAATTTACTGTCTTGGACTCCTGCACTCAGGAGCCGGCTGCCTTCCTTAGCTGTGAAAGCCAGAGCCCAGAATAAAGACTTCTGGCCATGCTGCTCTGAGAAGGAAATATGTAACAGAGAAATGAAAATATTGAGTAGGTGGCCATTGGGTTGATTGCTAAAAGCTCTGTTTTACAGGCTTGGGTGCTCAGGTACAAAAGAGCCTTGACTTTTTGCCTGTCCCAAGGGTAAATGTGTGGTGACAGTTTAGTTAGAGCTAAGCTTTTTTAGCCATATCAGCTTTTGCATCTGGCGTTAGTGCACTGGCCCATACAGAAAAACAACTGATTCTCATCCTGCTTTAAAATTCAGATCAATAAAAATTAAGCCCCTGCAGTATTCTTCTGTTTTGTTTTCTTTTTCCCTAGCTCTATTGGAAGGACTTAGAGGATTAATTTCTCATATGGCTTCTTTCTATTCAGGTGCAAATGAGCAGAACCACTGACTGCATATGTTGAGTTCTCTATCATTTGAAGCTGAAGCACCAGGACTGGGAGTTTTTCTGGAAGCTGTGTGTTGGAACAGTCAGAAGCCTTGTGGTTATCTTGTGGGTGAACTGCTATGAAGCGTCACCCATGTGGTTGCGAGTTTAGGGCAGGCTGAAAGGCCAAACTTTGCTTTATCTCGGAGTCTTTCCAAGCTGTAATGAGAAATTTTTTCATCCTATCTCCCCGCTTTGATTTCAGTGGTGGATTTGTAAATCTGCAGGACCAGAAGGAGAATTACTGGCCATCTATTCTGACCTCCTCCTCAATAAAGTTAATAATGTTTCCCAATCAAAACACTCTCATGAGCTAAGGTAAACCATTATTTTAGAAAATAAAATTAAATAAACCTCTCTTCAATTAAGAATTACCTAAAACGCTGAATCCACTGGTTTAAAGCTTGGTAAATGAGTAGTCAGTCCAAAATTTTAATATCCTTGGGATTTAACCAGGTTTTTAAAGCTACATTTTACAAGCCTACTTTCAAGGTTCGATAAAAAAAGCCTCACAACTCCCACCATGAAGTTCTGCTAGACTTACTATCTACTTTCAGTCTTCAAAGCGTGTGTGGGTGGTGATTGATGTAGATGTATTGCAGAGTGAATATAATTGTCAAAAATGTTAAAGCTCTTCAGATTTTCTCTTTCTATAGAAAAATGAATCTACTCCTTTTCTTTGCTGTGAAATGCTGGAGTTGGTATTCAGTTGTCTTGTTTATGGAGACTGAGAACCAACACATGTTGTTTTGTTAAGTTTGGGTCTGATTCCCACACTAAATGTGTTGTGGTTTGTCCAGAACTGGAAAAGTAGTCTTCCTTGCTGAAAATAAACACAGATTCATATCTTGTTCATATACGTAAGATGATTTACAGGTGCATTACTTACACATTTTTTTAATTCGTATTTTAAATGTAACATCTAGTGCACATTTAAAATATCTTAGTGCTAATGCTCCAGGAGAAAGCTTTACCCTATTTTTTTCTGTAAGACTTACATTTATTGCCATTATTTTCCCTGACACTAAGCGGTGGAAGTTTTTATGCCCTACGAAGCAGTGGTATATGACACTTCATTTGAGATGTCGCACCATTTTGTCACCTACTTTTATGGGTACTAAGACTTTCAGCCTTGTTTGTGGTAGGCGCTCAGAGACACCTCCCAGGGACATGGTCTATGCCCTGATTACAAACAGAGCAGACAGAACCAGTGCAGAGTGAAGCAGCTTGTCTGGAATCACAGAGGAGATCAAGAGGAGAGCTGGGAACAGAAGACAGTCATCCTGCCATGCCAGGCCATGCTGTGTGACTTCTCGTGATGTATAAACCTGAGACTTTCCAAATGAGAGCAAAACTTTGCTGGCAAAGCAATAAATCAGGTGGTCTCTGAGAGTGGCAGCTAAGCAACAATATTATGATAGTTAATTATTATCAAAGTGAAAAAACCCCCAGTTTTAATTAATATTGTTTTAACTGTTTAAATGCTGACCTTGCAGCAACAACCGTGGCAGTTCAGAGTCTGAAGGGATCATCTTCAGAGCCCATTATCTGCAGAGTTGTCTGGCTGCCTGCTGCTGATTATTTTTCTTGCAAACCATTCTGTGCACATACATGAAAACATCGTTTGAGAAAATTTGGAAGAGCACTTTACCAATTTCTCTGCGTATCACAGGAAATATGTCAAGGCACGAAAATAGCTGCCACCAGAGCACTGCACTCCTCCCTCCCTGCTTGGCTTGGGCTGGTGTGGGAAGCTAAGCTACAAGAACAACAGGCTTCACCTGTGGTTATCACTGCAGCTTGTTTACCTGCGGGGAGATGGATGCACTTGGAAGAGCAGCATCTTTTTGTGCTCTTTGTCTCGACCTGAATGAGTCTGTGCAATTAATTAGTGAATTACCACAGCTTCAAAGAGAGAATTTTACTTACCCTGAAATACTCCCTTTTAGAGCAAGGTATTTAAATACATATTTTAATTGAAGCAGTAAATAAATTGAGAGAAGCAGTATTTTGCTTTACCAGGTTATAACTGGATAGCAAATGGAGGATTTCGGTAAAGTGGGGATTCTAGAATCCGAGTGGAAGTTACAAGAGAAACAACTGGATATGTGGCAATCCTGGAGATGGCAGGTACTGGGGAAAAGAGGCAGAAAAGGCCATAGATTTTTGGGAACAGAAATCACATAACTGTTAGGTTTGACCTTGTATATTAAGCTGTGGAGGTGAAGGCTTCTGAATTTAAATAGACCCAATTTCCCCAGAATGAGGGAATTGATGGGCATATATAATTGGATGATGCTGCTGCAGGGGCATGGTGGAGGTGGGGAGGTCAGCATGAAGGTAAGACTGCAGCTGCTAATGGCTCAGCAGAACCTGTTCTTTCTGGAAATAAATATTTAGAGGGGCTGGAATGACTCTGTCTAATAAAGAAATTATGCATGCAAACTATGAAAGAAAGCAAGGCTTATAAAGGCACTGGGAGGGTTACATGGAGATTGGTCAGAGACACAAAAGTGACTTAAAAGAGGGAGGAAAAGAGAAAATTTTACATGAAGTCTATAAAATCAGTTAAAAAATCATTTTGTAGTCTGGAAAAACTGGTGAGAAGGGGCGGCATGTGGATTGGTTACTGCACATTTAAATACAGATTGAAATGTGTTTGTTACAACCATACTTGCTAAGGAGTCTTTGAAACAAAGCGACAGGGAAATCCTGATTTTTTTTGTCTCGCTTATTTGGAGTAGACTGCAAAGACCCTGGGAAAATGACTGCACATTCACATCATGCCATCATCTAAGTAGACAGGAAATGCTTTTATATGATGCTGAAGATCTGCACCAAACTACAAGGGCTCTACATCACATTTCCAACAATCTTTGGCACTAACAAGGTACAGTTAAACTTCGAGGTTTCTCTGAAGCATCTTGCATCTTTCTCTCTTTTCCTTTGAGATTTTTCTTTCTTGTGTTTCCTCTTTGATTTTGGTGTTTGCCACAATGTGATTTCTTTGGGGGGTGCTTCAGTTTTAGTTTTGATCAACAAGCTGGTGACAATGTCCTCTCCAAAGGTGTGTCCTCCATGAATATTGAAGTGTTTTGTTGTTTTACATTATTTGGGGGGTGTGGGGTGGATTTCAAAAGAACCTTAGACCAGATTTTAACGGTCACCGAAACTTGTAGGTTCTTCATGAAATATTTCATGAGGTGATTTGTGATTTATTCTTGAAAGGACCTCTGGAAATCCAACTCCCTCCTCTAATTAAGGATAGGTTACTTCAGGTTGCTCAGGGCCTTGTCAAATACAGTTCCAAACATCTCCAAGTATGGAGACTTCAGCCTGGAGCTGCTCATTTCAGAGTTTCACTAAACTCACAGAGAAAAGATGTTCTTCTTTCTTTTTTTTTGTAATTTCTTTTTCTTTTCTTTTCTTTTCCTTTTTTTTGGGTTGGTTTTTTTTTTTTTATTTGGAGGAGGTAGTTGTGGTTTATGCCCCTAATTCTAGCTGGAATTACCATACTGCCCATTTTTTCTTGTCCTCTGTGCACCTTCAAGAAATATCTGGCTGTAAATCTTGCTAGTAATTGAACAAGATGTTTGTGTTTCTGAACATTTTTATAGTGAGGAACTGGAGTCCTCCTTGAGGTCGCCTGCAATTTTAAGTGTGGAAACCCCTAGAAATCTGGTCATGACCAGGCAGTTGTGCCACTGACAACTTCTCCTTGGTTTATTTACCTTTCACTGTATTTGGTATCACAGTTAAATTGCGTTATACCTCAAGACCTTAGGTTAGAGAAATGCACTCTGAATGCCGATAGAAACCAGGTTATTCCATTATAACAAAGCAAGGGTAAAATGCGTATGGAAACCCATATTTACTTCCCCCAACAGTGGCAGCTGAGACATCAGGATTTTATTCTATTTCAAATCCCTCTTAGGCTTGTCAAATAATCCAGTATTTTCCAGATTTAAAGCATTTCAATTTTAAATCCATCAAAGTCCTTTTGAGTAAGAGGTTGCCTATGTACAATATCCACTAGACATTGGTACCTGATTTCAGTGTGCTCTTAAGAGTAAGTTATTAATTAGGCTAACATAATATTCATAACTGCGTAATTTAGACCTTCTAAGCTCTAAATGCAGATATATTTTTCTCTTAAAATTGCATTCTAGCTTGTAATTAGTGTCTTGAAGCAACTGAAGGCTTTTCTCTTTTTCTTACCCTATCAATTTTTCCTTCTATTCTACTTATTTATAAGTGAAGCTTGATAAAAATGTGGCATTTGCAGCCAAATTCTGGGGAAGACGTGGGACATGAGATACGCGTTTGGAAAAATCTCAAGAAAGATTTCAAGTGAACAATTACACACAGGGAGATGTTGGAGGGAGCTTAAGGCAGAGAAATAGCATCTGTGTGGGAAATTGTATATATCTGGATGCATTCACAGTGGAATTGACTGCAAAGATAAGAAATTAAGGCAATCACTCTCTGTTCCTGATGACAGCCATCATCAGTACCCTTCTTTCTCAAGTTGCTGAAGCAACAGAGCTATTAGCAAAGCTTTTTAATGTATTTATTTTCACCATCATTTATTTAATCTGTTCTGGTTTTATTCTTAAGAAGGAGCAAAGGAGTTGGAATTTCAAAGACTCTTTTGTGGTAGCTGAGGGATGAGGCTGGGATTAAGAAAATAAACCAGGCAAGAGAGTGCCAGGTATCTCCACTGCTGGTGTGTTTTCCTGCTTGCTTTGCACTGTAGCACGAGGGAATACTGTTTTGTTGACTCTGGTTTGTACTATTCATGTTCAGCTTCAAGACCTCATTGAGATTCAGCTATTCCTTTAGTGCTCCATAAGCACAATCTTGAATTTCTTGGGTTTGTTCAAGTGTTGCAACTGGCTGAAAAATCCAAACATAGTCCACTTCAAGTAGATTTATCTCCTTGTTGGTTAAAGCTGTACTAATTACAAGATGAGTGTACTGAGGAAGGATCAGTGCTTTCTGAATCAGTATGAAATCAGAAGATTTGGTGTCAACACTTTGCTCTTTGGCCCTTTTGCAGCCATCCCCAGTCACCTGGCTGACAACAAATTTTGTCAAGTTTGCTATGGGGGATGGCTCCTTCACCAGTGCCTGTGACAGGAATCTTCCAGTTTGTAAAACACCTCTTTTTGCCTTCAGGAGAAGGGAACCTCCAGGTCTAAGACTGCAGTCATCCTCAGGCCGTGGAAGGGGACACTATTCCTCTCACAAACCCTTTCTTTGTGCTGTCTCATGTGAGCGAGCTGTTACGTGGTCGTAAGCACCTGATGATGAGCAGCACATCCAGGGGGGGTGGTCTCATCCAGCAGAGCTCTTCTGTGAAGCAGCACTGACCTGCACCAGCTGAGGATGTAACCAGGTTCTTCCAAAGCCTAACCTCGAAACCTCCTTGTTAACAAAGCAGCAAATGCACTCAATGCCATTAAATCTCCTTCTTCTCAAGTAAACATATGCTGAGGTTTGTGCTTTATCACTTTGAAATAAGATTTTCCCAACTTTGCTAATTAGCAGTGTTGCCCAAACAGAAAGAAACATATGGCTCGTGCCGTGCTGACTTGAAGCCTTTGGAGTTTCACTGGAGAATAATTAAAGTGATTTTGATTTACTGGCGTGATGAAGTGCGAGCCATTCTCATTTGGCCTTATGTCTAGAAGCTCTGAGACAGTAAGGTACCTTAGCAGGAGAGCTGTAATAATTAACACGAGCCAGATTGTTATTATTGAGATAGCTTTGTTGCCGTTAACAGTCATTTGTAATTATCAAGAGGCTTTATGTAATTCATGCAAAAATCTCACGTTTGCCTGTCGCTGGAACCTCATGGTTAGTTTGTCTTGGTTTAGAGTGAGTGGTTGAGAGATTGCAACGTTTCAGTTCTACTTGGAATCATGTAGCTGGTTATAATGAACAATCTCTCCTGTCAGAGGAAATCCTTTCCTTTTCTTTTCTGATAACACCAAGGAACATACTGTCCAGTGCAGATTTTTGGATGTGTATATTTATCTTCCTTTTTTCTTTTTTGAAAACAGATGTGCATGGAAAGTGCAGATTTCTTCATTGAACAAGCGAAAAATTTTAGAACTAAAGTTTTGATTAAAATATTCAAAACCAGGTCAACATCTTCCCTGGAAATCAGACAAGAAGAGAAGCTGTTATATGTAAAAACTCAGCCTCCTCCTAGGAAAAAATTAAGGCAGAATTTTTACCATCATGGATAATTCACTCTGTGCTCCTGATGCTCACCATGAACTGGAAATAAGTGAGCTTCTTTGCACATCATTGTAAATTGTACTCCTCAGATGGCTGTTTAACAAAAGGTGTGTCATCTCCTGCAGGTTCCTTAATATACACACAAATTCCTCTGAATAAATTGAAATTAAACTGTGTAATGTGGGCAGTGAATGTCATAAATATACGCTTATAAATACACATCTCTTAGAATATGCAGAATAAATAACTGATGCCAAAACCTTTGTTCAGAGGCAAACGGTGTGAGAACCACGAAATAGGAAGAGCTTGAGCTTCTTGACTGAGAGAGTTTTGCCAATTAATTTTCAAAATAAGATTTGCTGCATTCTGTTTAATGTAAGCTTCTAGAGATGTTCCAAGGTGTCTGCATCTGAATCTGCCTGAGTGGAAACTAAAGCCAAACCACGGTCTGGTTTGCATTTGGGGTGAAATCTCAGGTGCTTGGCAGGCTCTGGTGAAGCTTAACGAGTGGGAGGATGTCTGGAACCAGGAATGCTCATGACCATCTGGTCAGATACAGCCTGGGTGAGGACAGTTCCTCCTGAAGGCTTCATCCTGCCCTGGAGCTGGACTTGTTTGTCCAAAGCTTTGAAGTTAAAATTGTTTGACTTTTTCTCTCAGGTACTGCATCTGAATCGTGTGGTCTGAGCTACAGAACTTGCTTGATGCTATAAATGGGACTTTAGGAGGCTTGTGAAAGTTTTAAACAACTGAGTCTTTAAACTTGATTTCTCTTAGTTAATAGTAGAAGATTTCTTGGCTTTAGATACCGTAACTTCTAAACTCATGCAAAAATCTTACCTCATAAGTGGAAAACTGATTTTAGTTCTGTAAGTTACTAAATATTTCATGTGTCCCTTTCAGAAAACAGATGGAAATCTGTACTTTGGGGCAGATTCCTCCTCTCTAATGCAGATGAGTGACTTGAAGTAATGTAGAATTATCCTTTTTTTTTTTTGGAGGTAGAGGAAATATACTAGTATCTAAGGTTTTATTGTTTTATCTTACCAGGGCCAAATTCTGTGTTGGAAAGAGCTCTTTCTGTTTTTCTTGGCCCAACCTACTACGCACAGATGTCACATTCCTGCTTTTGACCAGACCACAGAACTCAGGATAGCAATTTCTTCCCCATCCCTGCTGGCATCTTCAGGAGGCAGGTTCCTTAGGACTCTGATGTGAGACAGAAATGAAACAGGATTTTTCTGGAGTGGGATGCTTTGTGTTTGAGGAAGTCAAAGATAATCTGTGCCTGAAGAATCAAGAAGTCTTGCATTTTGTATGGGCAGTTGCCATGCAGCTCCCCGATCTGGTGGAGGGCACTCTATAGACTTTGGTGCCTAAGTAATTTACAATTAGTTGAAAACTGTTGTGTTTCATTGCTCACACATGTTCTGTTCAAGAAGAGAGCATAAAATTGATCTGAGGCCCATCCTAAGTCTGAATCTTTGGCTCTGTCTCAAAGAGCAAAGCTCTCTTTCAAAAATGTAACGCTGTGTGTGACGCAGGAGTTGCCATGGAAAAATACATTGAGCCAATCATTCATGATTTATTTATAGCAATTAGAATGCACATCCCAAGATCCAATAGTAACTTTGATTAAAAAAAAAAAAAAAAATCATCCAGACAAAGGATTGAAGCACATAAATTGTTGGGAACACTAGTGAGTCTGTATGGTTAATATATTATTTAAAAAATTGACTGTGTATGTTCCTGGACAGAGCTTTGAAGTATAAGTGCTGCTGATATTTGCTTCTGTATTTCTGCTGCTGATAATGTTGTTGCTGTTGTCCTCTACTTACCATCTGTTCAGTGCCTGTTTAAGGGTATAGTAAATAGCAGTTCAAAGTGGGATTTTTCTTCTAATCATCTCTTTTGGAAAACGTTTGTGTAAAAGTGAATGCTTTGGAGAAATCTGTATCTTGCTGGAAACATGGTGCCCAAGATCCTTAGAGCTGGATACACTTGTCTGTGGTGCTTAAACTACTACAGGCAGTGAATGCCTCCCTCCTGATGGCTTTAAATTGCATTCAGTGAGAAACCTTCTATTCATCTACTTTTATGAGCATCAACCACATTTTTTGATGAACATGAACTGTATTTCAGTGTTGACTTTTTTTAGGTAACTGCCAAAGTATCAAAACTTCTGGTCTCCCACACATGGGGGGATCTCAACATCCAAAACTGTGGCTGCCCCATTCCTGGAAGTGTTCAAGGCCAGCTTGGATGGGGTTCTCAGCAACCTGGTCCAGTGGAAGGTTTCCCTGCCCATGGGGATGATCTTTATGGTCCCTTCCAACCCAACCATTCTATGATATGTGCTTTATTTTGGGGCAATTTTAAAAATCAAACAACCAAAACCACAAGTTTTCAGGTTAAAGTATTTCTATTTCTCTAATGAGTGGGGACTCTTCAGGGTTTTCTTTTTTTTTTTTTCTCTCCAGGTACATGTCTTGTGGATACTTTGACTCTGTTAGCAGCTAAGGAACTTCTCTGGAGTTTATTGCCCTTGTCCTTCTATGATTATGTGGCTTGCTGACTTTCATTTCAATTTGACAGTTTGTGGGGACTGTCAGCTCTCTTTGATGTATGGCTCCCTCAGAGGTTAAATCAATAGTGTTTTAAGTATATCTTTTGCTTTCCACGAGGCCAGTGCTGGAGGAATTATTGTAATTTTTCAGCTTTCATATTTTGCATTGAAAATGTAATGTCAAGGAACAAAATCTACCTCAACAAAAATTTGAAAGCAACTATTGCATAGCTGGTTTTAATTGCCCTGGAGTCGATACGAGGAGTAAAAAACCTGAGGCTTCACTGCTGTGGAGCCGGGTAGGCAAGAGGTTTTTCTGATTATGCTTGTGCCTGTCTCATTCTGCACCGGTTCCATGAATCAGTGGACTCCTGGTGGGAAAGGCTGCCAAGCAGCTGCTGCAGCACCTGGGCTCCTGCTCCCGGGCTTGTAATCAGTGAGGATTCCTGAGAGAGGCTCCTTCCAGGGAACATGCCTTCATCTGCTCCCAACTGCATCCTTCACTTGGTGCAGCTCCTCCTTCCAGAGGGCTCTGCTGCCAGTGTGCAAGGGGTGAGGTACAATAGGGAACGAGAGAAGGGTCAGGAGACAGAGGTTTGGGTAGGGTGCCTGGGATTGTCAGGAAGCCCTTCCACAAAAGAAAGAGGCTGTGAGAACTATGCTGGCCACACAAGCAGCATGAGACAGTGGCTTTGAGGCTTGTGTGTCCTTGGGGATCTGGTCTGAGCTGCTGGTTAGGGCCATGCAATGCACTCATCGGGCTGAGGATTTCATCCCTCAGCTGCCTCCACATCCTTCCTTGATTTGGCCACAGGCTAATAAACAGCTGCTCCCCAGTGGGTTTTGCTGTGTCACTTTGTGTGCCACAGACTGTATCTCGCTTGCGTGGGGGTTTCTCTGGCATGAGCAATAATTTTACAGCCACAGAGAGATTTAAACTAATTGTGGGGTCCTTCTGGAAGTAGCAAAAGAGAGCTGTGTCTGTTGAGAGAACAGAACATCAGCAGTGCTGAAGCTGAGTAGAAGTTATACCCGATATCCTGTCTGCAAAACCACAGCTCTGAAGCTTCGCAGAGAAACAAGCTGACAACCAAGAGACTGTTCTTCCTGCTTTGCTGCTGGGAATTACAACTACAGTTGATTGGAAGCTTCCTTTGTCGGCAGATTGCAAGTGTGGCAAACCCTCTCCCATCTTTATTAGTGCAGCTTTCACCTCCAGTAATGTAGAGAAATGCCTGGGGTTGGGTGACATTTGGAGCTGGGATTCATCAGATTCAGCTTGTAGACACCTGCACTTCGAGCTGACTTGTTGTCGAGGCTCCCTTCAAAGCTGATGGAGAGAAATGGATATATTTAAAAAGTGATTTATTTCATACCGTGACAGCTATCCAAAATCAGTCAGACATATTGAACCTTAGAAGTTTCTCTTCCTTCACTGGTGAGAAAGGAATCTGGACAAATAACTTTTTCTTTGAACATTTTGTTCAGTTAAAGCCGAACCTTGCAAGTTGTGTTATTTTATAAGCAGTATTTCAGTCAAAGGAGGCTAATATCTAACAGTGGATAAGCTGTTCTCTGCTTGCTGCTGTTGTGACAAAATTTGCTGGCCACAGATTCTTGCCCTGAGTGAATTGCCCTTAACCTTTCTAGTGATACAGACACATGGACGAACCTGTGAATATTTGCAGGGATCAGCTGGATCGCTACTCAACTATATTTTCCTAGACAAAAGCTGACAGGTTTTTTTTAATTTTTCTGCCCTAGAGTAAACATTTTCCAAGGTGTAGCTGTCAGCTGCCTGCTACAGCTGAAGAAACAAGAAATGCACTGACCCAGCCGTAGCACAGGGCTCACCTGTGTGCCCAAAGGCTCTGTCTCCACATCACCTCTGAGACTATCTGCAACCTCCATCCCTCCTTTTTTTTTTTAAGGTCTGTTTTCTTAGGTTTTTTCATGTGTCTTTCTAGTCATACTTTTTATGCTCAGCTTTAAAACTTCTCAAACCAAGCATAAATAGCTGGGCTGTGGGTCCCATCATGTGAGAGGATGTTCTTGTTCTGAGGCACGTGGACATTGCAGTGTCACTTGCTTGTCCTAGAGAGGGCACAGCACAGTGCTGCAGCCAACATCTCAGAGGTGGTTGTGCTTCTCTGCTGGTCATGGGCAGAAGCAGAAAAATGCAAACCTAAATTACGTTCCTATGCCGGCAAAATCGAGAGAGCTCAGACGTTTACCCTGGTGTAAATGGCAATTTAAATTGCCCTGCAGCCACACAGAGCTGAGAGATGTGTGATGGAGAGGGACTGTTCATTTCCTGGCTGGATTAGCAAGATGCTGGTCAGCACTAGGGATGTACCTGTCCCAGGGGATGCCTTGGTGTCCAGTGAGTGATGGCTGAAGAGAGCTTCTTTCCCTATGTGACAGCAGTCAGGCTTGTGCCCTCTGAATCTCCCCTAAACTCATTTGTTCCTTCCCTGCAAGACTAACTCTCCTCAAGGAGGTGAGACTGATGTAATTCTGTCTGTCCCAAATCAGTTTCTACTCATGGGACCTGGAACAGGAAAGCAGTTTCTGAAAATGAAGCCAAACGTGTGCTCAGTAGTGCCCCTCAATGTACACTTCCCCCCTGAACGTGTTCTCTGAAAATTACTGGGATAGGGTGGTGAAGGCACTTTTACTTTGCGTGGGAGGACTGTGCATGAGAAAAGCAAACATGTTAATATTTCATGAAGGGTTCATCTCCTAATGGCAGGAGGGTTTCCAAACCTGAGGCTATCACAGGGGTGCCGGTGTTGATGAGAACTAGCAGATTTATGATCTTCCTCCCCTCGCTGGCAAACAGGGAATCGTCAGAAACGAAGGCAAAAGGCTTGCAAAAGCTGATGTGGGAGGCAGAAATAAAGCTGTTGAGGAACTGAGCTCATCCACCTTTGTGGATGCTGTGAGGTCTCTCTAGAGAGCTGTGGCTAAACAGGGATGGACAGACGCCAACCTCACATCCTCCATGGCTGCGCATGGAACACGCTCTTGTTGGCACCCACACCAACAGTTTACATTCAAACCAGTAACGTGATTCTGTCTGTAATTCTGATGTTCCCATAGCAGTTAGGAGACAGCCAGGATAGGCCTAATTTGATATGTTCTTGGAAGTATTACAGACCCCAGTGTTCACCTCTCCTGGCAGCAGTGCAGTGTCTGGCCACTGCCACATTCCCAGGCAGCTGCCAGGAGCTTTGGCAGGGTTCAGCTGCCCATTGTGGATTGAGGGTTTTCTGCCCTTGTGCTGTGAAGTGCTGCTGACTCTGTGCCTGCTGTCTGTCGTGGCTGTGCCAGTCTGCAGAGGTGGGCACATTTCCTTAGGTCATGATTCTTTGGTATTGGACTTTTTTCTTCAGTGCTGGAGTGAACTGTGACTTTTATTTATGGGATTGTAATCTTTGCACAGTTACCAGTGCACAAAATTTGGAAACATACTCTGTTGGACAATTCCCTTCTCACTTGCTTCTCACTGCCTGAAGCCATCCCAAATCCTCCCCAGTGTCTGCTCTTAAACACTTCTCCATCAGAAAGTGCCTGCTTCCTCCTCTTCTCTTTCTTCAGCTGGAGGCATCTGACTTCACCTCATTCCTCCATCTTACCAGATTGTAACTGGGCTTGGGTTGAAAACAAATTTGGGGAAAAGTTTAGTTGAGCCTGGCCCAAGGGTTGAATTAATTTTGGAACATGCAGTGCTGTGGAACCTAGAACAGCAGCAATGAATGCCACTTGCACTGTGACCAGGAGGAGAAACTAAAAGGCTCCAGCAAAAGAGCTGTCGCCCCAACGTGTGTATTCCTCAAAATCACTGAGGGCAGACCAGTGTCCTGCTCAGTTTGATGTTTTCTCAAACTGGCAACTTCTTGCTATTTTTAAACAGTACCAGCATTTCAGGATGGTGTGAGTCTACGAGCTTGTCTGTATAAATTAAGATATCAAACAGCTCAAATATCTCTTCTAAGCTCACATAGGTTTGAGTTAAAAGATAAAAAGCTGGAAATAAACCCAGAGGGTTATTTTGTTTGTTTATTCAACAGTAGCCCTTGCATCTCGGTTTACAACTCAGATTTCTATTCCATTCCATACAAATCCCCAAGGCTGGCAGGAGTGTCAATCTGCTAGAGAGTAGGAAGGCTGTAAAAAGGGATCTGGACAGGCTGGATCAATGGAGCGAGGCCAGTTGTTTGAGATTCAACAAGACCAGGTGCCAGGTCCTGCATTTGGATCACTACAACACCATGTACCACTACAGGCTGTGGGAAGAGTGCTCAGTTTCTGCCAGGAGAGGTTTAGATTGGATATCAGGAAGAATTTCTTCACAGAAGGGGTGTCAAGCACTGGCACAGGCTGCCCAGGGCAGTGGTGGAGTCACCTCCCCTGGAGGTATTTAAAGTAGTGTAGATGTGGCACTTGAGGACCTGGTTAAGTGGTGGCCTTAGCAGTGCTGAGTCAACTGCTGATGATCTTAAAGGTCTTTTCCTACCCAAATGATTCTAAGATTTGGTAAGAAGAGAATCTGTTCTAGAAGAAGTCTTTCCTTCTAAAACTGCCTACTGGGTAGGCTATGTATGATACTTCCTTCCAAGGCAGGAGAATAAATATTCCCATATGCTATTAAAAAACCCCTCAGCATTTGCTAGGTCACCCCAAAACCTATCCCAATTCTGGATGTAAAACTGTGTAAGTTTCACTCTTAAAACCTGAAATTTTAAGTAATCTCTAGGCTTGTAAAGTGTACAAAAGAGTGAGTGAAACCTGTGCAGTCTCTGAGCCACTTCTTTTTTTGGTTGGTGAGACAACCTCTCTGTTAGGAACCAATATTGACTAGTGGGAATGTGAATGTACACCTGGAGAATCCCTGAGAGCCAGAACTTTGGCAAGTTCACGTCACGAACAGTGTAAACTGCAAGCTTGAGCGCTGCTCTCTGCTGGAGCATTAACTCCTCCTCCCAGATGCTGTTTGTGGGGCTGCCAGGCCGAGTCACCAGCTGATGTATGGAGCAGGAGGGTACAATGCACATCTGACCTCTCCTGGTGCTGCAAACTGGAGAAGGAAACCTGTGTGCAAGCATAAATTCCTTTGTGCTGCTTTACCACACAGGGAGTGAGGGGGAAGGCTCGTTACCAGACACGGATAGATGCTAAACTTGATGAAGTGGATCAATTACTGCTGTGACATGACACAAAAAGAGCATTTCTGCCTCAGATCCTCTGTGGACTAAGCTGGCTGCAGAAAGGCAGTTTGTAAATTCTTGTGGCTGCTTCCTGTAACCCTCTCACTAGGTGATGCAGCACGGGGAAAAGCGGGGAGATGCCCGAAGTTGTTCTCTGGAAGGTCTTAGGGGTCTTCTCTTTGTGGGAGGATGGTGGAGGATGGAAGAGGTGCTGGGGTTTGAAATCATAACCTGAATCCTGGGTAGTTCGGGGCTTTTGATTAATCTGGGAGGTGATAAGAAGAGCAGTAATGTGGGTGGCATTGAAACTGAGGACAGATGGTTTAGATTTGGTGACACTGAGAAGCTGACCTGCACCTAAACTTTTTGTGTCAGGTTTTTGCTCACAAAACAGGCATAATGATACTTGTTTTGCTCTTGCTCACCTTTCACTTACCTTTATTTTAAAAGTTATGTGTTAAAAATACCTCATATACGAATTTCCACTTAGCATAACGGAACATGCATTGCAGTTGTATTTCTTATTGGTGCTGCAAGTACCAGGAGCTCATTGCTCGCAAAACCATTTTATTTTACGTTTCCATAACGATATAGAAAAATCAATGAACTTCTAATTAAGACTTAAAAAGAAATGTAGGCTAGTACTTTAATCCTAGATCAACTTGCTTTTATTTCATAACAGCATAAAAATTTATCTGCTAAGAGCATTATTAACTACTTCAGCTTTTGGATACCCAGATATAACATTTTGGAAGAAGTGCAGTTAAATGATTTATTTCACATCCATCCTGAAACACCCTACTTAATAATAATACTAAGGGAGAGGGCTTGAAAATGCTGTGTTTGTAGTGGAGGAGGGAAAAAAGGCCCTAGATACAAAAGACATTTCCTGCATCTGAAGTTCTCTTCTCTGTGGAAATCTAAGTAGCAGATACTATTGGCGTGATGTTTTCTTCAGGAATGTTGTGAATATTTGTGCAAGATCAAACAAACAGCAAAAGAGCACTTTTTTAGTTGTTTAGTTTTCAGAAGAAAAAGCAGAGCCATATCCAGTGAATATGGACTGGTGACAGACAAAGCTCACTGCTGCTGGTGTTTAGCCTGGGAAGTTCTGTTACTGAAACCATGCCTTTGAGAACAGAAACTTATTGAATGCTGTTTTCCCTCCAGATGCCCTCCCATATCCTGTCTTCTGGCTGGGGAAAAAATGAGCATCCACAAGAGGTGGAAACCAGAGGATGGCACTTCTAAGTCCTTATGCAAGGCCTGCTCTGTCCAGTGATCAGACACGGAAACGCTTGGCAGCAATGGGATGTAAAGGTTTTGCTCTGAGTTTTAGGTGCCGTATTTTTAAGCCCGATAAGGTTATTTGCAGCTCTGCATTTGGTGTTATTTCTACGCTTTGCAATTGTTTTCCAATTGTGTTTTTGAGAGCTGCACTTGGTACTGTGGAGGAGAGGTAAATTGTAGTGCTTGGATCCCACAGACAGACAATGCCTGAAATCACAAAACATTTCATTGTTTCCCCTTATTCCTGGTTAGGCTTTGTTTTAGCAGATTAATTCCAGCTACAGAGAGGGGCAGACTGTTTATTTGAAAAGCCAGGAGGTTATCACAGTGAAAGCAAAGGCAGAGCTTCGTGCTGAAACAGAAACAGTGAGACTTGCAGTGCCCTCTTAGCTCATGTTAACACAGCTGGGCCCTACAAAAAAAGCATCCTGCCTCCTGACAGAACTTGGATGTGAGGTAACCAGAACCCCTCTAGGGACTCTGCTACAGTTGTGTCCATGTGAGTGTGTTATTCCTGACATGAAATGAGACTGTAGTAGAGCATCCTCTGGGAACTGGTGCCTTCCAGTGAACATTTTGGCTGTGCCTTGGCATTTGTGCTGCCAAGAGGAGGGAGAATGGCTTTAATGTTCACAGCAGACTGTGCCAGTGATAGCCTGTTGCAGCCAGGCTGCCTGTTTTTCTCTGTCCTGGCACTTTCTGGGGTCTTTAGTGGCTTTTTCAAGGTAAATTCTCTGCCTTTCCCCACTCCTGCCTGCATGTTTCATCTGTGAATACTGCATGTTTCAGCTCTGATGTTCTGTTTCACTGACTTACAGCCAGAGTAGTAATTGATCGTGGGAGACAGGAGCAATTTTAATTTTTATTCAGCCTGCTGATGGAATACTACAAAGCAGCTTATGAGCCCAGGTAGACCCAAAATACCTTTCTTTGACAAAAGGCACCCATCAAGCTACTTGCTTATGCTAGAGGAGGTCACTGTAGTCTGCAAACACCACCAGCAAATAGCAGGATCAGTGGCTGGAAACAGCTTGTGGAAAGGACTTTGGGCACATAATTTCTTCAGACTGCTTTGTAAGGGAGGGTGACCTTTAAAACCCAGCCCTAAATTTCCCCCTCAAGGGCTTGAGGTCATCGATGTAGTAGGTAAGTTAAAGTGCCTGGTCAGTGAGGGAGGTACCCGAGCCCACATTCCCACATCCTCTGTATCTGACTAGGAAAGGAGTCAGAAACTTTAAAATGGAAAACCAAGGAAAGAGGAGGAGGTTGGCTGAGCTGGGCCAAAGGCCTGTCTAGCTTGCCATCCTGCCTCTGGCAGCAGGTGCTCAGGGGCAAGTTGTTCTGTCCCTTAACCACCAATGATGTCTTCATTTTTAGTAGTCCATGGTGGATTTTCCTCCCATTAAATTTTCTAGCAGCTCCTTGAATTCTGTGCCTCCTTCTGGTGTCTATAGCTCCTGTGGCAGAGCATCAAACACCTTAATTTGGAGCTGTTCTGAGAACTGCTTCCATTAATTTCCTTGCCTGATGCCAGCAAGGTTCTTGTGATGGCCTTTGGCTCTTGGACTGAGAGCAGGGGTGAGCAGTGTTTGTCTTCTCTGTGCTTCTTGTAGTCCTACAGAATGGTGTCTAAAGCAAAGCACATCCCCCTCCTTAGTGTTTCCAAATACCTCACAGCCCTCGGGAAGGTTGGGGTTTCACCCTGGGCTGCACAGAGATGCCAGTCACAGTTCAGGAGCCAGAATGCTGAATAAAGTGTGAGTGTCAGTAGGCACAAAAGCATTCTCCTTCTGTACCTGTAGCACATTTAAACAGGTCTGTGTAATTAGAACTGGAGCCTGGGAGGTCTCACCTTTGCTTTCCTTACCTCTCCTGCCAAAGAGAAACTTACACCTGTTTCTTCAAAATTGAATGAAAGGGAAATACAGAGTCAAAGGGGTATTTTGTGATGGGCTTCTTCCTGACTTAAGGTGAAATTATTCCTGTTTGTGCAGAAGGATTAAACACCCATTTTTCAAGTCACGAATTAGTCTGTGGCTTCAGAAGGAAGTCTGGGCACTGGTGGAACAGAGGAAGATCTCTGGATTTGGGTCTGTGCCATAGTTCATGTCAGGTTTTATCTTACACAGTTTACTCTGCCTGCACACCTTGCTGCCTTCTGGGTGGCATCAGAACTGAGAAAACATCAGAGATCCACAGCAGGCAGAGAACCAGCTTCCTCCTCATTTAGATGGTGATCTAGCAGTGGAGAAGCTCTGGATTTTAGAATGGTCCTGTGACAAGGTTTCACCCATCTGGACAAGAGCTGTGCACAGTGTGATGAGAATACCTCTGTCTTCCAGAAGCTGAATTTTCTTCCTGTGATCATCTCCAAATACAGCGATGGCTCAAATGGATGCAGGGTGATTTTTATGGATTGCACTCTGTGTATTTCTGGGTGGATAAAGTATCACAGGTAAAGACCAAAAATAGTAACAAAAGGAAGGAACTGACTTCCAGTGGAAGCATGAATAGGTAGGTGGATGGATGGATGGATGGATGGATGGATGGATGGATAACTTCCCCCTCGCTCCTTGTGACTACACCCTCAGGCCTTTTGTCCTACAGAAACAGCAGGTGAAGTTTTTCATATTTTAGGAAATATTTCTGATGTTCCCCAAAATCAGTGTGTCCCTCCCAGTTTCCTGATGTCCAATAAGAATGGAGCTCACATTAAGGCAGTACTGTTTTGGAATCTTTCCTTTCTGTTACTGAAACGTGTAATTATTAAAACTGTGGGACTCAACATGTTTTGAGATATTGCACTCCTGTGACAAATCAACTGAGGGGCTCAAAACTTTTGGAGGAATTGTGTATGTACACACACTGCCAAGTGGCATCTGTTGTGCAAGTTTAATTCTGTTTGGAAATGAAGGCAAGAACGGCAACGGTGACAGAAAGATGTTTTTCTTCCAAAAGAGATTGAATGAAGTTTGAATTTGAAATAGGAAAATTAAGTCTCTGCTGGACTAAAGGAGACATTGCTGTCAAAAGCACAAGCTTTGGGACCATGTCTAGAGAAAAATTGGCAGTTTTTGTGAATCCCTGGTTTGTGTTAACAAAGCCAGTCTATTATAGTTGGATTGAACTCCTTTACAAGATGTGCTTTGTGGATGATAAAAAACTCCTTGAGAGCAGAGAAGGAACAGCACAGGATCCTGGTCCACGCACAAGCAGACAATGTGAGTGCTCCTGTATTCTTAAATTGATTTTCTGGCAAGCAAAGAGTAAAATGATTTGGGTTTTTTTATTAGAAAGCTATTGAATCATAAAAACAGTCGTGCGCTGCATTTAGAGGTGTAATAAGTTTAAATTCTGTAGGTGAGAAATTTCCTCCCCTCTTGTTATCTGACACGTCTGGTGATAACCTCTAGGTCTGTGCTGTCTGTGTCAGTGCAGGATGATGAAATCAGATACTGAACAGCCTGGATCTGCTGTTATTAGAACTGATACAACACAGAGTCTGTAAGTAACACAAAGCTCCCATTTGACCTCCAAAGGGAGAGGATCAGATTTAGGAAGGAATACAATGCTCTGCAAACAGGTCCCTTGCGGGGTTGGGGAGGGGGTGAAGTGGATTCACCTATTATGTTTTCTGAGCATGGGAGGATCTGGGCTTAAATTCAGCTTCGAAAATCGAAGATTAGAGTTTTACCAGAGAGCTGCTCAGGATCTGATGTGAGCTCACAATAGGCACCTTGGTTCACTCATTGCCTTAATGCAGGAATTGTATAATATTTAAGCCACTTTATATGGCTCACATAATAGCAACCACCATGTTAATAATAAACTCCCTCTGGAATCTGCCAAACAAAAATGCTATATTTTTTGTAGAAACTTTCTGTATTAAAAATGATGGTTTTTACATCTGAAAAGCAGTTTGAGAGGACTGCTGTCTCCAGCTCTGCTTTAGAGTGCTGGATACAAAGCTTTTTAAAAAATTTATAGTCCACTTTGACTTGACTACACTTCTGGAATGGCCTTTCTGGCATGCCTCAGCATGGGATTGACAGAAGTAAAAACATCCTTTTTTTTATTCCCCACAGATTTCAAATGCCTCAGACCTGCTGATTGCAGCACAGCCTGCACAGCAGACATTTTTTCTGCGTGTTGCTCCTGTGCAAGGTTTAAATTTGAAGTGCAAAGTGCAGACAGTAGCTTACACAGGCACAAAGAGCAGAAGCTTGGCCCGGTTTCTCTGCTGTGGTGGGCAGGTATATTTGTGTTTGATTTAACTGGTTCTCAGTAGCAGTCCTGACAGGCCAACAGTGGAAAAAACATGGTTCAGCAAGTGCAGTGAGCTTTGCTTTGCTGTCTGCATCGTGCTCCTGCCCAGAGGGTCCCTGAGAGTCAGCAGTGGTGGCACTAAGGACATGCCAGGTGCTGCTGGGAGGAGCTGCAGCTCCTGGAGCAAGCCAGAGTTATGTAGGGAGAGCCAATGCATAGGTGGCTTCAGGAGAAGGGGAAGAGCAATGAAACTGGGCTCTACTTGGAGCACCCAAAGAGACGTGTCCGGCCACAAACCTAACTCCAGAGTCCTTGGGGTACTCTGCATTCCGCTGCCTTAGCTTTGTGTCTGGAATTGCAGCTTGTCTCCCACTGGCAGTCGTGCATGGTTATCATCATGTGGGCTGCTCTGCACAGTTTGAGGAGCAGAAGGAGTGGTGCTGCCAGTGGAGGTGCACCACAGACCTTTGGGTTAACCTGCCTCAAAGATTTTTCTCCTGCAAGATGGCTCAGTTCTGCCAACCACTCAGCTGGAGTCCTGCCTTGTCTCTGTGCACATTACCTGCCCCAAGAGGCAGAGGGGACTACAGCTTGTTTAGGAGCTTCCCTGGGTCAGCTGAAAGCCCTCCAGCAAACCTTGGGGATGTATGTGCTGCTGTCCAAGGAGCCTGGGCTGCCCCACTTCTGTAAGCCCTACACAGAAAGCAGGTTGCTGAAGGACTCTCTTCCACTACTCTCTGCGTGGCTGATCCAGAAAAGGGCGGTTTTGTCGAGACTTGAGTATTTCTGCAGCAAGGGGTGCGTGTGCTTGTGTGTGTGTGAGGAATAAAAAAAGAAACATCAGCGCGTTCTGACGGAGTCGTGTCCCCGCGTAGCTTAACGACAGACACCCACCCATTTCACAGGGGTCAGGATTTCAGGATCCTGCGTGCGGGGGATCTGTCAGTAATGCTATCCTCGTTATAGCAATAGCTGAACTCCTGTTAGCATAGCAGGCTACGGGGAGCTGCCAGTTAGCAGCTCTGTCACTTGCGCTCCCTTCATGTGAGTGTTTGCGTTTGATTGCTATCTTGGTTAGCCAAGAAGGCTTTGCGTCCCTGGAATGTCCCTGGAGTTATCTTAGTGCTAAATGAAAACAACGGAAGAGTCTCTCAAACTGGACAGTTGAAGTCTCACATCCTTGTCTTGTGTCCTGTCTCACATGAAGATCACATCACCTCAGTCGCCTCTCCTTCTCTTCCCTCTCCTCATGGACTCTCTAGGCACAGAGCCACTCCTGACTCTCAAACTGAAATTCAACCCTTTCCAGGCTTGACTCTGCATTAGGAAGAAGTCTTCTGGGGTCTAGTCCAGGAGAGGAAAATAAGCATGGCCTTAGAAATTGGTATTGTGACCCTTGGGAAGGAAAGAACAAGATGGCAACAACCATTTAACACTGACTTCATACCCAATGAATTGAAACTCTAGAGCTGTCAAGACCCTCTGGACACTTGACTTCGCTCGAATCATTTTCTGAAGATGTCTGTTCAAGCAAACCTCTACAGAGGATGACTTCACCTGTGCACAGGTGCTCTTTTATCACTGTACTCTTCAGGGCTTAGTTGGCTTTATTCCTTCTGGGACCTTCTTTCGCTTGGTGCTATACAGACAAAATTCCCCCTCTCAGAGTTATCAGTAGGAGCTGGATCTAGTTCTAGAACAGTTCATCCTCCAAACAAATAGAAAATAAAACATTTCTGAAGCACTGCATCCACTGTGGAAGCCTTAATTCCTTCAGCACTGGCTCTCTAACTAATGTCTGCATCCCTGTTGTGGTCAGCTGAAGTTCAGAGCTGTCAGTGAAAACAACAAAATCTCTCATGTTTCTCAAATACCTGATCCTTGTACTTCCTTCACAGCCTGTTTTAAATACAATGCTGATTTCCTGAGAAAATTTGCATCTATTCTCTTACTTTCTGGCCAAGGTCTTGATAAACTTCCAGATAAAGTGATGCATGTTGGAACTCAAAGCTGTTTTCTTTCCTGCTTACAGGGATCTCTTGACTAAGCTGTTCTGGCACTGCAAGCTTGACACGGACTGTGTCTTTTCATTCTTCACACCTGTGCAACTTCTGACATGGGTAAAATGCTCCCTATTTTACAGCTTCAAAGTGTTGCCAATAAAAAGGTTGTGATTCAAGCTAGAAATAGCAGTTTGAAAACTTGCATTTCTTCAGTTGAAAAGATAATGCTGTATCTGTTGCGAATGCTCTTCTGCTCTATAAATCTGTTTTAAAACCCGGAAAAACTGGAAAAGCTTTTCAGATGGTGCTTCTTGGAAGACAAAACGTAACCTATGCAGGATCCATGTTCTTATTTCTGCATTTCCTGTGTTCTTTTAAAGGACTTCGTATACATAGCAATGCCCCACTGTCGCTACATTTACCAAACATTGTGCAAGTGCTGCAAAGGTTCCTCACCTCCTATCAAAGCTTTAGATCTGTGCTCTAAAGTCACCCTTTCTAGACTCATACAGGCCATTTCCAGTTAAAACCCCTTCCATGTTCTTTCAGTTGGGCATCTGTCTGCACCTTGGATCCAGAGAACACTTCAGATTTCCCACACCCTGGAGACGTCTCCATTGGCTGTGAGTGTATTCAGGGTTCTCCCTGATCATCCTTTGTGATATGCAAAAGATACACAAATGGTAGGCACTGATAGCTATGTTTTAACCACAGTAGTGTTGAAACTTGGGAGCACATGGCTTTTCTTCTTATGGAGAAGAAACCAAAATCTGATATTCCAGTCGTAGCTTTGGCTTCATGTGGGAAATCCGTGAATATGTGAAATATGTGAAGATGGTTTCTTGAAATTTCATAAGGTTAATCTTACTCACTGGAGGTTAGGGTTTGTACTTTAAAACTGGCAAAATATTAGATGAACAAACTATAGCTGATTCCCTCAGGAAAGGGATGGTTCACAGGGAGAAACAAGAAGTTGTTCATAGCTTATTATTTTACCCAAAAATTTTTAAGAGGTAAAGAAAAGCAGGGGCTTAACATTGGTATGACATGGAATACGTGGCAAAAGTAAGTCCCCCTTGATGTGGCTAATGTCTGATAAATTAATTAATGTCAGATTGAGCAATTAGGGAACAGAATAAGAGAGAATATGAAATGACAGGTCTGGGATTCAGGCATTTTTTCCAAAGGACTAGCTCGTTTAATGTGGGATCTTTTTAGACTACATGAAGGATCTTGGTAATATACAAGATATTGTGCAATATTTTTAAATTATGGAATATTGCTGCAATTAAGTAAACATATTTTAATATTACTGTGACACAAACTAATGCACTTATCCTAACCAATTGATTACTCCACATGTGTCAGATTATGTGCAAAATACATCGTTAATAAGTAAACACGAAGATGAAAAGGGGATTTTGGAGCTATTTCTAAAGATGATGCAGGCATCTTGCCTGCTGCTAATCATGTTTCTAACACAATGGGGTTTAGGCTGGAGTTAGTTTAAACCAGTTCTTGTGAGGCTTGATTAACTCTGTTTGTTTGGTTTATGTGAACACACTTCTCTAACAGCTTTGGTCCTATTTAACAGGCAAGAGGTTATCAGGCTGAGAAATAAGCTAATAAACTGAAGAAATAATTAGATCTTTCTAAGCAGACAGATGGCAGGGTCATGTCCTTTGATACCAAGAATGCCAACAAGCTTCTCTATTTTTACAATTAGACTGTTTCATCTGATAATTAAAAAAAAAATACAAAACCAAACCTAAGAACAGTAACTAAAAAACCCGAAACAAAACAGATCATGGTATAAATCTTGGGTTTTTTCTTCTATAGGCAATTTTTACTGTATCAACATTTTTACCATGATGTAAAGCCTGATAAAGCTGTTAGTAGGATCCTAAGTACCAAGCCAGACAGAATACTGGCATGCTGTTAAAAAGGGGGAAAAAATAAAAGTTCAGGGTTATGAAAGCTTCCTTCAAAAGCTAAGCTGTTTAAGCTCGTTGTTTTTAGGAACTAGGTCTGGTGTTGGAAGGCAAGGAGGAGAATATGGACTGGTTGAGAAAACGTGCAAGCCACTAGAATAGCAGCAGAAAGACATTTGCATTTGTGCTGGATTTGGGTGTGCCGAGTTCGTGAGAGGACATGGGCTGGGAGGGGGCCACAGAAAAGTCCAGAGACAGCACTGCCTGTAGAGGAGGGGACAGGAAGGGTCCTGGCCGCCTCAGTGTGATCGCAATTGAGTACAAGGCGGGCTGGAAAAGTCTCAGCAGTACCAAAGAAGTGTTACCAATTTGCTTATTGCTAGATGGGGAAAGGTAATATTTTAGTATTCTAAACAGGATATCGGCCATTTTCTTTTAAGTCATAGAATCATAGAACAGTTTGGGTTGGAAGGGGCCTTAAAGACCTTCTTGTTCCAACCCCCTACCATGGGAAGAGACACCTTCCTCCACACCAGGTTGCTCTAAGCCCCATCCAACCTGGCCTGGAACACAGTGATGGGGCATTCACAGCTTTTCTGTGCAACCTCTTCCAGTACTTCACCACCCTCACAGTAACAAATTTCTTCCTAATCTCTAGTCTAACCTTGCCCTCTTTGAGCTTGAAGCTGTTCTCCCTCATCCTATCACTGCATGCGCTTGCCAAAAGTTCTTGTATCCCCTCTAGGTACTGGCACGTGCTCTAAGGTCTCCCCAGAGACTTATTTTATCCAGAAAAAAACATTTTAAAAGGTCCAAAAGTGTTGCATCCCAAAGTGAAGGTTAAAACAGTGGTACTTACTTCACAGAGACCTCCTGGTTCAGAAGGGAGTAAAAGGCTGCCACTGAGAAAGAAACATAGGAATGTTTAATTCTTCATAGATGCTATTCACAGCCATAAGAAACTATATTTAGGAGACTTCAAGCTCTTACAGACATGCCATAATATGATTATAGAGCTTTATGTACCAAACTGCACCTATTTACAGTCTTTGCCATGCTTTGTTCCCGACATAGTAGTAAATTTCTGTTTGTAGAACAGTTTATCAAACCTTTCAATCACTAAAATAATTCCCTACTTGCTTCAGTAAAGTTCTATAATGACTATAAAGAAGAAAAAAATAGAAAAAAATCTTTCCTTTCTTAAAATAACTTGGAGTGTAGGAGAAGGCTTTGAGTTCAGTATTGCAGTCCCTGCTCTCTGCCTTACTTTCACTGATTCTGCTATTGACTGCATGTAATGGATTCACTTGACACTTTATCCAAATAGATTCAAACAGCAGACTGGCTCAAGAGTCAGTCTTTTGTTTTACCAGGAATTCTATTATTGGATCTCTCAGTCTACTTATGAAATATGGGACTTTTATATTTTTAATTGCTTTGGTCACTTCTGTTCTGTGGAAAATGAGAATACCAATGGGTTTCATCCAGTTTATCACAATGCCTCTTTCCATACCAGGTTTTGAAATAATGTAAGTAACTTTGGAGGGTTGTGGGTCACTGCAAAGTCTATTCCCTTTCTGGCAGGTGGTCTTTTTCAGCTTAATTCAGAGCTGATGGTAAGAGATGTGATCTTCTGAGGCTACATCAGGACATCTGAGCTAGGCCTGTCTCTTTCTCTCTACAGGCATCTGTTTCTCTTCACTGACTATGGATGAAGCTTGGGAACCTTTTCTCCGTGTGCTGACATGAGCCTTTGAATAACTGCTGAAGACTTCATAACTTTTTTCTCCTAATGAGGTCCATTAGTGCAATTTAAATCTCATTAAGCTAATTGTAGTCTGTTAGACTACACGTCTCTGAAAATATGTTTTAAAAACATGAGGGATGTTTAACTCATCAGTGTGTTACATGAAGTACTCAATTAATATTCGAGTAAATTTCCCTTGCAGTTATGCTTGTATCTGGAGCAGTTGGGCTGAGGGGATATTCACCATAAAACATCAGCAAAGTATTGTGAAGTAATTGCCCTTTTCTATCAAATATAGCAGAGTTCTTTCAAGAAAATGAACACTTTATAGTGATGGAAAGATGAAATAATGTTCTTGGAATATATTCATTCAGGAGATGGGTCTATATATCCAAGTTTTGCCTTCTGTCACAATACAAACTGAAGGACCCAGGTGCACTGAGATGAATGCTGCTGCCTACCTGCGAAGGAGTGCTTTTCATTTCCATAAGACTGAATTTCTTTAAGAGGTCTCCCAAAGCAGAGGCATCCCAAATCCCTGCTCAGCCTAGGAAAAATCTTGGCTACCATCTAAAGCTATAAGACAGAAATAGAAGCATCAGCTCTCCTGCGTTAGAAAGCTCCTTGACACATTCGTGTTACGGCAAAAACTTCTCAGATCTTTGTTTCCCCAAAGACATGTCAGGCTTGAGCCCTGAATGAGTTCCTGCTGGGAAAGGTTGGATTTGCTCCCTGCAGGCAGTCAGACGTGGTTCAGGACCTGTTTCTCACACCAGGGAAGGAAGTGGGGCCCTTCCAGAGATTTTTGCCAGCAATATGCTGGGTTTGGCAGGGCACCCCCTGTTGTTCTTGGGGAATGAAGCAAGCTCTCAGGCACTCAGATCTTATTTCATGCAGCTTTTTGTAGGTCAGAGCTTACGTGATTCTGACTGGGAGTGTACTGGGGCTGTGTGTTCACAGCCTTCACCTGGTGAGGAACCGGCTTCTTCCTTCACCACCTTCTTCTTCTGGTGTGTGTTTGTGGTCTGGCCCGTGGGGATCAATACAAAAAACCAGTGTCCTCTAGACAGGGCAGTGGCTGGAGATCAGGTTAACAGGAGACACAAATAAGAATTGGTGGGATTTTTTTTTTCCTCAATTAAAAGCAGAAAGTCTTCAGTTTTTCATGTTTAAGTTACCACTTCCCCATCCCAGCTCACCTGCATTGACCCTAGAACCTCCACAAACACTCACAGGGAACTCAGACATTAGAAACTTAACTTCTTTCTTCCTTTCTTTCCTCCATGTTTTTGTAGTCCCTTGACTTTCCAGATCCAAATCCTGGTCAATGGTACAAATCCTCCTTGAGCTTGTACCCTGCTGGGCTAGTGTAATGAATGGAGGTGGTGAGTTACGGGGAAGCATTTTGACATCTGAGAAAGAGCTGTGAGAGAAGGCTGTGCTAATTAGTAAAACTTGTCATTAAAGTAAGCATGGGGTGGGGAATGAGAGAAGAGAGGTTGCTGCAGTAACAAAAGCTGTGTGGGTGCTAAATGTGCTGGTTATAAGCTTGAACTCCTTGGAGAAAGTGGATCCTAAGGGCTTACTGCTGACAAAAAGTGGTTTAGATGGAAAATTGAAGTGTAACATGTTTGGGTATGTAGAAATGTTACTTGTGGCTTTCAGAGTGGGAGAGTCACTCTCCATTCTGCTTAGCAATGGGGGTAATTAATGTTAAATTTGGGGGTTGTAATAGGAGTGGAAATTGGAGAGCAATGAAGCTTCCAAAACCAGGATGACAGATTAGTGCAGTGCTTGGTATCAATTCTTGTAATGGTTGGTAAATTTCCAGGGGAAAAGTAGCTATAAAACAGAGTTGTGTGATTCCTGTAATGGCACAAGAAATGTGCAGCTGCTCTCTGGGTTGTGGGAACACTGGGGAATGGGGTGGGAGGTGACCCCCACCACCACTGATGTGGCTGGAGACCAAGGAGCAGTAACAGGAAGGTTACTGTCAGCCAAAGCTGTTTTCATTTTTAACACTCTCTCTATTTCAAGAGCAAGGATTTTGTTGTTGTGGTTGTTTATTTAAATCATAAGATGTTCTGTGCATCCTGTCTTTCCAGACAGGAAGAGGTGAGAATGAACTACTGACAAAGTTGGTCAGGTTGCTTGGTATGGTACCAGAAAGCATCACAAATGAGCTGCAATAAATGAAAAAAGCAGTGAGGGGAAATATGGAGGGTATGGAGGAGAAACATCAAAGCAGTTTTAATCTGGGAAGACTGCAGGGTAACATGACTTTGAGAACTAGTAAGGAGATTAGGCAAGTGTTAGGGAGCTTTTTTGCTCTTTGAGTTTGTTGTCTTTTTTCCTTTTCTTCCAATAAGAAGATGTTTCAGCTGGAGAAAAGTGGTATGTTGGCAACAAGGAGGCTGGACTTAAGCTCAGGAGGTCAGGCCCTCATCACCTTTTCATCTTGCAGTTATAATTCAGAGGAGAACTGAATACAAAAGAACAATCTTTGTGAAATCTCTTTGAGAACACACAGAGAAAAACATTGAACTATGTCTCTTATGATCCAGTCAGGCATATCTTTGGAGCAATAACATTCCCCCATGGAGGCAGGAATTGGTATGCACATCTGCCCGTTGTCTCTTGGCTTCCTGGCACCAAACAAATGAGTCTCTGTCCTCATTGCTCTTCCTCTGACCTTACAACTCCAGGGTCATTGGCTAGAGAACGACTTTGGGTTTTTAATTCGTGCGCTGTTGTACAGAAGACAGAAATCAGGATAGACATGTCAGCTGCTCATTGCAGAATGCTTCAGCCTGAATTTTGATTTCCCTAATGCTCTTTTCTGCAATCCCACGGTACAGACCTGTGTCCAAGAGTGTGGCAGTTTGACACGTGTCCTCCTGACTCCAGCAATGGTTGACTCCAAGGATCGCTTATTCAGCTCATCGAAGTGCGAACCCTTGCGCAATGTGTAACTAAGCAGTGTGAATTTTATCCTTTGAGCAGCGTTTTTATGCACTTGCAGATCTTGCCATCACACCCATGCCCTTTTAGCTTCTGGCCTCAAAATGCCAGAGCTCTGTCTGGTGCAACGTTTGAGTTCAGCAGGGGCATTTCTGAGGCTTTGAAAAATGTGACTTGGGTTCTCTCTCAAATATTCTTTTGTCTTTTACTGAAAGAGCTCTAAAGAAAAACACCTTATGTAAAAGATACCCAACCTTGATTGGAAGAACTCAAATGAAAGAGAGTAACCCCTGGCATATTTCACCTTGGACTGTGGCTAAATTCACCATACGTTTTTCTCATTTCTCTTCAAACTTTGGCTTCCAGTCTTTGAATCTTATGCTCCTCAATCAGGCACTCAGCTGTCTCTGAAATCTTGTCCCCCGAAGCATTAGAATAGGTGCAACATGCCAGTCTCTAAAGCAGACACTACGTAATATGGTAAAACACAATGAGCAACCATTTATTAAAAAAAAAAAAAAAGAAAGATATGTACATATGCATCTCACTGCCTGATTTGAAACTTCCTGGTGATAAAAGGAACTGGCACAATGAGGATGTCGTTTTGTTCCTCCATTCCTGTTCTTTAATAATATGAGAATTTGAAAGGCATAAATATGCAATGAATTTTTTTCCCCAGTTATTTTTATATCGCAAGGCATGATAAGAAAAGATACTTCGGGTGAGGTGTTTTAATAATGGCCCTTTTTCAATTGTTGATGATTGAAAAACACACAGCAGCAATAAGGCACAAAACCTGACCATGAGGCAGCTTCTAAATAATTACTAGGCACAAGCTTGTCAATGCTATATTAAAGCATTATTAAAGTTAGGGGAACAAAATCAGCAAGGGTTGTTTATCAGCTTGCTTATGTATCTGGAACAAGTTGAAACAGACTGTTAAGGGGTTTTCACAGCGTGTGGGAAAAGGCTACAGTTCTTTCTTTAGGTGAATTGTCCTTAGTAGAATTGCTTCAGCAGAACTGTGCAGATCTTTCCCTTCTCCTCTTCTTACGTGTCCTTGTCCCAAAAATCACGAGCAGAACAGGGCAGGCTTTAACGAAAGGGAGGGGGAAAGGCTTTCTGGTGGGAATTGATTCTGCAAGCTTTAAAACACCAGCTTTCTGAAAAGGTTACTTCTCTTCTAAGTAAATATATAAATAAATTTGTCTAGTCATTTGACTGCAGTAATCCAGACCATAATGGATGTGAAAAAGAGAAAGCTCAGCTGGAGAGTGAGGGAATATTGGGAGACAAGGTTTCACGGTGCTTTGAAGCATTTCCTATCCCATGAAGAATACTCCACTTATTTAGGTTTAGAAATCTGTATCACATTAAATATACCTCAATATGCAAGTCAAGCAATCCAAGGCTGAAGTATGTGAGACAGAATTAGATATAATATGTGATAGAAATTGATTATTTTGGTGTGTCTTCAATATTTTGTTCCCATAATTGTGCTAAATAACCCTTAGATTGACAGAAATTATACTTTTCAGTTCCCATACAGGTTTGGGTTAGTAAAGTCTAGTTTCCCTCCATCTTCCTCCCTTTTCCTCTGGAAATCTGGACAGTCAAAAGAATCTGGGAATGCTGCTATAATTAAATATGGTGTATGTAGTGCAGTGGTCTTATCTCCCTGGTCCCTTCCACATGGAAGGCTCTGGGGTGGGATGTGTCTTTATGGAAAACAGAACAGTTATCACCCTCATGGCAGAAGATGAGGGACAGTTAGTTGATTATGGATGGCTGTGGACAGCTGATCCTCCCTCAAGAGAGACGGACTGATGTCTCTTATCTCATGTTATTTGCAAAATCAACAGTGTAGTTTGTTCCTAATGATGTTTTTCTGATTGCTTAGCTGAGAACTAAGCCTTTCCTAATGGGAGCACATAGAATTGATTTGGTCAGCTGTTCCTTCCAAAACCCTGAGGAAGAGAGAAGGGTCAGTGCAGCACAAGCCAAGATGGGCCGTCCCTATATGAATGAACGTTTCGACCTTGCATTACGGGCACAAATGGGAAGGAAATTCTATTTAAACATACAAAAATACTTCTACTGGGAATGTGGTCAAAGAGTGAAGCAGATTGCCCACACGGATTGTGAAATCTGCATCCTTGGAACTATTCAAAACCTGACTGGGCACAGTCTGAGCAACTTGCTCTCCCTGGCCATGTTTTGAGCAGGGGATTTCAACTAGACCATCTCCAGAGGCTCCTTCCAGCCCCTGCCATGCTGTGATCAGAAACTCCTGGACCAGGAATGGCCAATCTGCTCTGTGTGCTGTTACCAGTCTGATGCCCTGGGGATGAGGAAAGGTGGAATGAGCCAAACACATTATGCACAGATAACCTGCAAAATAATCTATATTAAATATTCTGTTCTGCTGGATACTCCTTTTTCTGTCCTTTAGCTATCACTATTCAACCTTGAGTCCTACTTCCCAATATCTCAGTATGTTCCATCACTTATAACGGCCCACTCCAAAGCCAGCTGAAGTTTCTATGTTATTTCCTTCTGATTTTGGCAAACAGGGATTCAGTTCCTAATCTAGCTTTGTTCTCTGCTGGTGGCAAATCTGGATTGCAAAGAGGAGGCATTGTCCTCATTAATGACTGAGTCTCATGCTGCTGCCTGGCCATTCTACGACAGGATCTGATGGAAACTGCTGTTCTGGATCTCTCTAAAGGACAAAACCTGAGAAAAAACCCCAGTTTTGAGGCAGTTGATGGTAGTGCTTGGGATACACACAATAATCACCCTCCAAAGTGATTTGCCTGCAGAAACTACTGCTGTGCTGTCACTCCATGGAGCCCTCACTGAGTGTGTGCGCACACACTTCCCTGCCAGTCCATCCTCTCTGACTGGCAGCTATTTTTGCAAAGCTGCCTTCTGTTTTGTCTCCTGCTTTCCTGCCTTTGTCACACACGTCTCTCACTGATACCATCCCTCCCTTTCATGGGCAGGGAGCTCTTCCCCCACTTAAAGCTGCTTTGATTTTCATCCCACTCCACCATCTTCACCATCGTGGGCAGTGCCCTGAGAACTCTTTGCCTTTTCATGTCCAAGGACAGATTTCCAGTTTATTATTGCCAGACTATTTCTTTTCATACACAACCATGCGCCATATGTCTTTTTTTTTTCCCAACAGAAGCTCACTTTGCTGCAGCCTTTGTCTTACAGGCACCTGCAAGCTCTTTATTGATTTGTCTTGCCAGCTCTCCCCGCTCAGTCTCCACACTGTCAGGTCTCTGGCTGTTTACTTCCCGCAGCTTTTCTCTCCTCACGTAAAGGTGAAGGCAGATACACCTGTGAGGCCTCTATTGTCAGCAAAAATGGACTTCCACTGTGGCCAGAAGTATAAATAGCTTTCTTGTGATCTCACACAAAAACATAAATTTAAACAAAGCCTTTTTATCTGTCTGCACCCACAGAAAGTGCAAAAACACTCTACTACTCTCTCTTCTATAGCTTTATAAATAGATTATTCCTTTCCTTTCCCTGCTTGCTCAGGGCAGCTGAATGAATACTGTCCAGGGATATTTAGTGCCCTCCACCCCCTCAGCGGACATGGCATTAAAAAGAAAACAAAAAAAGAAAAAGGGTTTGATGTAAAATGACCATTTGCTTCAAAAGAGCATTGACTGAATAATAGATCAAGCTTCACTTTGGTGTGGTGTTTTTAATAAAGGATGTGCCTTTGCCCACATGTTTCTGCTCAGTGTTAATTTGAGAGACTGAAATGTTTGAGTATTCTCTCCAATTTAATAATCAGTGGTTAATTCTGCTCTGGCCTCTTCTGCTCCTTTTGCTAGTATGTATCGGCCAGTCAGAACATGAAGCTGAGATTTTAATTGACTCTAGCCTCCAAAGCTTTGATATCAGACTAGCTTGGGCTTCTTTGGCAGAAACTAAAAGGCGTTGCCATTCAAATTCCCAGCTAGAGCAAAACCAGAAGGTGCTCCTGCAATCCCTGCAGCGACACTGGATTTTTCTGGTGCCACAGCTGAACTCTGTGGTAGGGCTGGGGCTGACTCAGCCACACTGAAGTTTTAACTCTTAGACTGGCTCATACTTTCTAGGGAGTTTGCCGGTGGTTTAAAACAGAATTTGAGGCTGTGCATCTTGGATGCCAGTCCCATGTCATCACAGGTGAAGTGTGACTTGTCCCCAGTCCCCTTGAGCTGCAGAAGTGCTGCTCCTCTCAGTGCACGCAGTGCCACTTCAGCTTCTTCTCCCAGTTCCCCTCCCATGGCAAATTCCTTCTTTCCCCCTCCGTGTGAGACTTGGCGAAATTCTCATGCCCCCATCATATCATGACCTCTTCTGCTGCCTGGCACCACGAGCTGTGCTGCTCCAGCTTGTCTCCCAGCTGAGCTGGATCAATGGCAGCTGACCTTCTCAGGCTGAAGGCTGACACTGGTGGCTGCTCTAAACTGAAATTGTATTTCCATGGGCTAATTTTGTGCTAAACTTCATGTTGGCTTTGCTGAAAGGGAAAAATAAGATTATTTGTAACCCATCTTGTGTTGATTTGCTGTGTGTTAGCCTTGACTTTGTCAGTATTACCACAAAGGCTTTGGGGATATTTGTTTGAACCTCTGTGAGAAGGGAAAGGATAATTCCAGATTTCCATCTGGTTAATTAAAATCTTTCCCTGCTCTTGTCAGGAAAAAAACCCCAAAACACCAGAAACATCATTTTTTGTAGTTTCTTGGTGGCAATCTTCTGTACATGGTGAGAGCCATGTCTTTAAAACCTAAGGTCAGATTTATTTCAGCTCCCTGTTGCTCTCTATGAAAATTTTGCAATTTACATGAAGGACAATAAATTCAGGTCATCACCATCAGCATAAATAGTTAAACCCTTATTGCTTTCATTCAAATTCAAATTGCTTGCTGATAATTTGAGCAGTAAACTGGCTTTGATAAATTCCTTTCCCAACATTATTTCATCATCATAATTATTTGCTATTCTGCTTTGAATCTGCAAATTATCTCATACAGTTGTATTTACATACGCAATAAAACTGGGCACATGATTTATTGTCTTGTCAACAGTGAAATAAAGAAAACAGTTTGTGAGAGATTACCCCTGACTTTTGGGCAGAGCTTTAATAAATAAATAAATAAATAAATACATAGATGATAGATTTTTAGAAGAGATAAGTATGAAACAAGCTTGAGGTGTAGCACTTTAGGAAACACACGGCTGTGGGAGTTTTGTCTGAAGGCTGACTCTAAGGTCCTATTCAGATTAGAGATGGAATTCCAGCAGGTTTTTCATTTTGAAACATGTGCTGATAAAATATTCCTCTGCAAAAGGAACACAGCCTTTGAGCTGGAGCATTTGTAGCTCAGTCAATAAACCTGTCTGAAAGACACAGTGGATGAAGGTGCATCAATCACGTTTTATGATGATGATAGCAGCGTGGCGAAGAAGTAATGTACCAAATAAGTGTTGAAATTGATGGCTGTAGCTTTTATAGGTTATAAAGAATAAAGGCGTGGGAGATGTATTTTTAGTATTGTTGGTAAATTACTTGGGTGTTTTGATTGCAAATATTGTAAAATTAGATGTAGGATTATTGCCATGCATTTTTATTTCTAAAAACGTGTAAAAAATGCTGATTGAGAAGACCACCAACCATATGCAGAATAAAAATCTGCACAAAGGCATATTTCAACGAAATTGTCTTAGACCCTTCTCTCATGGTTTCTACAATTTTTAAATTATTTTTCTACTTTTACTGATAGCCCAAACTTTTGGTTAAAAATATTTTTAATTAAATCAGTTAAGTATCTGAGAGTCTCATCTGAAATTACCTAGGTAAAAATTAACAAAACAGATTTTACTTGCTCCTCATTTTGAAGCTGACCCATGAACTTTCCCAGCACCATCAAGATTTGGTGACAAATCAGTACACTCTATTTACTGAACAATAAATAATGCATGAGCAGTCAGCACCCTGACAGAAGTTGAGAAAGACTGTTGCAGAAATGTAACTGTAAAAAAAAACTAAATTAAAATATGATGGTGGAAGGGATTTGTGAAACGGAAATGGGTCAACAATGTCAAATTACCAATTTCTTCTGAATGACTCACCCAGCCATAGTACTTATAGTAGTGTGCAGTCAACAAGAAGGAACTGGGACAATAACTGTGGATTTCTTCACTTTTTCCCTCACACTGGCCTAAAATTCAAACTATCCCAAGCACTGCTAGGATGGGGGGTATCTGATATCTGCTCCTAAATTTGTCCATCCTCTCTTCAGTCCCCCAAAATCTAGTGGCAGGTCTTCAGGTTAGCAACACCTTTTCTGTTACTTTGTGTTCTTGGTTTTCCCTGCCTGAGCAGGGCCAGGTTTGATCCCTGCAGGGGTGAACACCTCGTGTGAGGAATGGTGGTTACCCTGCCAAGCTCTACGAAACAGGCAGTGCCTCTCCTTGCTGGGTTAGAGTTCTGAGTGTGGTAACCCTATGGCCAGCGTGTTTCTGGAGGTGCCATCAAACACCAAGTAGGTTGGAAAAGACCTCTGGGATCATCAAGTCCAACCTTTGACTGATCACCAGCTTGCCAAGCAGAGAACAGCACTGAGTGCCACATCCAGCCTTTCCTTAAACGCCTCCAGGGATGGGGGACCTTTGGCCATGGACCAAAGATAAAACCATGATGACAAATCTCCTCCTCCAGACGTGTCTCAAACAGATTTTAGATGAGCCATTTTTGGTAACCAACAGCCTGTAGATATACCCAGGTGCAATCAAATCCCTCCTCACCTTCAGGACTGGCAGGAACTTGGTCTCTGCATAGAGGAAGTTGGACCCTGTGGACCAGACAAAATATACAACTTATTAGTGCCCCTGCAGTCGTCTGCTACAGCCTGTACACTGCTTCCAGCCCAGAGCTGCCCTGCAGCCCAGTGGCTGAAAGGATGAGGAGATCTTGCTGGTGACACATGGTGTTCTGCTGTCTCAGCACCTTCAGAGCTGCTCAGCTCCCCTAGAGCCTTCTGTTGAGCACAAGCATCCCTGTCTCTCCCAAACCTGTGGGGTGATGCACATGGGGATCTTGGCATGTCCTGAAGGCCTCTGCCTTTCAGTGTGAGTGAATGATTCTCAGGTACTTGAAATGTGTGTGGGTGTGAGATTTTTCTCTGTGCTTGTTCTTCTGCTCAGGGTCCTTTGATCTTTCAGGCTAGGAAGCCTTACTCTAATAAGCCAAGGTTTGTTTGTTTTGCTGAAGAAACATCAAAGAAGGTAAAGACCTCTTGGGTTGTATAAGAAATAACTAGACGTTATCCTAACCTAGTATTTATGCAATGTCTGATCAGTTTGTCTGGAAGGAATCAACACAGGCTCATCAGACTTAGAGAAGTGAGCAAATGCAGGGCAGAATTACTGAAAACAGCAAACACCAAGCTGTGTATCAGGTGAATCAATTGCAGGGGAGCTGCAGTGAGAAGCTCAGCGTGGGTTTTTTTATGTCTATCTTTGTGTGCAGTTTGCTTCTTTGTGTGAAGGTTATCTTCTCCCAAACTGCAATACTTAAAAAATTACTATAGATTTCTTGTAAATCAGCACTAATAACAGCCATTGAAGTACTCTTTGCCAGCCTTTTTGAACGGTGCTGGAAGTAATCAACTCTGCAAAGGTAATGTGCGTGGAATGCAACGTTTCCCTGGGGAATAATTTGTCTTGCCACATTGCCTTGCCCATACCCTTCAGGTATACTTCCCTTAGCTGTGATTGCTTTGCAAATAAGGATATTTGCTTTCACATATCTGCTTAAACGCTGCTGTGAGTATGTGCCTGGGGTGGTGGTTCATTCAGCTTTCAGCCTGAAAGAGTGGTACAGCACCACTGGAATGAGTCCTTCTGGCCCTTAGCTGCACTGGCAGATGTGGAAAAGGGTTAGAGAATATGAACTGTTTGCATAGGAGGCTCTCTAACTTGCACAGGAGGTGAGTGAGGATATCTGCTTTATTTTAGAAAAGCCTTTGCTATTGGGCAGAGCTATCTGCACCCAGTCTTGCTCTAGTGCACTTCTGGAAGGTGTCCTTGAGAGTGCATTGAATAAGTTCAGAGGAGATTGGCTCACATTTCAAGGTAAAGAAATATGAGCTTTGCTCTTTAGAGTTAAAGCCTCCAGGGATCTGAAAACGCTTCCCTTGGGTTCACAGAACTTTATTGTTCTATATCCTCAGCATCCATCCTGCACATAGAATATTCAGAGACCTCCCTGCAAGGATGCCCAGCTCTGCCAGCATATTTGGGCATTCTCTTTCTCTTGGGAAGATCTACTTTGCATGAAAAAATTAAATGGACCTGGAAAAGTTAAATGAGAACCATGGAAAAGGACAACGGGAGCCAGTAACAGTTTTGTATTTTTTTTATTTTCTTATTTATATTCATATGTATTTATATATTCACATATATATTTACATACATATATATATGAAAAAATACTTTTAATAAAATCCAGAAAATGTACTCAGTCCCAAAAGTCATTTAAATGCTGCCTGTCAGAAGCCAGAAAAGCACCGCTCTGCTAATTTAGCAGGGATTAGATGGCTGTCTCCCAAATGCCAAAGAAAAGGACTTTATAAACTGGAAATGTTGGCTCCTTAGTAGGAGACACAACTTTCTAGGACTTCTGCTTTGAACATGGTTATAGGTTTTCAGTGAAATGTCTTCATTTCTCCACAACAGGGGAACTCCACTCGGGGTTTTCCCTGGTGTGGGCTGTACCAGGGCAGGGCTGCACACAGACACCCAGGGGTCAGGGCAGGGTGGGAGGGGGGTTTCAGCATGGAAACTTGGGGCATTTGTCACCTGAGTAGCAGAAACTCTCCACCAAACCAAAATATCACAGCAGGCTATGGTTAAATGTTCCAGCCACTGGCAAACTCACCAAAGCAGTGCTGAGGTGCTGTGGCCTGTGTGTCCACACTGTGTGTCTGTTGTGCATCTCCTTGTTGTGTTATATTAAAGACTGATTGAGCTGCACCAGCCCATCTTAGCAGTCACCTGACTCGGTGCACTCTAAAACCAACATAAGCCCGTAAACCTATTTAATCTTCCCATCTGGGAATGCATTTTGTTGAGGATGGCAGCTTGATGTTCATTAAAATTAAAGACAGAAAATAATATTAGATAATGCAGTGCTTTTCCCTTGGCAGTGTGGGGCTGGCACCCCTTTGATGTTCCAGTTTGACCCTTTGTGTTGTTTTGAGAAGAGGTAATTTATTTTTATGTTATTTGGGATATTTTCTCTCATTGTCCCCCATACTATTTGTGCATTGCCTTCACCCAGTCTGTCTTTCCCCATTCAGATATTTTTGGGAGGACAGGCTATCTAAATAGAGGAGTTTTACAGCTATTGGCCTCTCATTTAGCATTAACAATTGTCAGTAGAGAGCACTGGACTTGCTGTGAGACACAATAAAGGAGATGCAGTTGTCAAGATACAAAAAGACATTTCTTGCATGATGAGCATCACTGTGGCTGTTTGGGTCTAAAATAACAACAATAATGCTAATTTTGTAGATATTATATGTTGGTTATAGCTATGGAGGTGTGTTCCCAGGGTTGTGTGTATGAACTTGCTGGATCAGTAACCACAGGATTTTTCAACCTAGCACAAGTCTGACTTACCTCAAGTTCTGGAACTGGGCTGATTTCTCTTGAAAAGTAAGAACTGCAAACGAATAGCAGTTTTAAAAATGTTGAATGTGGAAGATAGTGCTCATAAATCTGTAGCCCCAGGACTAGAGCAGTTACAGATTGAGAAAAGCAATATTTCAATATTAACATGTATAGACCCTTTACAGAACATCAGGATTATGATAATGGACCAGATGTGTGCTGGGTGTTCAGCTGTCTGAGGTCACTGTTGTTCCAGCAATGCTGATGATGTACAACATAAAAGAAAGAGTGCTCTGGGTTTTTTTTTTTCTTTGTGGAGAATTGTTGCTAAGCAATTGGGAAAACAGTAAGGCAAAAGATATGAAAGCATAATTCACTTTGTAAACAATAAAGATCTTTACAATTTTGGAAGAAACGGCAGCAATAATACATAACATCAGAAAGGAGAAGCTCTACAGAACATCAATAGAACATTATTCAGGCTCTTTTTTTAAGAGTGCCGGAAGATTGACGACTTGATGCTGATGTAGAATTGAGTTACCATCACTGATATCAATCATTTCCCTGCCATGGTTCACAGAACCTAAAACCACAACTGAGTTAGGGAGGAATGCACATGCACACACTCACAGTGCAGATGTATTTCACCAGTATAAATTTATCATATCAAAACTCATGACAAGTTTGCAGGTGGGGAAATTTTCTTCACATTAATGTGACTTTGTACAGTTATTGCTTTACAGATGGTTTTGCACTGTTTTGTTTTGTTTTTCAAAAGTGCCAATAAAAACTGTATTGCAGGGGCTTTTGCCAATGAATTAGTACAGGAATCACTGATTTCTCAAAGACAGCAGAAAATTTCCTGATCCTAGCAAAGGTAATTTCTTGTTTATCACTTTTCCAAAAGGTGCTGACTCCTGGGTTGGGCAATTCCAGCTCAGCACCTACCTGGGTGCTCTGCAGCATTATTCCCTGTATGAATCCTTGTCTGATCAAACTGATGCTGCCCTTTTGCAACCAATGGAATTAAGTCATTTTACATTGCCCAAGGATCTGTTCTGCTGCAGAAATACTTCCTTTTCTGTCTGCTGGCATTTTCATCTAGCTTGGAGGTGAGTTTGAAGGCTTCAATAAACTTTCATCTTTTCAATCAGCTGCCAATACATTAAGAAAGGGTGGCGTAATGTGTTCTCCTGTTATCTTTATAAAAAAGATCCAGTCTTTTCTTTGAAACTCCCAGAACTGGGAGTCCACATGCACTCAGTGCTCCTGGGTACTTTCTGAGACGTGCTCAACCAGCCTCATGTGTTTTGTACAGAGGGATGTGGGAAGATCACACATCTTTCATCTGGGCCTGCAAAACTTCGCACAGGAGCTTTATTTCTGCCTGTGGTTGCTGTGTTTCACAACAAATTATCCTCCTTCGGCAAGTTTAGGGGAGAAAACTCCAACATTCCTTTTCAGTTGTGGACTCTGGCATTCTCACCTGAGCCAGCCCATTCTGGGCTGCTGCCTTTTCTTTGGGCTCTTTCCTCTGCTG